>CM047809.1:43575093-44030031 GCA_026214975.1 Gentiana macrophylla
TTAATATTAATTTCTCCGATTTCATTTTCGATGTCATTTTCATCAAAAATTACCAAAACTGTGGAATAATAGAAGTGCAGATTTAAGGTCTATTTCACTGTAAAACTGTAATATCCCGATTTTTGAAAAAAGGGAAACTCGGTCTTTTAGCAAAAATCAGAATATTATGTTATTTAATTAATGGAATTAAAGAAAAAGGGAAAAGAAAAGGAAAAGGATTAATTGGATTTTATTAATAATGAATAATTAGATTTTAATTGGGATTATAAAAGGAAAACTAATCCTAAATTAACATAGTTGTTGTTTTACGTAAAAACTAACTAAGGGGCGCAAGTTTGGAGGAAAAATGGGGAGAAGAGGCTTTCGAATTTTGAAGCTAATCCGTTGCTCTTTTCAACAGACATCTCAAGAGGGAAAGGATCACCGCGAGAAGAGGATCATTTTGATATCAACAATCCCTAAATCCGTTAACGTAAGTTTTCCCTCATCGTTCTTGGTATTAGGGTTTATTCATCATCGTGTTAGGCTACGTTTTTCTGAGTTTAAACATCGTAGTGATCATCTTTGGATTGATCGTTTATAGGTTTGGAGTTAAAGGTTTAACCTTTTTCAAGACTTTGGTAGCGTGGATCATAGTAGCTCGCAAATCAAGGTAACGTGGTGTTCTTATCGTATGACTAAGGTGTTGTAAGGTTATAGAGCAATTTGTATGTTAGTTGCATCGTTTTTAGTCTGTCAATGTTGGAGTTTGGGTTGTATTTGGGTTGAAAATCGCGTTTTGACAGTTGCAGATTTTCCGGTAAATCCTGAGCGACGGGCGTCTGCGTAATAGGGCGACGGGCGTCCGAGGTAGGCGGCAAATGAGGCAGCGTTTGAGTAGTACGGACGGGCATTTGAGGGTCCAGTTTGAATACAGGATGCGGCTGAATTTCGTGGACGGGCGTCTGGGGGTTGGTGGACGAGCGTCCAAGTCAGACGGGCGTTTGCATGGGGACAAACGGGCGTTTAACCTATTTATTCTATTTTTCATTGTTTTCGTGTCAGCTTGGTTTCAGGCTTCATAATCATGTTTTTACTGCTTAACCTTATGTGACAAAGCCTTGAATTAGATTTTGATGCGTTTAGTTTCGGCACCATATGGATTCCCTAAAAAGATGAAGTGTGGGACCATCGAAAGCTTTGGATTTGCCTTGTGCTTTGATAAGCTAGGGTTTATCGATGTCTGTGTGTGTGCTAGGTTTTGTTAGAGCCTAGTGGTCTTAAGAAGAGGGAGTAGACTGATAGGTGAGCCTTTTATGTGAATCAACTTAGGTGGCTAGTTAAACATCTAATCAAACATATGTGCTAGATTAATAATCTTAAACATCATGCGATCCTTGGTAAGGCATAGTACAATATCTCGATGTGTTCTCTGACCATACAAAGTAGACTGTACCCACGCCGGTCAATCGATTGGCTAGATAAAGCGTCTGGTACATTCTGCCGGTTATCACACCATCGGGACTTAGATATTCCCGGAGCTACTAGAGCGTGTCTCTAAGTAGGTTGCACCCAGTTGTCCGTGACAGAAAATTGGAAGGCTCGTATTCTGAATAGTCTTGAAAGTCCGTGCAAGGAAAACTATTTAATTTGACAATGGATAGCCGAGGTAACCCAAAGACTTTAAAGAAAGGCGCTTGTTGGGAGGCAACCCAATTAAAATACATTTATTAATTTTATTTTGTTTTTAATGAATAAGTAAAAAAAAAAAAAAAAAAAAAAGAGATTTTCATGTTTGGTGGAAGCTTTTGTCTGTTTTGCAGGTGAAGAGCTGAATTCCGATAAGAAATTAGAGGTGTTTATTTGAAGTTCATGTGTGGATGCACAATCATGTGGGGCTATTTCAAGAAAAGCAAATGCCACTTTCCCATGAAGTCGGGATCCCGACGTGCCATTGATACACATTATGATTTCCAACATCATCAGCGAGTCCGGAATCATTCCTACAATATTTCTCTTCCACACCACTTATGGTGCAATATTCATCACCTCGCGGACAGAGGCGGATCTACATTTATTATAATGGACCCCCGTGAAAAAATTATTTACTCTGTTAAATATTTATGGACCCCCTGAATAAAATTTCTGGATCCGCCACACCACGCGGATTGAATTGTAATGTATTCGCATCCTTTTTATTTTTTATTTTATTTTATTTGCTTTCAAATTAGATTAGTATTTCTTGCATATCATGCATACCATGGTAGTTTCATATCATTCCATAGGTTGCATTCTTCCTTCCACTTTTAGCACAATGTATGATTTAAGTGTAGGAAAGTTTATCATGTATTTGCATATTAGAATTGTATCTTTAGGACATATTAGGATCTCATAAGCACCAAGGTAGACTATGTATGACTCTTTACAAACTTTTGCGTGAAGTAATAATAATCACATTGTATTTGATCAATGCATGCACACATTTTTTTTTGATACACACTCACTTTATATAACTTGTTTGTGAGTTTTGTAGGTAAAATCATTGAGCCCTAATTAAAAGCCACTTAAAAATGAGGATTTCACCTAGCCAAAGAACGCAGTCGCTCATTTTATTTTCTTTGAGTGGTATCCACACTTTCAATGTCATTTTAGAATTTGCATTGACATGCATTTCGAGACCACATTTTTCTGGTTCAGTGCTTTTAAAGTGATTGAGGCCCCTTGGATTAACCCCTTCTAGACCCACTTTTGTTGTCCTACCCATATTTTATGCCCCCTAGTGAGCCCCTTCTACCCGACCCTTTCTTTTGACAAACTCCAGAAATTAAACCCATGGCATTTTCTTATGATATCCCCTTTTTTATTGACCCTATTGTCAGGAGATTGTAATAATGAGATTTTGTAGAAGAATCAATAAGTGAGTATCTAGAGAAGTATGGCTCGACGTTTTGTTATGAAGTGTATTGCAACATCTAAATAAAGATGAAATGTTGAAGAAAAAGAAAGGAAAAAAAAAAAAAAAAATTTAGATGAAGAGGTGTTTTATATATTGAAGAAGAAGTCTGTTTCCGAGCTCAATTTTTGAAAGCTTCTTTGGAAAGTATTGTTTGCACTTCTATTCTGAGTTATGAGATGTGATATTTTGGAGCCATGTTGCCCATTTTGGTTGGAATCAAATTTTGTGACTATTTGATGATTAGTGTGGGTGTTCGTGCATTCTCCTTGACAATTTAGCCTCTATATTTCCTTTTTCTGACCTTATTTTCAGTCCCTATCCCCGTTACAACCTTTATAAAGACCTCCTGATTTGTGCATTGGATTTTTAATACATAGTGGTGGACATTTGATTGATATGCAAACCTATGGTAATGCTTGGTTGTGTGTTGTTTTTTTAGAAAGAGTGAATTGTCCCTATGGATTATATTGTGAGTTTACCTGT
This sequence comes from Gentiana macrophylla, assembly GCA_026214975.1. Lineage (NCBI taxonomy): Eukaryota > Viridiplantae > Streptophyta > Magnoliopsida > Gentianales > Gentianaceae > Gentiana > Gentiana macrophylla. Next base: position 43,578,512 of record CM047809.1, read on the forward strand.
GAGGACAAGTTGGGACTCTTTTATTTTGCCGCTTGGAAGTTTATGATCGAGTGAGTTAAAGTTAGTTGTATGAACACTTGTGTGTCATGTGCCTTGCTTGAGTACCATTTGAATTGCATTATGGAATACGAGTTTGATGAGACAGTTGGACGGCGTCATTATCGGAATTCTTTGGGTGCTTTGCAATCACATAGTCTTAGGTCATGCATATCGGTTATAGGTTCATGCATTTTGCTTTTCTTATTTTTTTCAAATGACAATGCAATACTTGAGGACAAGCAATAATATAAGTGAGGGGGAGTGATGAGTTCATATTTAGTGGTGTTTTATGCGCTTATTTTATATCTATTTTGTCGGGAGATGCTCTGTTTCGAATTTTTGGATGGTTTTCAGGTTTTGGAAACACGAGAGAGAAGCTAGGTTTATACTAAAATAGAAGATTATAAATTTTTTTTTTTTTGGAGAAGATTATAAGTTTTTTTTTTTTTCTTTTCCCTAACGGGGTTCGAACACTCGTCTTCATGAGACGTTATAGTCTAGCTCACCACTAGACCGATGCACCTTGTGCGATTATAAGTTATTTTTAGGTATTATGATATACAAAAATAAAATTACTTGGGCTTGGCCAAAGTTGGCACTCTCTAAGTGAGCAGAGGAGGGGAATTATGATTGGTTAGGTTTATAATAAAATAGAAAACGGGAAGTAGGGGGGAGATTGCAACAGAAGAAGCTGTGCAAGACATTGTCGCTGGCGACCTTTTCCTCCATGTAATACTACTTTTATTTACTTTGTTTTGTTTCATTTTTGTTTTATTATTATGAGTAGTTAGCTTTGTTGGATCGATAATGCGCAGTAAAATACTCTAGAAGGAGGGAGGGGTGGGGGGGGGGGGGTGTTGAATAGAGTGTTGTCAAATTTTAGCACTTTTTCGAGTTTATAAAAAATTAATCAAGTTGGAGCAAATTACTACACAATTACTAACACTTAATCCAGAAGCCTAATTAAATGTTATTCAATTGTGTAAATGTAACCTGGGTGATCAAGGAGTTAAACAAGTGCTTAAACAGGTGCTGGTCAAGTTTCTAATTTTGAGAGAATTAATTAATTAACACAAAGGCTGTTTTAAAACAGATAATCAAGACAGAGAAAATAAACATCAAGATTGTATATCAAATGTCAAAACTGATACAGGCTCACAGATTTAAAGAGGGATTACAAAACTGAAACAATGATTGAAAATAAGTTACAGTTGAGACTGATCTAAATGAGTTCAACAGGATACACAAACTGATGAAAATTAATTCTTAGACCAGTCAAGGGCACTGCTCAGACTGAAAAATATCAGATGTACTTTAGTGATGAGAAACACAAATAACTTTGAAGTTTATCAGCACTTAAATACAGCTTGATTTATAGAGGTTTCAGTAAGCACAACAAGAAGGGACCAGACTAGACTGATCAATCAGTTTCAGCACTGAACTGAGGGTCAGATTAGAGTTGCACCTCTGATCTGACTGTCAAGGTCAGTATTGGAACTGATCACAAATGATCAGCAGGTCCAAACTGTGGCCAAAATAAAATCTCAAAATAAAAACCTATTACAAGGTGTTCAATTGAAAGTTCAGATTTCTCAACAGATTTACAGGCAGCACAGATTCCGCAAATAAGCACAGTAGAGGGCAGAATTCCAGGATGCAAATCACAGTGATATACACACTAAAAATTCCCAGCAGATATGGGGAAAGACAAAGATAGACAGAGCCAAGTGATGCACAGATTCAGACTTGCAAAGAGTCGGAGTATCAGTCTGTAATGCCTTATTCTCAAGGCTGTGTGCACTTACACAGAGTACATATCCTGATATTCTGATGTGCAGCAAGATGAGTACTGTGACAAGACTTGCACAGACTTTACAGCAATGGACAAACACTCAATCCGAACAACAGGATTACACAAGGTTAGATTGATACTGAAATATGAGCTACAGGCCAAAATCCTCTCAGGGGCTTTTTGCTAGTTCAAGCTTTCAAGTATCAATTTATGATCTCAGAAACCGACTTATTCAGGTTCATAGTTTGACAGACTCAATTACAGATACTACTCAAGTATGGCTAATTGAGACACACAAGAAGAACAGGGATACTGCAAGACTTGATATGAATTCCTGAATGACACAAGATCAGAGATAGCTTGAAGTCAATGTCTGAATTGCCAGATCCTCACTTAGGCAATCTTCAGACTTAGGTCCTTCAAAGTCAATGATCTTATCACAGGGGTGCTTCAAATCAAACAAGCAAACCACAAACCAGTTTAAACAAAAGCAAAGTTTTAAGGGTGTTTTCTGAATTGATTTACCTCTTTTAAAAAGACACAATGCAGACAAATAGGGGAGTTGATCATGTGTCCTGTGTATAGCTTTGCCAGTCCTCAAGCTATACACACTCCAGCAAGATTCCAACTGATTCACTATCACTTCAGGCAAGTGATAAGGAATCCAGACCACAAACTTCTTCTTGCAAAAATGACTTAGAGAAATTGAAAAGGAGAAAATGTGGTGTTTTCTTAAGTTGTAAAACTGATGCTCTAAAATGAAATGGGTGCTGGTATTTATACTAAAGCAGTGACAGAGAAGTTATTGGCAGGAAAGAATCTAGACAAATTCTAAGGCATTATGCAGAAGAGACTAAATCTAGACACGAAGTAGGACTAAAATAGTTTTTAACATCATTGGGCCACTGCCCTCAGCAAAGATTCAAAATCATAGGGTAAATGCCCTCATTTGAACCAGAAAGAACCAGTAAAGGGCACAAGAAAGACAGTTATGAGAATACCAACATGTGTACACACAGAATCTGTAACGATTTACACAAGATTTTCTTCATATGGCGAGCATGTGGGCAAAAGCTTCTGAAATCCTTATTCCGGCTTGACTGGTTCGAAAAACCTAAAACAGACAAATGCCAAAATTAGGCAGAATCCATTCAAATCAGAAAAATAACTGAGGATACGATATTTTACTTGAAAAGATATGACCTTTTAAGAGTCGGATTTGCAGAGAGGCCTTCACGGTAATGATTTGAATTAGGGTTAACACGAATTCAGAGAATCACGCTCTTAATGACTCGTATCAGTCACTAGATTGAGGGTAACCTTCAAAAAACACAATAGCACAAAATCAAGGCAGAGATTCGGCTCAAATCAACATTAATATCATTGATATTAACAAAAATAGAAGAAAGATACAACCTTTAATACTGCAGATTGAGATACGCCTTCACAGAGTTAAGGTCCGTGTTGCCAAGCATCGAAACAGCATCAAATCTTCCAAGGATGGAAGCTTTCGAAATCGGACCCTCCTTAGAGTGAAATTAATCACGTGGTTGCCCGATTTAAGGAGCCTTCACAGAGAAAGTCTTCTGTGTTTCTTCAAGGAGATATTAGCACGAGGGATAAACCGATTAGGAAGGTAAAAGGGTGGAGAAGAATAGCAGATTTTCTGGGATTTGAAACGAGAAGGCGGTGAACCGATAACTGAACCACCGGCAAACCAATTAAGGAGAGGATATTGAGAATCGGCTTCTCATTGATATGGAGGAGAGAAGAAAGTTTCTCAGAAACTAAAGGAGGGACGGCTGAGGGTTGAGAAGATATTAGGGTTAGGTTTGGGGGTCGAATTTTTTTGGTTAAAACAGAAGAGGCCAGATAGTTTTAGAGGGAGTATTGGGCCAGATTAGAGCAGGGGTAGGGCTTGGTAAAAAAATTTAGTAAAATGAAGAGAAGCCTGCCCCGAAAAAAAATGTGAATTAAATTATTTTAATTAAGATTTTACTTATAAAATTAATGGTATTAATTTTACAACGTAAATTAATAATTAAGGAATTTAACACATTATTTAATAAATCCTGCAAAAAGAAGATTAAACACAAGAGTTTGCCATATGATGTAAGTTTTATCTTCATGGCGGATAGTGACAAGGGTATTTTAGTAAAAACCATATTTAAGGACATTTTTGGAAATTAATCAAACTAACTTGCAACTGGGGCTCATAACTCAACAAGTTTTTCTCTTGCAGTTGATAAATTGTTAAACCTTCGATTTCATGTGTTTGTGAGATCTAAACGTTTTTCTTCTCGTTAATTTGATTATTAGTATTTGTTTGTTTTCTGATTTCACGGAGATAGTATTAAAATTATTCATTTAATTGTTGGTGCACGATGATTAAGCGGTTATTTATCTTAGGCGGTTGCCAGAAAAGATTGGATTTTTAGTAGTAAACAACATATTGTTTGTCGGTTCGTAGTCCGTAAGATTTCCTGTTGTGAAAATAAATATGGGAAATTAGGGATAAGGACACAATCTGGAATATTTTTAAGTAATGACAATTTACATATTTTTATAGGGAGAAGGACAACTTCATAATTTTATAGCGAGAAGGACAAACAGGTGAATCCGAAAATCGGTGAATCTCCCATAATCCTCAAATCGGTGAATTTCGACGATGAATTTCGATAGTGAATCCCAAAAATCGTGAATTTAAACAATGAATTTTGAAATTAGTGAATTTCGGCGTTGAATTTAAATAAAGAATTTTGAACATGTGAATTTCGATTATGAATAAATAGTTTTGTCCTTTATGCAAAAGTTTCAAAAGACTGCCCTTCTACTCAATTTATGAAATATTTACGTCTCTACTATGGTTAAAATTAAGCCGGATGGATTAATACCTTGCAATTGAGTCTCTCTAATCTATAAGGTTGTTGTGTCACCAAACTCCGGGCGGTCGCCGTGGGGTGTGTCATAATTAGGGTGTAATTAGTAGTGGTTGTCCTAATTAACGATTTTAGGTGAGATCGGTTTATTCACGGTTGTGGTCAGATATAACCAATTTATTAATAACTTAACGAGTCATACATGAATCGATTATCGATCCTAGAATTGAGGAGAAATAATTAATTAGCTGGAACCCTTCTTGATATCTTCTATTTTATGTTCTTTTATTTTTCCTTCTACTTTTAGGAATTTAGTCAAAAACACAAATATCTTTTATTTTATAAATTTTAGAAAAAAATAAATTCACCGTTCCCTGTGGGTTCGATCTCTATTTCCGTTATGCTAGTTATAAAGGTAGTAGTTGATTTATCTTTGGCGCCTTGACGACCCACCAGATACGTACTTGACAGCACATCTACGTGGATACGAGCTAGTTCACAAATTATAGGCTACAATTGACTCGATATATTTCTGGTGATTTTTACACTTAGAAAAGGTCAATTTGCATAAAATAATCGTAACATGATAAAATGAAAAAAATTGGGTAGTAAAAAACACGTAATAGCGTTAACTGACTAGAAAAATGACAGTATAGAATTTGTATCGGTACAAAAGAAGAGTAAAAAATAATTGACTCCAAATGTTTACGAAACAGAACCTGACGGAAAAAATCATTGGAAGGGAGGTTAGCAGCGACATGTTGTCCATGACTAACAAAAAAAAAAAGACAAATTTTTTGGAGACTAAGGTTAAAAAGGACAATTTACAGAAACAATTAAGCATTTGGTCCAGTGAATTTTTTTAGGCAAAAAGGACAAATTGCTAAGCGACTATACGACGACAATAATTTTTCTGACATTTTTACCATCAATGTACCTTATTATATAGCTGATTTCTACTATTTTATGAGTAAATCATAAGTTAAATGAGCTGATTTTATATTTTATGGTTCGTGATGGCATGATTTGTTTTCATACGTTATTTCTTAGTCCTTGACAGATAACGCACGAGAATGGATGTGCCAAGAGTGTTTCCGAGCATAAGAGTTGAGATACGATTAAAAGGGCATAGTGGACAATTCAATCTATTAGAAAATCTAAAGATTACTGTAGAAAATCTAGCCCAAACCCATATAGGAGGACTTCATCCCTAAAACCTATATTGTGAGATGTGGGAAGTTCATCTCTTAATGTGCACGGGTGATCTGATATGAAGTCGTGTGAACGCGAAACTTTAACACGGCCCCTCATGTGTGGGTCGGGCACACAAGGACAACAAAGAGGCCCAACACTTGAACAATAAAGATGTGGCTCTGATATTATGTACTCCCTCCGTTCCAATTTATCTGAGGCAGTTGTCAAAATTACGCATATTAAGGAGGTAAATTAATGCATTAACTTTAAGAATGAAATGGCTAAAAAGCCCTTGAGTATAATTAATGTAGCCTTGTTTTTTATCTCTCATGTTGTAATAAATAAGGGTAAAGCAAGGAAAAATACAATAAATACCGTATTGGAAATGTAACTGCCTCATATAAAATGGAACAAATAATTTTGGCAACTACATCAGTTATTATGGAACGGAGGGAGTAGAAAATCTAGCCCAAACCCATATAAGAGGAGGACCTCAACACCAAACCTAGGTTGTGAGGTGAGTGAAGTTCATCTCTTAATATGGTGGGTGATACAATAGCAAGTGTCCAATGTGGGACAACTTTAACAATTACTATGAAATGGACCGGAGCTGAAGACTGGAGCGTTTTGAGCCATGAATAGGCTTTTGAAAAATCTAATTGATGACCTTGAAACATGAATTCTAAAGTGTTAACATTCGAATTGGGCTTAGGATTTTGCATCAAAGATGTACGGCTTGAAACAAGGTTTCCGACGCATTTTGATTTGTTTAAATCTGAGTTGTAGATGTCAATATTTGGCCAAAACACTGAACTGGGTTTGTGGGCTCAGCAGTCCCATGAATAATGTTAACATTATGATAAAGTGATAATTAAAAATTTCACCTTGTTTTGATGTACTTAAACATAATTAATGAGATTGATAAACAATTCTGAGTGAATTTGTTCGCAAGTGGAATATGGTGCAGTTAGGTAGAAGTAGTACACATGTCATTTTCCCATAATCAACATACCGAAATTATTCCATTATTTCTCCAAAATCTCATTAATGGTGATGCATGAGTTTATTAATTAATTGAGGGTAATTGGAATTGTTAGTTCAACCATGAATTGAGGAAGCTGGTAGAAAATGGTAAATTCTATTCTTGCAGGACTCTATATATAAGTGTTGGAGTATACTTTGATTTTGGGGAGCGTTGACAATGAAAGAAATGGTTTGGCTCTTAGTTTATTATATATAGTCTTCTAAAAAAAAAAGTTTATTATATATAGTTATTATTAAGTACAAATCATATTATTTTAACAAGAAGATTAAAAAAAATAAAATTTATATAGTAAGCAGCATTGCCATTAATGCCCCCTTGTGTATATATATATATATATATGAGAGAGATATGTGAGGTTTCTTCCATCTTGCAACACACATCAACTCTCTTTCAAGTTTCAACACACATTAATTCTCTTTCAAGTTTCAACATGGCTCTGCTGTATGCATTCAAAATTTTCACTATTAAGATTAAGCGTTTACCGTTGTACTAAAACCGATTGATGTTAGTGAATGTACTACTATATTTCCTTATATCATTCTTCCTCAAGTGTGAGCCTATAAGAAGGGAAGTAGGGCCAACACTTGACTTGTTATTTATTTATTTTTTTTGTTTGGGAAGTGTGGTCCTATAAAAAGATAGTGGGGCCCAACATTTGGTTTTTTTTTTTTGTATTTTTGTTTTTAGTTGTGCTGGAAGCGGGCTTGAATCCAGGATCTCCTCCTCTGATATTATATTAGGATCAAACGCTTATCGTTGTACTTTATTTCCTTATATCATTCACTATGTTAACAATATGCTTTTTTCTTCTGGAATTGAAATCCAACATTAATGGATTCACGACGAATCTTATATGTCGTGATCATCCACCGAAATATGATGGTTCTTCTGCAAACCCCGCGGGTTATTTTGAATGGTTGTCGAGATCAATGAATCGGTCGGAATCTCGTGCCGATTATTTTAATCGAGTGATGGTTTCGAAGCAGAAATACTGGTCACCGGTGACGATGGTAGCAGAAGGCGATCTAGTATGTCATGGAAGTGAGCATCGGAACACCACCGGTTAGGATACGGGCCATAATGGACACAGGGAGTGAATTGGCATGGACTCAATGCTTGCCATGCATCGATTGTTACGAGCAAGAGGACCCTCTGTTTGATGCAAACAAAAGCTCGATGTATGGGCAGTTATCGTGTGACTCGCACGAATGCAAAGCTTTACACAATAAAAATCCCTGCGACGAATCGAACAAATGTACCTATGACGTAGGCTACTTTGATGGTTCAGAAACCCATGGTGACAACAATTCAGGCACTTTAAATAAAAACGAGTCGGGTATTATTGGCCTCAATCGCGGCAGTTTATCGATCGTGAATTAGTTCAGCTCGAAAGTCAGCAGGAAATTTTCGTATTGTCTAGCTCATGTTGATCATTCACAAATATCCAAAATCAGCTTCGGTATCGATGCTATTCCACCTGGCTCCTCAAAGAAGGCTGTATCAACTCCCATGGTAAAAGGTCAATGTCACTGGTTTTATTTGGTGACTCTCGAAGCTGTTTCAGTTGCAAATAAAAGGTTTCAAATGTTCAAGTCTCATGAGGCGCTGCTGGCCTTCGCTATTGAATCTGCTCCTTTTATATCATCTATAGAATCCGCTGGTATAGAATAGGCGGGAGAAGCACCTGTTTCGAAAGAAATAGGGTGAAGCACCTGTATCAAATAGAAAGCTGCTAAAGCCATAGATGAGGGGAACATGTTAATTGATTCCGGCCCCGATGCGACTTCATTTCGTTCTTGCCAACCGACTGTTCGGATCCATCCGGAACACTAGTAGCTAGCTAGCTACTACGTGTACGAGGCACGCCGCATTCTGATCTTCGATCAATGATAAAATAAAAGGCGCGCGTTTTTAATTTCCGATCTGCCGATCGATCAAATATATTATGTTCACTCTTCTTCTATTCATGTTATGGACGGAATAAATTGGTTGTACATCTTTAATTTTAATGATAATTAATTAATGATGCATGGTTAATAATCCCTGCGTTAATTATTATTTAAATGATACTTTGTGTTGTGAAATATTTAGCTACAATGTGTTGTCTGCAGCAAAGGGTTAATTGGTGGCCAATTATTTTCTATACCGCTAGAGGACCTGCATTGTGTTTACAAGCATGGGGCAAAATTAGAAAAATGGCCTCTAAGATGGCCTATTATGGATTTTAATGTTGCTCCTGCATTGAAAAAATTTTTCTGTAAAATTGAGGATTTGAACCTAAGCAACCTTATAAAGAAAATACCAAATGTTTTGCCATTCAAGCAATAACTTCAATATGTATATTATGACACAAGTTATTACTTATGTACAACAACATTCCTTCCAACATTGTACGTGTCTAATTTAAATAAACTAATTTACAAAATTCACTTAATTGTAGATGATATATATATATATATATATATATATATATATATATATATATATATATATATATATATATATATATATATATATATATATATACCCATGCATAATGCACAGTGATTTAAATTATGTATGGGAGTTATGCATCTCTTAAAAAAGATTTGTGCATACATAATTATACATTGCATGTCCCTTAGAAAATATGACATTATGTGACATAACAATTAATCTATTAATGGCAAGACATTGTAAGATGTTAAGTTAAGAGCCACTTAATTTCAATGTAAAACGGAAGAAGAGTTGCTTGTCATTAAAAATATATCACCCAACATTTTTCTTAATTTACGCAACATTATGTCCAATACTATTCCACTTAATTGTAACCAAACATGTCAACAGATGGATATCAAGATGAGGTTGGCTACAAATAAAAAGCAATATTGTCAGCATGTTGCAAACTCTAAACGCCTTTTATGGTCATACTATTACTTTTACATTTACAACATATGACGACAATGGATTTTATATGTGACTTGCATTTAGATCAAATGGTTTTTTTTGCTATTGTAAGGTACAACAAATACAATCAAGCAATTAATTGAGCCTATACAAATGAACACACAGTTTTATTGAAAAATTCTTTTTAATGATTCAAATAAATAAAGTGCATCTGAAAAATAGACCCACTAGCCCTCTCACCTATTTATTTTTAAAAACAGTCAACATATGTAGGAGCACCATTGCTGAGACCCGTTGTGCCATTTTCGAAGTGCTAAATTAATCCATGAAGTAATCCTCTTCGGGGCTAACATGTGCAAAATTGTTCTTCTTGCATGCCTTACTATGCCAGATAAAAATACGTAACGTAAGTTTTACAAACAAACAATGATTACTTCAAATACTACTAAAGAACAACAAAAAGTATACATAATAGTAGTGCTTTCGTTGTTTAGCATGCTAATGGAAAATTCACTTATATGAAAAGTAGCAATGTGAATCAATGCGATTATTGACTGAGAGAGAATTAAGCATCAAAAGCAACGGTTAAAACACTATAGATACCCTTTCAAAAAAAAAACACACTATAGATACCGACCTAATGCATTCTACAACAGTAGAGTGTACTTGATGCTCCTGTACGGAATGTGAGAATTCTTTTTGTGCTAGATCGATAACATCTTCCAAACATGACAAAGAATTGTCGATATGATGTGCTTCTTTGTGTCATCATGTAATTCCTAATGCATCAACACGCTTCTAGAAAGATCTAGCATGTACACATATATGGTTAAAACGCAGCAAAGCATGAGCACAATATAAGAACAACTTACTCGAAGCAACTATTTTTACTGAAGCTTTGGGCCAAAAGAATATCACAACATCGTTTGCTGAGTATGGATGAAATAGTTCTCATTTTACATGTGCCAGGACTATATGGATAAAATAGTTCTTATTTTACCTATGTCATCAATTATTGTGTTTTTAAGGGTTGCTAAACCTACAGCTCAGTTAGTCTCACCAAATAATAAAAAACTTATAGGTTACTCCACACGACGTAGATAGTGAAGAACGGGGAAGAACCAAGTCATTTCCATTTGAACATCTCCTGATTTTCAACATAATAACAATTTAGGATTAAAAGTAGCACAAAAAAGATAAAAATGAACTCATAAACAAATGGATACCAAGTAATTTTATGCATTGCCTAATCTCCAGGCAGATAAAAATGAACTCACAAACAAATGGATACTGAGTAAGTTTATGCATTCTCTAATCTCCTGTCATTTGCTGCCACACATGGTATGGTCTGAGTGCCATAATGCAAGCAACAACCCTGGCCGATGATGCATCTAGTATGTTATCCTAAATATGCATAACATTAAAGTGACAATGAGATCATTGGCCCGTAAAACAATGACGTTTGAATGTTTACGATAACACATAAGTTAGAATCTATCGTTTGCCTTACCAAATATAGATGCCAACCACATTATAGGCCACACAATTTCATAGAAAATGATAAAGAAAACTATCCGAATAATCATCTTCAAATCATGGATATGATGTAATAGTTCATCCAAGCCCAAAGTTCAACTATACATTGCTTAACAAAATCGCAATGTTGGTGCACATGTTGACAAAATGACAATTTTAAGCATCTTATCAAAGTTCAATGTCCACAAAAGTACTCAAACTAAACAAATCTAGGTAATGATTCAGCTATGAAAGAGGATACTCTAATGTAAATGTAAACAAATCAAAAGATTAGACATAGCAAATTGTAACACCTTTTTTGCCATCATCTGAGATGCAATTTCTACATTTTCAGCTCACATGTCTCCTTTCCAAACCATGTAGCAAGCTTAAACAACCACAGCTTGAAGCGCAATCTAGAAGTCTCCTCGACGATGCCCATAAAACTCTAAACTTGATTAGAAAATCCCTGTGTAAAAGCTTAAATTAATTATCTCAAATAATAACTAAAATCAAATTTCGCTTGCATTTCACAATGACTCTGAATTTTCATCCGGCAAAAGATGATATTTATTGAAATAATAACTAACTGGGAATCTAATTTCACTTGCATTTAGCAATTATTCTCGATTTACATCAAAACCTGTTAGAATATCTCAAATATTTTGTAATTAATGCCACATATTTGTAATCGTTATTGTATATTCAGTAGTATCGTGTACATTAAATACCGAGATTGTAATGTGCCAGATTAGGAAACAAATTGTAAATATATACTACACTCATATCAATGAAATGATACGGGAAAATAATCCCTTCAGTTAGAATATCTCAAATATTCTGTAATTAATGCCACATATTTGTAATTATTATTGTATATTCTATAGTATCATGTACATTAAATACCGAGATTGTAATCTTCCAGATTAGGAAACAAATTGTAAATATATACTACACTCATATCAATGAAATGATACGGGAAATTAATCCCTTATGCCACATATTTGTAATTATTATTGTATATTCTGTAGTATCATGTACATTAAATACCGAGATTGTAATCTGCCAGATTAGGAAACAAATTGTAAATATATACTACACTCATATCAATGAAATGATACGGGAAAATTAATCCCTTTCATGGTATCAGAGCCAAAATCTTCCTAATCTGTGATAATTACCTTCTTCCTCCCAAAACCTCCACTCTCTGTTCTTACTTAGCACGGCTCCCATGGCTGAACAATCAAGTTTCACCCGGCACTCACCGTTAACAACATCAAGAACGTCATTCCAATCACACTGTAGATGGAAAAATGTCAATATGCTTCGTGGGCGGAACTCTTTAAGATCCACTGCCGTGTGTATCAAGTTTTTATGTCATCACCCCGAAATCCACCAAGAAAACCGTGGAAAAAGCTGCTGCAACAGATGATGAGTTATGGTCAAGGTTGGATGCATTCGTTCTGCAATGGATGTACGGTACAATATCCAACGACCTTCTCCACACCATCCTAGAACCTAATGCGACTGCCAAAAGGACTTGGGAACGGATGGAAAGCCTATTTCATGACATCAAAAATCAAAGAGCACTTTACCTCGAAAATCAGTTCAAAGATGTCAAATTGGATGGTTTTCTGAATGTCTCTGCGTATTATCAGGAACTCAAGACCCTCACCGATCAGCTTGCCAATGTCTGAGCACCGGTGACCAATTACCGACTCGTTCTTCAGCTAATCTCTGGGCTGAATGAAAATTACGATGGCGTTGCTATGATTCTTCAGCAAAGTAGCCCACTTCCCCTCTTCTATGATGCTCGTTCAAAATTAAGGCTTGAGGAAAAGCACAAATCTAAGCGCTCAGCCACCGCCGCCGTCTCTGAATCGGCCCTTCTTAGCCATGGATACTCGCAACAGCTCGATGGCAGAGGACCAAATTCAGGTAGTGGGCACTTCAATTCACATCCGATCTCTGGACAATAGCGTGGTCTGAATTCTCGTGGTGGTTATGGTGGCCGGAACTCCGACGGAGGATGAAGTGGCTATGGCAACAATCAGCAGCAGCAACAGACGGCCAGTCAACAAACTCGTCCGTGGTCTTCATATCCTTGGCAATCATTTCCTGGTTCTTATCCTCCATGGGCTTTATGGGGACCTTGGGCCGCACCTCCATGCCCATAACCAACATCAGCATGGGCTCGTCCTCCAAGCCCACAACCTGGTATTCTGGGGAATAGACCACAGCAGGCCTTTAATGTTCAGGCCCAAGACGCAGCAGCCCCTTCCGAGTTCATGGCCACCGATATTGAAGCCGCCATGCACATTATGTCTCTCCACTCACACGATGAAAATTGGTATTTTGATTCGAGGCCACCTTGCATATGACATCCTAGTCAGGTACGCTCTTGTCTTATTTCAATACGAGCACTTTAAATCGCAAAATAATCGTCGGCGGTGGTCAAAGCATTCCCATTCAGGGTCTCGGGCACACTTCCCTTCCCTCTCCCCACCCCCTCTTAAGTTACAAAATGTCCTCTATGCTCTTCGTCTTATGAAGAATTTAATTTCCATACGACGGTTTACTTCTGATAATCATGTTTATATTGAATTTGACCCCTTTGGTTTCTCTGTGAAGGATCTCATGACGAGCTAATGAGATGTAATATCACTGGCGACCTCTATCCCTTGACTCCTTCCACCGGTCCTCCACTCCCGTCCCCTGCTACTCTCGTCACTGTCTCTCCTTCCTTATGGCATGATCAACTGGGGCACCCCGGGAAGGCTATTTTGCACTCTTTAAATAAAAATAAATTTATTTCTTGTTCCCCATTATCCAACTATTTTGTGACTCTTGTGTTTTAGGGAAGCACATCAAACTTCCATTTATGTCTTTTAATAATAATACTATGCTACCCTTTGATATTATACATAGTGATTTGTGGACTTCGCTCATTTTAAGCACTGTTGGGCATCATTATTATATTCTTTTCTTGGATGATTTTTCTGATTATTTGTGGACTTTCCCGATTGGTCACAAGTCCCAGGTCTTTACTATTTTTTCTAATTTCAGTACAAACAATAAAACTCACTTTCACACACCTATCAAACAATTGCAATGTGATAATGGTCGCGAATTTGATAACACCTCCTTTAAATCATTCTGTGACTCCCACGGTCTTATCTTTCATTTTTCTTGTCCCCACACATCTCCACAAAACGGCAAAGCCGAATGTAAAATTCATACCATAAATAATTTGGTCCGCACTCTTTTAATTCACGCCTCATTTCCCACCTCTTTCTGGCACCATGCTCTTCACATGGCCACCTACCTTTTAAATATCATTCCCCATAAATCCCTCCAAAGTCAATCCCCTACCCAAATTCTCTACCATCGGCTACCCTCCTATGACCACCTATGCACTTTCGGTTGCTTATGCTACCCTCTCCATCCCTCAACCACAATCAATAAACTTCAACCCTGCTCTACTCCATGCGTGTTTCTTGGCTTCCCTCCCAATCACCGAGGTTACAAATGCTATGATTTGTCCACTAAGAAAATTATCATCTCCCGGCACGTTATTTTTTATGAGTCTAAATTCCCGTTTTCCAATCTACACCGGCCCTCTCCCTCCTTTTACGATTTTCTGCACACCCCCATCCACCCTCTCCTCCTCCAAAATCTCAAAAATCGGACCAACCCACCTCCATCCAACCCGCCCGCCCAGTCCACCAGCCCCAGCCCAGCGTCTCACCCACTGTTCATCCCACCTACTCTTCCCCAAGCCCAGATCCAAATCCGTCCCCTTCACCAACCACTCCTCAATCCCAGCCCACCTCCCCTCAAACTCCCAGTTCCCTTCAAACTCCTCTACCTACCCATGGTCATCCCCATCCCAACACGACAATCACAGGCCCCACCCGCACAATGGCCACCCGAGCCATGCATGGCATATTCAAGTCCAAAAATCCATACAGTCTAACCACCTCCACTACCCCGTCCCCTCTTCCTCGCAACCCGACCCTCGCCCTCTCCGACCCAAATTGGAAAGCCGCCATGCTTGACAAATATACTGATCTAATTGAAAATAAGACGTTGGAATTAGTACCCCGCCCGTCCAATGCAAACATTATTCGTTCAATGTGGATTTTTTTCGTCACAAAAAGAAATCTTATGGTTCTTTTGAGCGATAAAAAGCTCGTCTTGTTGGTGATGGCAGGTCTCAACAGGTTGGTGTTGATTGTGATGAAACATTTAGCCCCATTTTAAAGCCTACAACGATACGAGCCGTTCTTAGCATTGCTTTCTCAAAGTGGCCCATTCACCAGCTTGACATCAAAAATGCATTTCTGCATGGAAATTTGCACGAAACTGTTTATATGCATCAGCCTCTAGACTTCCGGAACCCTGTTCATCCAGACTATGTATGTCGACTTAAGAAATCACTCCATGGTCTCAAGCAAGTGCCTCGCGTTTGGTATCAACATTTTGCAGATTTCGTCTCTACTATTGGATTTACACACATCAAATCTGATCACTCGCTCTTTATTTATCAACAAGGCACTGACCTAGCATATCTTTTATTATATGTTGACGACATCATACTTACCATATCCTCTAATCCGTTATGCACGACTATTATGTCCCTCCTCGCATCCGAGTTTTCCATTAAGGACTTCGTCCTCTTAGTTACTTTCTGGGGATTTGTGTCACACGCCACCCCGGTGGCCTATTTTTGTGCCAACGCCGCTATGCTGAAGAGATACTTGATCGTGCTAGCATGACCTTTTGCAAACCCGCCCTGACTCTGGTTGATACTTAATCTAAGCTCAGTTCATCCTCGGGGCCCGCCTATTTTGACCCAACTCACTATCGCTGTTTAGCTGGGGCACTACAATATCACACCTTTACATGCCCGGATATCTCCTAAGGAAGTACTGATGGTAAATACTACTCATGCCCTAGGAATTTATAGTATGAATTCCCCTTACATACAGTAGCATGAAATATTATTTTCTCTTTTCACTTTGTTGAAGTTATATATTTTATAACACATTATCAGCACGAGTCTCTACCGATTGAGCCGTGTCGTAAAATTCTAATTCTTCTCCTCATATACTCATCAACCATCTCCGACTACCATACCATAACTATACCGGAATCTTCTTCGTCTTTAATTCCCAGCTCTTTGATGACAACATCTCTTTAAACTTTTAAGTACTAAGAGCTGATACAGTAGGAGCAAGGCAAAGCTACCACTTGAATGGCTCAAGATACCTTCGGTCACTACCTAGGGTGCACGGATACGGATACGGATACGCGGATACGAGATATGCGGATACGAGATTTTCATAAAATATAGGATACGGATACGTGGTGTATTTGTAAATGTTGGTCCCTTGAAAAGGCTTTAGTTAAGTTTAGAGGGGGGGGGTGAATAAACTTAACACTTAAAACTTTGGAGTTAACAAATTCTGCAATTTCAGCACTGCGATCACTTGATGGTCTGCTTTGAGACCTCGAGACCTCATGCTTCGATAAACAAGATGAGTCATCGACAGATTCGATTTGCTGAATTTGTGCAGCGGAATAATATCAAAATTAAGCCTTGTTACTTGTTGTTAAATATGTTACTAAGTATTAGATACTCATTAGTGTATGTGTGTGATTTCGATTGCTAGATTCGAAGAGTTGATATGAATAATGACTAAGTCACGAGAAAATAAATGCGAGTAAGTAAGTAGAGAGATTTTTATAGTGGTTCCAGGTGATGTAATCCTCAGTACGTCCACTCTTCTCCTGTGATGTTGGAGAAATTCACTAGTAATCTTTGAGTTATCTCATTACAAAGAGTCCTGGATTGCTTGTCCTTCACCAATAACTATGGCTTCACAAACTGAAAACTAAGAACAGGTAGGATTGCTGCTCCTGAGTCTTCCACTGGTTCCTTGAAGGGTAGAATTGCCTCTTCACCACTCCACCACAAACCAACAGTCTTTCACACCTAACAGATGCTTCACTGTCTTCAGCAGGTTCTTTATAAAATAAAGAATGAATCAAGTAAATGATTCGATTGCAGCGACTTGATTAGGATGATATAATCAATGCGACTTGCGCCTCTTCAAGTGTGTATGCTTGATGCGGCTTGAACCACAGAATGCACTTGAAGAAAAATAACTAGATCAGTGACCTTAAGCTCGATAAGTTCAAGAGGTGTTTTTCATTTCGGTGTGTTATCACTTAAAGTTTTTCTCAAAGTTCATCATCTTCTTTCTCGAGTTGAAAGTCCTCTATTTATAGGTAGGAATGCATGTGACTTGAATTTGAAATTCAAATGTGACCGTTCCTTGTATTTGTCCCATCCTCACTTGCATTCTCGTCACTATTCATGGGGGATCGACAATTTGTCGAGATTACTTTTGTGATCACGATCATCACACCCTTTGACTTGTATCCAATGGATAAAAATATGGATCATCCCAACGTCTTTTTAATCTCGGCCTTTGATTTGCTTGATAAGTCGAGGTAGTTGGTCGTTCTTATCCATGTAACTTTCCCAATAATCTTGAATTAATCGAGGTATATATATCAATGAGGTTCATCGATCTGTTTGTAAAACAATCGATCTGCTGAACATCATATTTTTGTCTCAGAAATATAATGCAATTTGAATCCTATATCCAACTTGTGTTTGTGAAGTTGGTTTACATCATTTAAAGTATAACTAAGTTCCAAACATCATCCAACTTGTGGAACTTAGATCTTACACACAAGTATATGTAATCGCTTTAGGTCATCACAGACTTGCCTAAATTCGATTCCATATCCTTGACATTAAATACTAAGTTTGATCCCTTAGCCTTCATTAATCGAGTTTGAACCTCGGCCTTGATCTTGATCTTGGCCAGAGTTCTAGACCAGGTCTCTCGACCTATCTACCCTCTCGACCTAGATCGATCTGGCGATAAACAATCACAGCGACCCATTTACGATGCTTGTTTGATCAAACCTATTTATGAATCAAACTCTAATAAACCTATACATTTTATCTAGACATCTTTTTGCCTTTGCACTATATAAGACTAGTATGGCACTCATCATCAAAACTAAGAAATAAGTCCAACAATTTCCCCTTTTTGGTGATGATGCCACTACCTCACCTAATCAACAAAGCAAAAGATAAAAACACAAACAGAACAAATTTAGTCAATTCTCATTATAAATATTTGTTCACGATTATTACAACTAGATACAACAAAGATAAACAATGAAAAGTAGCGATCTATTGTCTCTTTTTCTTTCTTTCTTATCCGGCCTTCTCGACTTGCTCTTGATAGGCTCGATTTCTTCTATCATTTCAACCATCCATTCATTCTCAATTAGTGTAAAATCAATATAGTGATTGACTTGTTTCCACCAGTTCCATGCTTCAGGCAAGATGAGATTGATCTGATTCACCCTGAAGCCAAACTTCATATACAGCTCCTTAAATTCATTCAGTGAATCTTTTGCTTTTGTAATTGGCAGCACCTTTTCACCTCTGCTACTCCTTCTGCCTCTGGTAGTTGCTCTTAAAGCTCTAATCCTTGCCTCCCAAAACTTCAAACTCAAGAAAGAGTTAAGACCTTCATGAAATCCCATGTCACGATAGGGTCTCATACATTATGAAACTCTTTCTTGTCTTGTGATAGGAGATCATCGATAAGTTGCACTCTGCCAGTGCGAGGTTGCCTAAAGGCATTTGTATCATCATCCATCTCTTTTGTGCAAAGAGTCCTGCAGCCTCTCCTTTCTTTGCGGTGATTGGCCCTCTTCCCCCTTAGTGACATCATCAACAAAACGTGAGATGAGGGCATGAATAGCTTCCTGTGATACTATCACTCTGTGTAATTGACCTGCCATAGTTCCAGTTCTAGTATCAAGTGAAGTAATTCTTGATTGCAGGGTCTCTTCCAGTCTGTTGATCCTTTCAGTAAATTTGGGATCAGGCATAGCAGGTTGTTGTGCAGCAGTAGGCTCGGCAGCTTCAGCAAGCTTGTCAAGTTTTTGATGAACGGATGTAAGTTGATCTTTCAAAAACTTGTCCTTCAGTGTATTCCCTTGCTTGATATATCTTACATCATATATCGATCATTCCACGACATTTTGAGTAGATGCAAAGTTTGAAGCAAGCAGATCGATGGATTGTCTATTATCATTTACCATCTTCATTAGTTCTTCAAATCTTTGTTCTTGCCTGTCCAATTGAGTTCTTAACTGTTGCATATCATTTCTTACAGTTCTTAACTCATTGACAACTTCAATTGGCACTCCACTGGCCATTCTACTATCAGTAGATCCATCAGCAGGCTCCTCAACTCTATATTGTGCCTGTTGTCTGCTGATGACCATGGCTCTACTCAAATCTCTCCCAGCAGGGGGAGGTCCTTCCTCAACCATTGCACCAAGAACATCTTCAAGGATAGGATCTTGTGCAGGTTCTTCAACAACTTCTTCTTCTCCAAAAATTTGAAATTCTTCATCATCAGAATTATAGTCCAAAGAAATTGCTCATCCTCATTAACAAAGATCTGGCGACTATCTTTCCCTCTGATGGCCTTGGCTCCAGCAGGCTCCACTTCTGGCAGACCTCAATAACAACGGGGTTTCCTCCAAACCCAAATCTGGTTCCAACCTTTGTCCAGTCTTTGTTTGAGACTCGAAGACTGCACTCTCTGTTCCAACCTTTGTCCAGTCTTTGTTTGTATCCCACAGAACTGCACTCTCCTCTTCAACTTCCTGTGGATTGAATATATTGGTATTATCCACTTGAAAACCTTCTGCATGACCAATCTTGGTCAGAATCATGGCAGTTTTGGTGAGAATCCCTTCAAAGTCAAAACCACTTTGATATTCAATAGATTCCTCAGAACTAGCACTTGGTTCACTGAAGTCAGTGGTCTTTTCCACATCCAAATCAGCATTCTGTATATCTTCAGGTTGTGCAGTAGGCTCTACAACATGAAATGTGCTTGGTTCATCAGTCAGCCTACCAGCACTTAATGTAATTCCCTCAGTGATTAGTGCTTCTAGATCATCCATGGTGAGATCTTGTAGATCCTCATCCATATCTCCAGTCTGCTGGCCCTCAGCAGATCTTCCAGCATCAGTGGACTGTTGCACAGATGGTGCATGTGTTAGTGCAGCCCCACTTGATTCTCCTGGTCCAGAGGGAAAATCTCCTCTACTATCTGATGATGAAGAGGAATCATCAGGACCATCTCTTGGATCTCTAAATTGGATACCCTCCTCCTTCTGTTGCTCATCAAACAGATCCATCAGTCTTGATTGCAGCAAGGTTGTATCAATCGAGATCCAAAAATTTTCCACTCCCAACTTGTCAAAAACCCATTCTTCAAAATCATCATTGGTTGAGCAGCTGGTTTTTGTCTTTTGTAGAACCCAAACTTCCACTGGAAGTAATCAGCAATTTGCTGAAGTTTGGGATCCACATACTCTTCAGTTCTCTTGCTCTTTTTCACATGCCTCTCAAATGGCATAAAAGATCTTCTCGGAGCGGCTCAATTGCTTGTTGACCTCCAAAGGATCCAACAAGCGATTCAAATATCTTCTACGAGATGTTTGAAAGTCAAGAGTTCTTGTGATTGTTCATTTGTGCCTACTACTTCCATCTGTATCACACTTGGTTCCCCTCGACTTATATGCTCATCGCCAGAGTTAGCGTGATCGCTTCTTCCCCCGAACTATTGCCAAACTTGCGGGGTCTTCAACCAAGTCTTCAATCACCTCTTCAACCACCACAAAGAGTTCAGTTCGAGTGGTTTCTTGTGGTTCATCGATGGATGCTCTGAAGAGCTCGGGGTCGATGAAGCTCAGCATGTATCCTCTCATTTTTTCAAAAACAACTGTTCAACATCGGTGGACTTGTTAACTTCTTCATTGGAGGAATCACTTGATAACAACCGGTGGAATGATAGTTAGAGGCTCGGCTTCAGCTGACCTCTTTCTTCCTCCTCTCTTGATGCTTCTTCTTGGGCCCTCTGTGCCTCCAAATCTTTCAACTCTTTCCCTTTGCCATATTTCTTCTTTTTGGCAACTTCCTTCATCCTCTTGGATAGGGGTTCATTATCATCATATTTCTTAGTCAATTTTCTTTTTCTACTTGCTTCCTTACTCATTGTTCTCTAAGAATTTCACCAACAGCTTCTTGAAACCCACAAGCGAGGTCGATAACCTCCACTTGACCCTCAATGAGACTCAATGATCATCTTTGTTTCTTTTCTTGTTCTTCTTGATTTTAAGACTTCTGTTGTCTTTCTAGCATCAGCACTCTTTCTCTTTCCAAATGCTTTTCTTTGGTGCGGCAGAGTTTGATAGAAATCTTCTTGGTTTGTTTGAACTCCTCTCACCACCATATCACCATCATCTCCATCATCATTATCATCAATGACCTCTCCAAGCAATTTCTTCATCATCATCAAGTCCGAGGAATTGCATATTCAATCTCCTTTTGTATCTCGGGTGATTAATGTCCACAGTGCTACATCGAGAATTTCAAGATGATTCAGCCAGAGTCCGGACCATTAATCCTAAGGCGGTGCCTTGGACTTCCTCTTCCCTAAACTCTCTTCCTTGGCCACTTTCTTCATATAATGAATAAAGTACACAGCCCAATCAAACTTCATGCTTCATGAGATGATAATCATCGCTCTATCTTGGGTCCTCGATAGAGTATCCATACGCCAACTAGCCCGAGTATGTTCTTTGCAATGAGCTTGCTCGTGTGTGTATTCAATACCAATGTGTTTGCGATTGATGCAGGCGGATTTGATTTACGCATCTGTCTTAATCTGATCTACAAACGCCAATTTGTCCAATCCCATTGCTTGAGATTGACAGAGCCGTCCACCACTTCAACAAATCCAAAAACTTCCTCGGCAGACCTGGGAACTTCAATTTCGCCCATTTACAAGATCTTAAATGCTTGATTCCTTCCTTTATTTGAATGTTTCTCCGAAGCGACAACATTTGTATAAGAAATTGTGTCGATCTTATGTTTAACACATTTTCCGGACCGACATACCTCCTTATTCTTCGACCAATGTTAATGGCCAGTTCAGTTCTGTTTGCATCTTCAACAAAACCTCTAACACTTTGGCTCGATTCAATTTGTACATCAACTTTTTCCGCCATTATAATGAGAAGAATGAGATGAAGAAGATTGAATCTCAAATCAATGTTCACACGATTAACGATTGCGAGAGATAAAGTAGATTTGCAAGTGTCGATTCTCCTGAGTAATAGTCTGAATATATAGACAGTGGGTAGTTGAAACTGTCATAGCACGTACATTGATGTAACCACGATTAATCTGAATAAATTCTGTCTTGACACGTGGCCCATTACTCTACCATAACGTTTGTAACCGTTGGATGGTTTAACTGTGGTAATAATGGATAAAATAAATATCCCGCCAAACTGCTTTTTGACCTTAATAACTTTGGTCGAGTAAAATTCCCTTGACAAAGGTATCCTTCAAATAGGTGGGCTCGTGATCTGGCGATAATTTGCTTCAATGACCTGGCGATAAAGTGACTCTGCTGATCCTTGTTTTCTCCTTGTTTTGTTCAATTGATAATACAATATGAAGTTTAATACCAATGACTGATCTGTCAAGTGAGCTCACCCAACATGACAAAGACCAATCCCCTTGGCAACCTCATTTGCTCAATTGTTCAAACATAAGTACATGGAATTGTTGATACCAATGACTAATCTGCTAAGTGAGCTCACCCAACATAGCAAAGACTAATCCCTTGGTGAATTCGATTACATCTTTGAATATCACCAATCTTTATGATTCCAAGTTCAGTCCTTAATTTGGCAAATCTTTCACTATCAAGTGGCTTAGTGAAAATATCAGCAAGTTGATCTTCAGTAGGGATGTATAGAACCACCACATCTTTCTTTTCAACATGATCTCTTATAAAATGATGTCTCACATCAATGTGCTTGGTTCTTGAATGCAAAACAGGATTTTCTGTGATTGCAATTGCACTTGTGTTGTCACACATGATTGGAATTTCCCTTTCTTCAATTCCATAATCCCTTAATTGTTGTCTTAGCCATAGTACTTGTGCACAGCAACTTCCAGCAGCAATGTATTCAGCTTCAGCAGTGGAAGTTGAAATAGAATTCTGTTTCTTGCTAAACCAGGAGACCAGTCTATTTCCCATTAACTGACAGGTTCCTGAGGTGCTTTTTCTATCAATCTTGCATCCAGCATAATCAGAATCTGAGTAGGATATTACCTTGAAGCTTCCTTCCTTGGAATACCAAATTCCTACTCCCAAAGTCTCTTTTAGATACTTAAGAACTCTTTTGACAGCACCTAAATGACTTTCTTTAGGTTTGGATTGAAATCTTGCACAAACACCTCTGACAAAGAAAGGATATATCAGTCTCTGGGCGATGAGATCTGACCAGATGCCTATCATCCTTCCTGACAAAGTCCGATCAACATCTTTGCCTTCTTTATCTTCATCCAATCGATGTTTGTACTCATAGGAGTTGAGCTCTTAGTCTTTGTTTCCATACCAAATTTCTTGACAACTCTTTGGTATACTTGGTTTGATGAATGAAGATTCCATCTTTCAAGCTGCTTTAACTTGCAATCCCAAGAAGTAATTCATTTCTCCCATCATACTCATTTGGAATTTGCTCTTCATTAGATTTGCAAACTTTTCACAAAGTAAGTCATTCTCGAACCAAAAATTATGTCATCCACATAAATTTGTACCAAAGGGTGTTGTCCCTTCACTGATTCTCAAAAGTGTCTTGTCAATGGTCCTTTTGTAAAACCATTGTCCACCAAGAATTGAGATAGAGTCTCATACCATGCTCTTGGTGCTGTTTCAATCCATAAAGTGCTTTGTTGAGTCTATACACTTTATCTTCTTGATCTTTAACTTCAAATCCAGGAGGTTCTTTGAACATATACTTCCTCCTCTAGGATACCATTCAAAAATGCACTTTTGACATCCATTTGATATACTTTGAAGTTCTTATATGCGGCATGTGCCAAGAATAATCGATAGCTTCCAATCTTGCAGCAGTGCATAAGTCTCATCAAAATCTATTCATACCTTGAGAATAGCCTTTGCAACTAGTCTGGCCTTATTTCTAACAATGGTACCAGATTCATCAAGTTTATTTCTGTATACCCATTTAGTACCAATGATATTTGCATGGTGGCCTTTCAACTAGTGTCCAAACTTGATTTCTTTCAAATTCATTTAATTCTTCTTGCATAGCAATTATCCAATCTGGATCTCAAATTGCTTCTTCAACAACTTTAGGTTCCATTTGAGATAGAAAACAAGTAAACATAGCTTCCAGGTTGTCTTAGTCCTCACACCTTGCTTTGTACATTGCCAATAACTTGTTCAATGGGGTGATTCCTTAACCATTGTGGATTTTGGTTATTTTGATTTTCGGGAATATCATCTTGATAGGGTCTGCTGTAGTTTCTTCTACTGAGGGTCGTGAGATCCTTGAATTGCTTGATTGTTGCATCGATAACATTGTCGGCAGGGGTGTTCAATGAAGCGATGTCGAAGCTTTTAGGTCATTGAATCTTTCCAAAACTTCAACACAATGCGGATCAGGTGATTTGTTGATTTTAATGAGTTCACACTCTTTATCTTCCATACCAATTAAACTTAGGTTCATCAAACACAACATTGATTGTTTCTTCATGTTTGATGTTCTTTTGTTCGATTACCACAGATGCTCGCTCCTTGAAGAATATCCTAAGAAAATTCCTTCATCTGATTTTGGTTGGAAAGTTTTCAAATGAACTTTATGATTTAGAATAAAACATTTGCTTCCAAATGGGTGGAAATAGGATATATTAGGTATCCTTCCATTCCAGATCTCATAAGGTGTCTTCAGCAGCTTCTTGTTTACTGATGTTCTATTTTGTGTATAGCATGCTGTATTTACTGCTTCAGCCCAATATCTTTCAGGTAGCAAAGCTTCACAGATCATTGTTCTTCCTGCTTCCTTTAATGTCCTGTTTCTTCTTCAAAGAACCCCATTTCTTTGAGGTGTACCAAAGAATGACAAGTTGATGAAGTACACCATTACATTCCACGATATTCTCTTATAACTTTGTTGAGAAATTCAGTACCCTGATCTGATCTAATCTTTATGACTGTTAGACTTTTCTCATTTTGTAATCTCTTCAAAAGATTAGGCAAGCTTTGGAGTGTCTCACTTTTCTTGTTCATGAATATCACCCAAGTGTATCTAGAAAAATCATCCACAACCACTAAGGTGTATTTCTTCCCTGTCACACTTGTTGGAGTTATAGGTCCAAAAAGATCCATGTGCATAAGCTCCAACACTCTGTTAGTTGATTGTTTAGTCTTTGACTTGAAACTTGACTTTATCTGTTTACCTTGGCGACATGCATCACGGATAGCATCCTTCTTGAATGTGATCTCGAGTAAACCAACCACCAACTTCTTCTTCACTAACGATTAATATCATCAAAATTTTGATGATTTAACTTCTTGTGCCATAACCAGGTTGAGTTCAGATTTGGTATGCACAATCAGGCGAGTTTTTCGAGCTGCGATGAGACCAATCCACAACATACATGTTACATTTGCCTTCTACCGGGCAAGTACAACTTGATCACCTTTTTCACTAATGACAATACAGTTGTTTTTGTCAAAAGTGACCTTGTATCCCATATCACAGAATTGTCCAGTGCTCAGCAAGTTGTAATCCAGTCCTTCCACATATGCAACATTCTTGATTGTAAGTCCATTTCTGATAAGTGTGCCATATCCTCTTGTATAACCAGGTGTATTTTTGTTGCCAAAATTCACCCTTGGACCATCTTTTGCCACAAAATTTGTAAGACAGTGCTTATTCTTTGTCATGTGTCTGGAACATCCACTGTCAAAGTACCAGACACCCTACAAAACAAGGTTAATGCATTTTAGGTACCCAAACTGTTTGGGTCCATAGTGGTCGATGTGTAAGCATGACCACTTGGTATGTTTCCATAAGGTCTTCTCCTAAATGTGTCATACTTTGGTTCATACTTTGGTTCATACATGTATTCCACACATCCATAACTTCTAACAGTAGGTTGTGTAGGAACCACATATGTTTTCTGGCCTTTTGGTACATAATGCTGTTTGAAATGATTCTTGTTGTTAGAAACATTTGCATAGCCATAGATGTGCTGTCTGTTAGGAGCAGCCCTGTAATATGGAGTCTGCTGAGGTCTTATGTAAGTCCTCTGCTGATTCCATTGTCTAGGTTTTACCCTAGCAGTATGGTTATGCTGACTGTTTCTAGCATTAGATGCAGGAATATTCCAATCATTATCAGCAGGGAACAGTCTACCTTTCCCCCTGAGATAAGTATCCCTTGAATGATCAACATTTTTGGATTTGGGATTCTTATTCTTGGAATATTCTGTTTCTTTCCTTCGTGGTCCAAAGGACTTGGTAGCAGTCTGCTATCAAGAGACTTAGAAGGTGCAATGATCCTATTTTTGGATTTATTCTTTTTACTAGGGCTGTTGACTTAGAGACTTCGATTTTGCTTCTTTGAGGCATTCTCATTTGGTTTCTTGCTTGGCGACCTTCTTACTGGGAGATGGATCTAGTGCGAGGCACAAACTTAGGACCAATTACGGTACTAGGTTCATAACCTTCTTGGATCCACTCTTGTTAGATTCTTGAGTTCCAAATCCAAGCCAGATTCTATCTCCATAAGGCTTTCCTGATTTGTATGCGATATTGGAACAAGATGGTTCAAATGATTCGAGAGGTCTGCTGGATGTGCAAAGCAGACTTATCTTGATTCTGTCCAACATCTTTTCCTTACCTTTGAAAACCCTTAATTGACTTTCAATCTTCCAACTTCTAACTCAAGAGCCTCTTTTCACCTTCACAATCTCATAACCAGATTGTATTATCCTCGATTGATTAAGGATGGCATCCAAAGTCTCATTGTTGTCGAAATTTCTAGGATTTGAACCACGAGGTTGATTCACAATCACTTCCAGCGAGAGTGTTTATAGATCTGATGTTGTATACCTCCTCAGTTTCATCCATGTTGGCCATCAAAGCATAATCCTCCATATCAGCAACCAGTGCTGTGTCATCTGACTCATTTCCTTTTGCAGATCCCACTTCATATCCTGATTCATCTTCAGCAACCATAGCCTTCTTGCCATGTCTCCTTTGTTGACTTTTGGTCTTCAGTAGGTCTGGACAATCAGGTCTAAAATGTCCAGGCTTCTTACGATTGAAGCAAAGATAATCGAGTTCCTTGCCTTGTTTCAATTCGGGACAATCAGTCCAAGTGTCACAGTTTCTTGCAATGAAAGCATAGATAGTCATTATCTTTCTTTGGTTCTTCTTTCCTTCTCTCAGTAGGCCTCTTTGTGAAATTTCTTGTAGGGGCCTTTCCAGTCTTCATCATTCTGATCTTCTTGCTCAGTAGGGCAATCTGCTCTTGCATCTCATCCAAGCATGTCATCATGTCCTCCTGATGTTTCTTCATGATGTGAAGCGACCAATCACGATGGTCTTTGGCTCTTCCTTTTCGATTTCGAGCACTAACTTCTTGCTAAATTCATATGCCTTAAGATCAGAGAACAATTTGAAGGTGTCTTCCTCAATGCACTTTCTCATTTCTTCAATTGCAGTCACCTTCATTTTCCAAACATCTCTTGCAGGTAAAGCTTCCAAGATTTTGGTGTTTACTTCCTCTTTTGAATAACTTACACTCAGTAGAGTAAGCTCATCTAAGATTGCATTGAATCTGGACTCCATTTGCTCAATGGTTTCATTAGGTAGCATTTTGAACTTTTGAAACCTTTTACAGCCTGCCGATTTTGTTCTTCTTTATTGCATCGATTGCCTTCACAGATTAAGTGAATCTTATCCCAAAGTTCCTTTGCGGTCTTGCAATCTTTGACTTTCATGTACATGTTGCTATCCAAGGTTACGTAGATGATATCAATAGCAATGTTGTTGAGGTTTGCTCTTTTCTGTCTTACGCATTCCATTCTCTCTTTGGTTTAGGAATGTACTCGATTCATCACCCACTCTTATTCTTTGCCTTTGTAATCTCAGGTGGTCCTTGATTAGTACATCCATCATCTCATCATGAGTAGCGACAAGATATGCTGCATTCGACGTTTATACTCATCAAATCTATCAAGAGAGCACATCAACATGGTTCTAGCATCTTGTGTGTTATCCATGATGCAAGTCTTGAAAATCGGTAACTTGAAAGAAAGTTTTAAAGAATTTTCACAAGCACAACAAGTAGGATTCCTTGAGCGGAAGCGCTCCGATACCAATTGTTGGTCCTTGAAAGGCTTTAGTTAAGTTTAGAGGGGGGTGAATAAACTTAACACTTAAAACTTTGGGTTAACAAATTCTGCAATTTCAAAGTGACTGCTTTG
This sequence comes from Gentiana macrophylla, assembly GCA_026214975.1. NCBI lineage: Eukaryota > Viridiplantae > Streptophyta > Magnoliopsida > Gentianales > Gentianaceae > Gentiana > Gentiana macrophylla. The sequence continues at coordinate 43,607,356 of CM047809.1, forward strand.
ATACTTGATGGTCTGCTTTGAGACCTCGATAACTTTCTTTGATAAGCGATAGTCTCTTTGACATTCGATTCTTGAATTTGTGCGGCGGAATAATATCAAAATTAAGCCTTGTTACTTGTTGTTAAATATGTTACTAAGTATTAGATACTCATTAGTGTATGTGTGTGATTTCGATTTGCTAGATTCGTGAGTTGATATGAATAATGACTAAGTCTGAAAAATAAATGCATTAAGTAAGTAGAGAGATTTTTATAGTGGTTCCAGGTGATGTAATCCTCGTCGTCCACTCTTCTCTGTGATGTTGGAGGAAATTCACTAGTAATCTTTGAGTTATCTGTTACAAAGAGTCTAGATTGCTTGTCCTTCACCAATAACTATGGCTTCACAAGCCCGAAAACTAAGAACAGGTAGGATTGCTTTGCTCCCAGAGTCTTCCACTTGGTCCTTGAAGGGTAGAATTGCCTCTTCACCACTCCACCACAAACCAACAGTCTTTCACACTAACGAGATGCTTCATTTTTTCTTGGCGGGTTCTTTATAAAATAAAGAATGAATCAAGTAAATGATTCGATTCTGGCGACTTGATTAGGATGATATAATCAGCAGCTTGCAGTCTTCAAGTGTGTATGCTTGATGCAGCTTGAACACAGAATGCACTTGAAGAAAAATAACTAGATCAGCAGCCTTAAGCTCAGTAAGTTCAGCAGGGTGTTTTTCAGCTCAGTGTTATCACTTAAAGTTTTTCTCAAAGTTCATCATCTTCTTTCTGAGTTGAAAGTCCTCTATTTATAGGTAGGAATGCATGTGACTTGAATTTGAAATTCAAATGTGACCGTTCCTTGTATTTGTCCCATCCTCACTGCATTCTGTCACTATTCATGGGGTGACCTTTCATCGGGATTACTTTTGATGATCTGATCTGTCCACCCACTTTGACTTGTATCCAATGGATAAAAATATGGATCATCCCAGCGTCTTTTAATCTCGGCCTTTGATTTGCTTGATAAGTCGAGGTAGTTGGTCGTTCTTATCCATGTAACTTCCCAATAATCTTGAATTAATCGAGGTATATATATCGGCCGAGTTCATCGATCTGTGTAAAACAATCGATCTCTTTGAACATCATATTTTTGTCTGTAAAATATAATGCAGCTGAATCCTTATATCCAACTTGTGTTTGTGAAGTTGGTTTACATCATTTAAAGTATAACTAAGTTCCAAACATCATCCAACTTGTGGAACTTAGATCTTACACAAGGTATATGTAATCGATTTAGGTCATCACGGACTTGCCTAAATTCGATTCCATATCCTTGACATTAAATACTAAGTTTGATCCCTTAGCCTTCATTAATCGAGTTTGAACCCTCGGCCTTGATCTTGAGTCTTGGCGGAGTTCTAGACCAGGTCTCTTGACCTATCTACCCTCTTGACCTAGATCGATCTGGCGATAAACAATCGCCACCATTTACTGATGCTTGTTTGATCAAACCTATTTATGAATCAAACTCTAATAAACTATATACATTTTATCTAGACATCTTTTTGCCTTTGCACTATAACAGCTAGTATGGCACTCATCATCAAAACTAAGAAATAAGTCCAACAGTAAATAATGAAAATATAAGGACCAAACTGTAAATAATTAAAATTCAAGGATAAAATTGTAAATATAAATAACTTAAAGATACATCACAAATGTAGATGCTTACCTGGGTTCTTTCGAAAAAGTGTACCGTGGCTTCCGGAATAGCATGTCAAACGGAAACGGGAAAGCACTGCCACAACACCGGAGCTCAGCCGGTCAGCCACTCCTTCGAAATCGGAGTATAATTTTAAGTGTGAAAGAGTTGATTCAAAGTGAGTTTAATTGCTATTTGGTTGCTTATTGATTCTTAAAAACGCAAAAGTTCATATTGGGATTAACAAGAAGATGAAAGGAAAAGTTATTATTCTTGGGACGGTGAAGTTTTGGGCTTTGAAAGGGCACACACCTTTTCACGTCTGTATGAAAAAAAAACGAAAAAAACCATATTTTCTCACAGTGGGCATATCCAAAGGATGATACGCGTATCCTATCAGAATTGGCGTATCCTAAATGCCGTATCTGATGTTTTCAAAACTACAAATCAATCCCGATACGTATCCCATGGCATATCTTATGTATCCTTACCGTATCCGTATCCATGGCCTATCAGATACGCGATACGGCTGAAAACTCACGTATCCATGCATCATAGGTCGCTACAAGTCTTTGACCCAAAGAAAACTCAAGAAGATTATCATCATGACAAGGCTCTCTCAATGATGATGAAGAAGTTTTTTTGGTATCACTATTTTCAAGCACAAAAGTTCATTTGAGAACGGGGAGGGGAGTTCAAAAACCCACCAGTTGGATAGTTATTATATCCCGGTATTATGGTATTCAGGGGGAGACGTATGATATTTCGATATATCGGATATTCTGGATTTATATTTTTTAATCATCAATCCATAATTATCTCTTATCGATGTTGATCAATTATTTGGATTTCTATATCGGCACACATCTGGATATATATGGATCTATCTTGTACAATATATGAATATCTATTATAGGCCGACGGAGTCAATAATATATGATGGTGATCATATGATCTCATTTTAATGGTTACATATCAGTGGCTATATCCGAGGTAAAGTATCGAGGTTAAATTTTATCTTATTCGATTTATTTATTATGATCAATATGATCATATAGTGAAATTATTATAAATTGTAATACATTAATTATTGTTGAGAATGATGATGCAATACCATTCCTTGGAGTTTGTTCCCTGAAGTGAACGTGACAAAAATCTAGATATTCTATACCGATATTTAATGAAGTATCGAATCACGTCAGTCCACTCCCTGAAGTGAACGTGACATATATGAGACTAAGATTTTAAAATTTTCATACTAAATCTCACAAGAAGTGAGTTAATGGCACTAGTGTGAAAATAATACATCAGTGCAACCCGGTATACAATGTGTTCGTTTTATAATTTATTATATTTTATGTATACATATATATTTATAAATGTATTTACTTATTTATGTATTTACTTTTGCAACACTTAAATTGAGTCTTGAAGACTGAATCTAACATAAATCATCATTTTGTCTCGTAGACATATTTGATTAGAAGATTTGATCACATGAAGATGATCATTCATTTAAAGGTATTTAGTGATAGACCAGATGCTCATCAGAAGCACTTGTATGCTCATAAAAGTGAATATGAGATTCACAGAAATAAACACGGACTCAAAGTCCATATGAAATGGAATGATGTTCCAACGAATGACTGGAAGTCTAAAGATAAAAAAATTAAGTAAGAACATCATGACACTTTTTTAATCGTCGCAAAAGAAATCTGTATGTATCATTGCGATAACGTGCTCCTGTAGTAGCAATATTGAAAGAAGTGGTTTATGTTCAACAAAATGAATAAAAAAATCTGGTTGAGAACAATGAAGCTTCAAAATTATAGTTAAAGCAATGTGATGACCCAAATACTATATGTTACGGTCATCCTGAAGATGATCCAGATATGATAAACTTTGTTTATCATTATTCAAAGTCTCAAACACATGAAGTTGTGCGGTATCCCCCGATGTGGATATTAAATTGAGACATCGGAAGAATTATAAAGATGTAAATCTTTCGAATAGATAATATACTTCTTCCTGATTGAGTTGATATCTCGTAATGTTTGTTGATACTCATATAAATGGATACACATTGACATATGGAATCCCACATAGATATATCACATCGAATTACAGAATCCCACAAAGGGTTATTGTAAACTTACATAGATATGACTTGCAATGAAGTGTTTTCACGATATTAGGGGGAGGAAAGTAAACTTGAAGTTTATAAATCTCGTGGAAAATCATTATATTAACCCACATTTTATCACCAGATGCATTTGTTAGGAAATCTACACGGGAATGCAGTGGAATTCAAAATTTTATTTTCTTTTACCCAAGATCGATTTCGTTTAAGCAACAGACACATAAAGCTAGTAGACGGTGGTTACCTTGCTTGATCTAAAAGATCAATGCTTTGACCGTCTAAGGAGAGTAGTGGTGCATGGATCCGCCCAAGCGTTCAGCCTCTACCGCTAGTCCACACGAACACCCCGCCGGAATCCACCATTTGATTGCTACTAGAAAAATCCAGTTGCTAGACCGACCTTTTCTCTCTCTCTAAACTCTATCTAAGAAGCTCTCTATTTTTCAGGCTAAATTCCAAATTTAGTCCTGTAACTTGACACATTTTTCGATTTTAGTCCTGGTTTTTCTACGGTGAGGATTTTAGTCCTGTAAGTGGTCTTTTTTTTGCAAAATTAGTCCTGAACGCCAGAAAACGCTGACTGGACAACTTTTCCGGCCAAAAAAATTGCAATGTCATCCGAAATAGACACATCAGCCTTCCACGCCAGCACACATTCCACGTCAGCGTTCTCTTGCAAAGAAATAAAATGTTTCTTCTAAAGGGATTCGAACCCAAAACCTACGGCTAAAAGTCAATATCCTTGACCATCTGAGCTACAACAATATTTGTTCTTTAAGAAACAACATATTAATAAAGGACACATTCAGTATAAAAATATTATAGAAAATCTAATGATACATTATTTTTTTATAAAGTATAGATATGTGTTACACGTTGTGATACATTTATTGAATGTTTATTTTAAGTATTTTGAGAGGTTCTTAATTTTGTATTGTTCTTTTTTTATTATGTATTTTCGTAAATATGCAACATATTCTTGTCATGTCATGTTCTTCATTTCTTCCAACTCATTTTCATAGTCACCAAACTGAATAATTAATTAAATTAACAAATGAAACGTTAAAATGAATGTATTAATTTTAATTATTCTCAGGAAACAAAAGCAAGTCCTTGACAAAAGGAAGTATTAATTTATGTGATTATAGCTAACGATATTATTACGATCAGTATGAAACAACAATTAACTGTAATATGATGTAACACTAAAACATCGAATAATATTACATTTCATCAAAATTATATAGTACAATTGTCACATAACATTGCATGATTCGGTGTGTTAGAATGTTTCATTAAATTATGAGATGCTGACATGTCACATAATATATGTTAGAGTGGTTGTAACAGTACTATTATTCATAAATTTGGGCATAACCACCTTAATTAAAAAATTTAAGGGAAAAAAGCATATATTAAGTCGAATGCATTTTACAATATATATATTGAACATAAAAAACAATAAAAAATTTAAAACATCTCATATTACTTAAAATAAACATTCAATAAACGTATCACCACGTGTAACAAATAATATCTATACTTTACAAAAAAATAAAACTGTTTGTATCATACAATCATTAGATTCTCTATAATATTTTTATATTGAATGTGTATTTAGGTAATATGTTGTCTTTTACACAACAAGTATTGTTGGAGCTTAGATGGTCAAGGCTATGGATTTTTAGCCTTAGGTTGTGGGTTCGAATACCCTTAGTAGAAACATTTTATTTCTTTGCAAGAAAATGCTGACGTGTCAATTTTGCATGACATGGCAGTTTTTTGGCCAGAAAAGTTGTTCAGTCAGCGTTTTCCGGCGTTCAGGACTATTTTTGCAAAAAAAAAACCACTTACAGGACTAAAATTGTAGTCGGAGAAAAACTAGGACCAAAATCGAAAAACAAGTCCAGTTACAGGACCAAAATTGTAATTTAGCCCTATTTTTCACAAGAAACTATTAGTCTCTTGGAATTGTGATGTAGAAAAGAGCTAGCCAACCCATTTCTTATATAGGTGTTGGGGCGCCCCTCGTGTCTCCCAATCTGATTGGGATTAGTTTCCTATTAGATTAAAATAAGGAAAATACCTTTGATTGATTTATCTCATTTAATTTAATATCTTATATTAAATATTTTCAAGATATTGTCAATATCTAATATTGAGTATCTTTATCTTAATACCATAAATCAAATTACACATGTGTATATATCACATATATATTACAAATATAAATCTATACATATATTCATTTATCACATTTGTGCACATGCATATCTTATATGCATATCACGTATATATACAAATATATATACATATATATATATATATATATATATATATATATATATATATATATATATATACATACATATATATATGTATTAAAATATGATAATACCATTAATTAAATTCCACAATCCAAGTATATCTTATACACTCCAAAATTGTGTCACCTTTAGCCAATAAATTTGCATCCGGAATATTCTTTAATTAATCAATATAATTAATATCTTGTATTTAATTTATTCATAATAAATAAGTACCACCATATTAATTGGCCACTATAACCTTTATAGTATGAGATAAATTCTTTCCTTATTTGGTTATCACTATAACTGCATTTTAATCCGGCTAGATGTTCTTATGTGTGTTTGACCCGATAGGCTTCCAAATATGTTGTCCGTAGGCATAAAGTGCAAATTACGAAAATGCCCTTCATACCTAACGATCACGGGATAGTGTCGAGCAACACACCGTGACCCCCAATCATCGGAAGAGTCAAATGCAATGAATACTACCTTTTATGTGAAACGGTTATCGTGTAAATAGAATCTTATCACTGTAATAATCTCCATACGGTCGTACGTCGAGTGTCAAACATCAACAACCGTATCTTATAATCTGGATATTATGCTCTCTCAAAGAAACTCATTCACTTCTACTTTTCAAAGATTCACGAGAGTAAGACATTCCTTATAAGAAGGCCCTTTCGGATATTCACCCTTACTGGTAGGATATGCGATTTCCGGACGGCCAAAAATGTATACACCGCATGCTTCAGTGTCACACCCAATGACTACCGCATGATCTCCCCATGGCTAGGGGAAACCTCAATAGTGTCAAAGCATGACAATCCACACCGTGATACTATGTAGACTCCGGTCTTAGGATAATTACACAACCGCCACATAGTGTGACACTTAACAGTGTAAGTGGGTCAGTCTAACGTATGCATTCTCTAATACATGTCCACGTACAGTCCAAGTGTCTATACACTTCGATAGACGAGATCACTCCCTGACCTTAAAGACAGAAGACATCTAATACGTGCTAGCATGTTTGTACTATCAATTCCCTGTTTAATAGTACATAAATCTAAAGACATTTAAGTATTAAACTTAATAAAGTGATTAGAGATCTCATCAAACATAATCACCTATCATGGTTTCTCAATCATAGTTTATTACTAAGGACTTTATCATATAAAAATTCATAATTGGTTCTTTAAAAGAAAAAATATATGACAACATAAAAGCCATATATTATACAATCATAAAGAAATAATAGAAATGATCCGACCCGGTTGGATCCGGTCCAACCCGATTGGGTTTAGGACACTATTTCAACAATCTCCCACTTGGCCTAAAACCTATCACTCGTACACACAAGACCAAGTTAAAAAAACAAGAATCTCATGCAATACTCGTAACCAACCCTAGCAGTGAATGGATCGCTATCCGTAGGGACTCAGACTATCTTCCTATCATGCTCCAAATGATCAAGTTAAAGGAACCGCCTCAACAAATACACATGAATCTCTAACGAGACCCTGGTCCTTGCTTCAAGCAATGAATCCACTTACTATATTAGCTATATAGAAAAGGTGGAAGAACCGTACATGGTTTGGGAATGAACCTTCTAGAACCATGTACTACTCCCGCTGCGCCTCCAAGGCACTATTGTGTTTTGGCCTAGTTGTAGAATGTCCAGTGATCTCTAGCTTAGAACATTTCCAGCCCACTATATCACTCAATCAAAGTGACAGCAAACCTAGACCGTAGCTCCCACTATCTTCATAAGATCCAGGGTGCACGTCTGTATATCTACGTTTATTCGATTCCAAGTTTTGACAAATTAGAAAACCATCCTTAACTTGTTTAAGGATATTCTCGACATTCACCATATTCACTTTCATACTTTCTCATGACTCTTCATGGACTATGAACATCTGGCATTACTCTTATGATGGTTTCTATCGCAGTAGCAAAGGAAACCTTCCATAAGCATCATCTTTCACCTTATCTTTAGGTCACGTCCTAAAATAGATAGATCTTGAGAACACCGGCTAGCAGTATCTCCTGTCGCGATCTATGCTAAACTCTTTTAGCATCCCATCTATATAGGTAAACTATAAACTAACAGCAGTTAAATATATCACTATAGATTTTTATTTCAAAAAATAAGATCTACTAATCCAAGTGCTTTCGTAAAGACCTTGAACTACCAAACATTAATTGACTGTGACATGAGGTGATAATTCCTGAGAGAAATATCCAATACCTTGCTCAAAAATTGTAACACACTCCCACTATCCCTCTTGAACATTGCGCATATCCCTTCTTTTGACTAAATCAAACTCTTTTGATTATCAAACAAATAAATTGTCTAGAGAAACTTGTTTGAGTCCATAAATAGATTTCGTGGGCTCACATATCATTTATCGTCTATAAACATCGAGTTGTTTGCCCAACGTCTTCAACACTATCATATAGCCATGATACAAAGTTATAACAAGCATAGTCTGAATAAAACTGTGCTCAGTTGGCAACACAAAGATAATTACAAGGTTTACACCCCGTACCCTTCAACCATCACTATAGCCTTATGGTAATCATATTACTATCCTTGTCAGCCTTTCAGGGACATTCCCTCCAGGTAAGACAGACTAGGTTCACAACCTGGTTGTCACTAATGGAATGTAATTCATATATTATGGCTCCTGGCCATATTTCTCAATCTTGACTTTCCAAAATTCCTTCATAAGTCGAGAGATATTCATTCTTCAAGATTAACATACCTAGCAGCCTTTTCAGGCTTGAGGTTATCCACAGACTAATAGAACATTTGTGTGCACTGAGCAGTGTTCTACACCTCATCACTATGTGGCATCTGCTCACGCTCCTATGGTTGAATACCTCTTTGTGGTCCTCAAACTCTTTTCAGATCTAAATTTACTCCCACTGTTTCTTTTGGAAGATCTAAATTTACTCCTACTGTTTCTTTTGGAATAAACACTTCCTCTAAAAGACAGCATGTTTGGAGACAAACACCTTTTGCTCCGCATGCATGTATATGATATTCAGCGTGCAAGCTAAGATATTCCACAAAGTTGCACATGTCATACTAAGCTCTAAGCCTTTCAGACATTGCCTGCTTGCTAGAAGAACGAAAACCCTAAATCATTGGTTAAGAGATTTGATGTTATCGTCTTCCATATCCGTTATGGAATTTATTCAAACTCATTCTTTGGAACTCGGTTAAGTATATGTATCGTATAAGGGAGAATCTGATTTTATTTCAGACAACTTCTAAAACACCCTTCAGGTATTAATTGCTTCAATCCAATTGAAGATTAATTCCTGAGTAGCTCATCAATCTCATATTTGTACTAGCTTGAACTTTTCGGGCTTTCCGAATTGTTGAAATTCACTAAGAACATTCGACTATTTCTATAAATAGTCATAGAGAGTAATAAAAAATAATTTGTGCCATTGATTGTCATAATCCTACAAACATCAGTATGTTTGGGCTCTAAACAATATTTCTAGAATTTATAACCTTTTCTTAAAAGGGTATTTTAGTCATCTTTAGATAAGATATGTATTACCCACATGATTCATAATCACATGGTTCAGACATTATCAGAATGACATTTGATCACACAATTCTCCTCCGTAGAGACTATGTCTAGGTCAACCACAAAATATCAAGGATAACAGCCATGCAAATATTTAGCTGAGATTTCATCACTTATATCAACTATATAGTGACACCAATCTAGTATGTTAGATTCAGTGACTGTTCAAATTTTATCGGAATAACATTCATTCCTTACAACTAAATATGTCTACTAAATCCTAACAAACAACTGAACTCGTGTTCTTCATAAGAACCGGAACACAATAACATTTATTTAGTTCATTTATCAGTTTACTAGACTCAGAATACAACACCGAAAATAATGCAACGTTTGCTTCACTTTTCCGTATCTTTATGTATTCCGTATTTAATCCTTCTAATTTAATCATACTCGTAAGATATCATATATCTAAGACTTGACTTGAACTTAGATGGATTTATCTCAACACACTCGCCTAGAATAAAGACTTCGCTAAGATCTCTTATTTTAAGCACATGCCCTAACTTCCCTTTTAATCCCTTAAGCAGTCATAAATTCTTCTCAGCGTAGTCTTCATAAGACTTAAGAAATATCACAAGAGCTATGTCTTTAATTTCCTTTCATAAAGAAAATATTAAGTTTATTAAATATTTTAACCTTTTGAATTGTATTCAAAACGTTGACTATTTAATTAACCTTTAAGAAATGATTAAAGAATTAAGTCATTACTTAAATCTTACAATTTTGAAAACAACCTTTCCAAAATTCGATGCGGTCATTCTTATTCAACGTTTGAATTAATAGTCATCATATGACAGAATGATCATATTGGATCGTATCCAATATATGATTAATTCATTGAAACTCATTTCAAGTGATTCAATAATATCATGAGCTTCCGTTTTTCATTAATAATTAAAGTCTTGGAGCACTGCATCAAATATGTAGTCTCATTGTCTCTAACTACTATAATGGGGTTGCTCGTGTCATTGCTTATTTAAAAGGATTAAAGTTACTTAACCATATTTGAGAACGTTTCTCAAAAAGTAACAATCATAATTTGGTTTTACTAATCGAGAATAAAAACCTAAATATAAAAGTTTGCCAAAAACTACAACATAAAATAAAAATAATAGAGTGTTGTTGTTTATACTCGTAAAATCAAAAATGGTCTTTTGGTTTATGATTTTGCTCCCACAAGTCAACTACTCCCAATTGACTTTCAAGAATTTTCCAAAATTCTTTAGTGGCTGAGATCCAATCTAGTTACCTCGATTCCCGGCGGTGGTCGATCAACCCAAATAACTTCGAAAGGTAGGTAACTCTTTACCAATCACATCCCTATGTAATTTTCAGTGGTTGACTAGTCAACTCTTTGACGATACACATCACTATGTGTTAGTCAACCCCTTGTCTCTAAAGTCAGATGGCCCTGACGGTGGCCAATCACCGAAGGACTCTAGTCAAGTCAAAACCCAATAATCACGACATCTCATACGATCATATCTCAATATCGACGACATACCCGAGGTAGGTCAACTCCCAGCGATGGTCGATCAGTTGGATCCGAACAAGGCTCTTCACCGTCGTTATAATATTAGGAGACAAAATTACGACTTAATTTTTGTTGTGGGAGTATTTTATAAATTAATTCACTAAATTAATTTCGAATTAATTCTCTCAATTAATTTAATTATGGTCTAATCATGTATATCTATCTCAATAGACATACATCCTACACATTCATCTAAATTCATTTACAAAACAAAACAAAGTTTAGATTTACAAGCACAAAATAAATAAATGCATAAAGTAACCGGTATGATCATGGACTTTTCCTAGGTGCGATTTTGAATACAAACTGACGAAACTGCGGGTCATAATCTAAAGGTAGCTGCAACCGCCAATAGGATCTTTAATACGCCATTCTCCAACGGGATCTTTATTTCGTCTTTCTTTGGTCTCCATCTTCCGCTCCATTATTGATAAATAAATTTTATCTAATAAAAAAAATACACCCACTGCACACGGGGAGCTAACGGGAATGGGATAATGCAGAAAATAAACTAGGTCACGTTCTTCATAACGGCCTAGGAAAACTTTTAAACTAACGAAAAATAAATCATTCACATCTATCCTATTGGTCGAATCCATGATCAATCGGGGTCCATATAATCATATTATATCAACACAATATCTAATACATACAATAACATCTTATGAAAAAGATAAAATTAAAAACTAACAACTTGCGTCTTAATTAATCGATTAACGTTTAATCTATTAAATAATTTTATCCAATCAATTAAGTAATTAAAATTTAATTAATTATTGATTTTAATCGAAATAAAATTAACGGTTAATTTTAAACGATTTCGATTTTAATTTTAATAAATTGGAACTATTCCAAAAATAAATCAAAATTAAAATTAAGTCTTTTTTGTTTCTTTCCTTTTGATTCCTAATCAAAAGGGATGCCTTTGGTTTCCTAAACCAAAAGGCACCAACCTTGGCCCTTTTCAAATTATTCAAAATTTTGAAAAGGGCCTAGGCGTAGGCTTTTTCCAAAATCAAATATTTTGAAAAGGGCATCGGCCTATTATAAACAAAATTTGAAATGACCTATATTATTTAAAGACAAATCATATTCACTACATATGCAATGTGGCATCCCAATGGTCCAAACTATTTGAACCATTAGTTAGCCACATGAAACAATCTAAACAAAGAGATATCAATCACAACTATGAACCATTTTGAAAACACAAAATACACAAAACAAAAATTTGAAGATCAACCATCTTTGACGAGTCAACCGACGCCGGCAGAAGGTTGCCCTGCCGCCGCCGCCTCCTTCGCCGATGGTGGTGCCGCCGCTAGTCGGCCGAGCACCACCAAACCCCCCTTTTTTTTTTTTTTCGTGTATCGTTTTGTGAATAAAATATCTTTCATCTTTTAATTACGTGATTTAAACGATAAATTAACTACAGTTAGGAAAATTAACATGCTTATTGCTTAAGCTTGAAGCTCTTTCTGATACCGCTGTTAGGAAATCTACGCGGGAACGCAGCAGAATTCAAAAATTTATTTCTTTTACCCAATATCGACTTCGTTTAAGCAACAAACACATAAAGCTAGTAGACGGTGGTTACCTTGCTTGATATAAAAGATCGATGCTTTGACCGTCTAAGGAGAGTAGTGGTGCATGGAGCAGCCCAAGCGTTCGGCCTCTACCGCTAGTCCACAAGAACAACCCACCGGAATCCACCATTGGATTTCCAATAGAAAAATCCGGTTGCTAGACCAACCTTTTCTCTCTTTAAACTCTCTCTAAGAAGCTTTCTATTTTTTACAAGAAACTATTAGTCTCTTGGAATTGTGATATACAAAAGAGCTGGCCAACCCCTTTCTTATATATATGTTGGGGCGCCCCTCATGTCTCCCAATATGATTGCGATTAACTTCCTAGTAGATTGAGGAGAAAGAAAACTTTATCCTCATAAAATACGGAAAATACATTTGATTGATTTATCTAATTTAATTTAATATCTTATATTAAATATTTTCAAGATATTGTCAATATCTAATATTGACTATCTTTATCTTATTACCATAATCAATTTACACATGTGTGTATATCACACACACACACACACACACACACACACACACACATATATATATATATATATATATATATATATATATATATATATATATATATATATATATCATATATATATATATTTAAGATATGTGACTTACATAAGATATGCATGTGCACAAATGTATATATATGTATAGGCTTACAAATTACATAAGATATGCATGTGCACAAATGTATATATATGTATAGGTTTATATTTGTAATATATATATATGTATATATATATGTATATATATATATATATATATATATATATATATATATATATATATATATATATATATATATATATATATATATATATATATATATATATATATATATATATATATATATATATATATATATATATATATATATTAATATAATATATTAATATATAGTAATACCATTAATTAAATTTCACAATCCAAGTGTATTTTATACACTCTAAAATTGCGCCTCCTTTAGCCAATAAATTGGCATCCGGAATATTCTTTAATTAATCAATATATTTAATATCTTGTATTTAATTTATTCATAATAAAATAAATACCACCATATTAATTTGCCACTACAATATTTATAGTATGAGATAAATTATTTCCTTATTTGGTTATCACTATAACCACATTTTAATCCGGCTAGATGTTATTATTTGTGTGACCCGATAGGTTTCCGAATATGTTGGCTGTAGGCACAAAGTGCAACTTACGAAAATGCCCTACATACCTAACGATCACGGGATAGCGTCTAGAAACACACCATGACCCCCAATCATCGGAAGAGTCAAATGCAATGACTATTACCTTTCATGTGAAATGTTTACCGTGTAAATAGAATCATATCGCTGTAATAATATCCATAAGCTAATACGTCGAGTGTCCAACATCAACGACCGTATCTTATAATCTGGATATCATGCTCTCTCGAAGAAACTCATTTACTTCTACTTTGCAAAGATTCACGAGAGTAAGACATTCCTTATAAGAAGGCCCTTTCGGATGTTCACCCTTACTGATAGGGTACGCGATTTTTGGACGAGCAAACATGTATACTCTGCATGCTTTAGTATCACACCCAATCACTACCGCATGATCGCCCCGTGGCTAGGGGAAACCTCAATAGTGTTAAAGCATGACAATCCACACTGTGATGCCATGTAGACTCTGGTCTTAGGATAATTACACAACCGCCACATAGTGTGACACTTAATAGTGTAAGTGGGTCAGTCTAACGTACGCATTCTCGAATACACATCCACGTACTGTCCAAGTGTCTCTACACTTCGATAGACGAGATTTATACCTGCCCTTAAAGACAGAAGACATCTAATACATGCTAGCTTGTTTGTACTATCAATACCCTGTTTAATAGTACATAAGCCTAGAGACATTTAAGTATCAAACTTATTAATGTGATTAGAGATCTCATCAACCATAATCTCCTATCATGGTTTCTGTATCACAGTTTAATTCTAAGGATGTTATCATATAACAATTCATAAATAGTTCTTTAAAAGAAAAAATATATGACAACAGAAAAGCCATTTATTATATGTGTATAATCATAAAGAAATAGTAGAAATGATCCGACCCGGTCGGATCCGGTCCAACCCGATTGGGTTTAAGTCACTATTTTAACAGCATTTAATTACCCTTGAAGAGTGAGCAGCTGCAAATGCACTGGTTAGATTAAATGTCGGAAAAAGGTTTGACCCAGAAGGATAATATTTGTCCCAGAAGGGAAAGTCCAAGAAGGATAGAAAATGATACGTACAAAATTAATGAAAATGATGCTACAAGCGTCAAAGACCAATTGTCTCGATAAATAAATTCCTCAGAAGAGGTTAAGACTATATTATTTATGAGAACTCCAGAAGAGTAAGTATATGCTTGAGCAGAAAATAATATAGTCTACGAAGTTCCGGAAGAGCAATGACGTACTCTAAATGAGTAACGAAATCTTAAACCCTTGATGAGGTGAAGGCTAGAAAATGTCAAAAAGTGTTGATAAATATTATGTGTGGAACAAAAATATGCAGTTGTCATACATACACGAGGTGGGATAAAATGAACCTGAAGTTCATACCCTAATGTTATTTTCTTACGACCCTCGAAGAAAATGTAATGATTCTTGAAGAATCTTAAATTCCATAGTGTTATATTGTTTGTTATGTTCAACGCTTGAAGCGTGAGAAACATATTAGTTCCAACATATATAAATCTTATAGAGTTGATATAAAGAATTAATGTTATCATCATTTGAATAATGAGATACGATAATGAATACAACACTTGGTTTATGAACGAGGTTCATAAAAAGAGGCAAACATGTTTAGAAATGTTGAAACAGTCTGAAGTGAATATAGTGAGGCAAGCATGTTTCGAAATATCGAAATCGCCTTAAGAGAATATAGTTTCTGAAGCACATAAGACGCTAGAAGCGTGGTTGAAGCATATAAGATGCTCGAAGCATGCCTGAAGCATATAAGATGTTGGAAGCATTAAATGCTTGAAGCATACAAAGTGTATGAAATACGTAATATATATTACACAAAGTACCCCATAAGGGGGATAAATATTTTGATCTGAGAGAGTTTTGATCGGTAATTGAACTCCGGTAGAGTTACAAAAGACGATAAAGTATGAGTATTTGAGTTATACTATTAAGATTCATTAAATGCACATGTAAGATGTCATTTGGCCTCGAAGACCAATGATTGTACTATTTTTCCCTTTAACAATGCAAGTTTTTTCCACTGGGTTTCTTAGTTAAAGATTTTTAACGTGGCAATCAGTGCATAAGAGCACATATGTCATGAATCTTTTCCCTTTGACTGGTTTTTTCCCACTGGGTTTTCCAAGAAAGATTTTTGGTACTTGCCAAATATATGTTATACAACTCAGATCAAGCGAGAAGCAAGTCGGGGACTTGTTAGTTATGCGGTTAATGGATATTTATCGAATCCCTTAAGGCAGGGCCGCAAATTGATTATTTATTCACCAGTGGTAGTACATCGATATCATGGCGCTGGACTAATCAAGATTTGGTTTCTACCTCCTCAAATCATAGCGAAATGATAGCTATTCATGAAGCAAGTCGAGAATATGTTTCGTCTGGATCATTATCACATTAGATCGAAGAAACTTGTGGTTTATTCATCGAGAAAGAGAAGCTGACTTGATTATACGAAGACAATGAATTGTGTATTGATTAGTTAAATGGAAGGCTACGAAAAAAGCGATCAAATTAAACATATTCCAGAAAATTCTTTGCCACAGATGATATCCAGAACAAAGGCCATATTGATAGATATTCAGAAAATCAGGTCAAGCGACAATCCAGAAGATTTGTTCACTAAAGTATTAACTACCGCTATGTTCGAGAGTTCAATCAAGAAGATCGGGACGCGCAAACTTAAAGATCTAATGATGTGTTAAAATCAGGGGGAGTATAACAAAAATGAATGTTGTACTCTTTTTAATTCATTATTCTTTTTTTTTTACCCACAGGGTTTTTTCATAATGACGGTTTTTACGAGGCAGATTCTTTGTGGATGGACATCCAAGGGGGAGTGTTATAAATATATTCGTATTATGTGGATGTCAATTAGATATAATATCTATCTCCTCCATGTAAAGTACTAGCCCGCAGCTAGTTTACTTAATAATTAAGTCTCGACGCAAACACGACAAATTAAGTGGATAAGTATCGGCGCAAATATATTGTGTATTCGACGGATGTTTCAACACATAAAACCACGTGTAATATATCGTGATTTGATTAAACGGTATCACGTTGGATAATTATCCGGATAATTATCAGGTGGCCATCACGTGATGACCTATGGTTAGCATTGTAGCATCATATGTGTTGGGGGGTTTTTGAGCCGAGTCTTTTGCATGGTAAATACTACTCATCCCCTGGGAATTTGTAGTATGAATTCCCCTTACATACAGTAGCATGCAATATTATTTTCTCTTTTCACTTTGTTCAAGTTATATATATTTTATAACAATATATATATATATATATATATATATATATATATATATATATATATATATATATATATATTAATATTTCACCGATTTGTTCGAAGACATCCCCCTTCAGCAGCAAAAAGTTTCTCTTTGCCACCGATCAGATTCAACAACAACAACAACAACAACAACAACAACAACAAAAAAAAAGCAGCAAAGTGGATGAGTACATCACACCCGATGTGTGATTTTGAATCACATGCGTGATTCTAGAACACCTATTAAAAAAAAATCTCTTTCCTTTTGGGTTCTATCCTCTTTCAATTGTCTCAAGCAAAACCCTAGGTCCATATATAATTTCTTTGGTCTTGATTGTTTCAGGTGCTTATTATTTTGATTTGTTCTACGATTTGAACTCTACATGAGGGAAGTGTAAACACAAGTGATTGTGAGGATATATATATTTTTTGAACTTCAATCATGTCGGAAATTCTCATTTGGAAATACGTGTTGAGTTTTTAGCGGAGGCATACGCGGGTGTGCTAGATAGAAAATTGGAGGAATTAAATCAACGTCATACTGATTGGATGGAGGAGATGAAGGCTCAATTTCAGAATATGTTAACCGAAAGAGGTCGTGGTAGAGATAACCGCAGTGTTATAAGTAATCGTTGTGGTAGAGGTAATTAACCGCGGTGGTACAGATGTTACGGAAACTTCAACTGGACCGTTTTCTATTTATTGCGGTCATTGTAAATGGAGTGATCATTACTATTATGATTGCCCTAATTTCTGGCAGAAAATACGTAGTTTATGTGGAAAATCACCTAAGGACGACCAAGTGAATGTTAATATTCCAGAGAAGAGTGTAGAGACCACTATAGAGATTGTTAACACTCGAGAGAAAATAGTCCAAGAGTCGATTGTGACAGAGGCAATCACCGAGGAGAATGAAAAGGTGGTGGAGATAAATGTTGTAGAAGAGTGTGATGTTGAGAAGAAGACTGAGGATATCGCATTAGTGGTGGAGTAAATCAAGGCATGCGAGGAAGTTGGTCCTACTTCATCGACCACTTGTTCGAGTTTTGTCTTGTCTTCTTTGTAGGTACATGTAGACCATCCACTTGAGGAGAACATTGGGTTATCTGAATTAGCCAATCCAGCCCCTATATTGCCTATGGATATTCTTGATCATGTTCACATTTGTGGAAAACTGGAGCACATTATTATTGATCCATTTTCTACATATGTTGCTGACTGTCCGGATGTGAATTGTACTTGTTATATTGCTACTTTGGTGGGATTTCTCCAAATTCTTAGCACGTCGGCAGACTTTTTTGATCTTGCATTTGTGATGCTTGGTTCAACATCAAACTGTGCCATTGATTTAAAGTGGAATGTCTGCCTTGTATTTGATCCGGGCACATCATTGGTGTTCGTTGTTGGTTTGGCTTGTTTTGTGCTTGTTGCTGCTTTTTACGACATCCTTTTGATTCGAATCCTTTCGGAGCCGGGAGGGAATGATGTGATTCATGTTGAAAAACAAACTTATTAAATTTATTTGGAGTCTTTTATTTATTTATAGTTATTATTTCCTTTGTTTTAGTATTTTATTATCCAACATTGGTTAGGTAGTCTTTTGTTTTTGTTATTACTTTTATTTATTGTTATTTTGTCCCACATTGCTAAATTAGCAATTGGTCTTGAAGTCTGTAGCCTATATAAAGGCAAATAGAGTCATTGTGACAAGCAATTAAAGCATTATTGAGTGAAATTTAAATTAAGCTTTTAAGCTTTTTGTGAGTATTCTTTTGTAGAATACTCGAAATATGACTTATCAAGATTCTGCGCATACCTTGTGGCGTTCGTGTACCAAGGTTCTTAGATATGGGTTATCTAAGGGTTGAGGTCTTACCAGGGTTCTTAGTTACAGTTAGCTAAGGGTTGCGGTGCTCGTTGTTTCTATTAATACTTTTAATTGATCCTTTGGCAGATTTGGATCTGATTCGTTTACGGATCTCATCACGCACCATAGTGGCCAACAAGTAACAATTCACTACAAGACACAACATCTCATTCACGTACTAGAATAGAAGAAAACGAATCTCTCACCAATATTACTTTGGAAAAAATTAATACATAAGACTTCACGAGCATTCTTTGGGCTCAGCTTTATTCACATTTTTTTCCAACTTTGTTACATATTAATCCATCAAAATGCTACTTAGATAATCCATTCGAGGTCCGAATATTCGTATTAGAAACTTGATTTTAACCCGGACGATTTCCAGCATCGTCATTAATAATTGTAGTTCTATGCTGTAAAAACCGATTTGATGATGCTGAAACTATCACGGGTACGGTATTTGTATGATTATGAGGAAATCTGTCTCAGTGTTTGTATGTTTGATTGCATAAAGTTCAAGAAATAGTTATGATGATTATCAAGAACAATATGCATGTATGAGAGAGAGTGGTTGTCGATAAATTGGCAGAGCTTGGCTGCGTAATTCCAATTATCGGGCCGTCCTGAAGAGGGATAGTGCCGCTAATTATAGGACTTACATTTTGGTTACAAGGTGAGCATAAAATACAATATCTATAATGTTGCGAGTCGAGCTCATTCTATGCAGGAGCTTGTATCTTGACTCATGCGGATTCTCCTTATAACCTTATTTGACTGCCTTGTTGGGCTCGAGAAGAATATTTGAAGTTTTTTGTTTACATTTATATTATTTATCCTAAATTGGTTAGGTAGTGTTTTATTTTTGTTATTATTTTTATTTATTATCATTTTGTCCCACATAGCGAAATTTGCAATTGGTATTAGAGTATGTAACCTATATAAAGGCAAATAAAGTCATTGTAATCGACAGTTCAATTTTGAGTGAAAACTTGATTAAGTCTATTGAGTTGTTTATCACTTGCGAGTAATGATCTCTTCGTTGTAGAGTTCCTCTCCTTAAGAACTTATCAGCACTTCCACCCCTTAAGAACTTATCAGCACCTTGAGCAAGCATTGTGGCGTTCTTGCCAACACTTCTTAGATTGGATTATCTAAGATTATTGTTTCGAACTCGTCATTGATTCCGTTTAGAAGTTTCTTGGCAAATCTCGTTCCGGATTCTTATCATTTGGTATTGGACCCTACAGATGATTAAAGGTATTCAAATATCCCATTTCTCATTGTTCGTTAATTTTTTTTTCTTCCTACGTTCTTAGTTATTGTTTTAATTTGATCCCTATTGCGTACACCAAAAGTATACCAAACAATTATCCCTATATTCATTCCCGTAATTTTTCTGTTTCAAGTTGCCGTATAAAACCAAAAAAAAGGGGAGTGATTTAAAAGGACAAAAAGTAAGGGTAAAATGGGAATCAGGACAGTGAAAATATAAATTGTGTGATAAGGACAAATCCACTGTTCATAACCCCAAATCTATTATTTGCTACAGTGGAACTGACCCCAAATATAATGTTTCACTATCACAGTGGAATAGAGATATGTCCTTTTTACCCAGAATAATATTCCAGTATCCTCTTTGCATATTCCTATGTTCAAATTGTCATTTTTGACAATAAACCCTGTTGGTCCATTGGAAAGGCTGACACAAGTTTATAGGGGGGGGTGTGAATAAACTTGTCACCAAAAACTAGATCTTAAAATAAATTAGGTTCAGTTTTTAAACTTGTGTGGAGTTGAGCTGACAAAGCTATGTATAAGTCAAACCGACTTATACTGAAACTGAGTCAACCGGTAGCGGATATGTTTTAGCCTTTATACGAATCTTGTTGTTTCTAAGAAAAAGCTAATGAGTTATGTAAAACTGAATTCTAGTGAATGTCCGTTGGAGAACTGGGAGTGAATATCAATCAGTTTGTTCAGTTATGCTGTATTAAGAACATGTATGAAAACAATCACACAAACTATAATAAAATTGACCGTAAGTAAAACACGTAAAGTAAGTGAGGCAAGAATTGTAGTGGTTCCAGGTGGTGTAATCCTGTTAGTCCACTATTCCCTTGTGATGTAGGAGGAAAATTCCACTAGATCTCTTTGAGGAAGCCGGTTACAAAATGTCCTAATTGATAGTCCTTGACTATTCCCTAGCTTCACTATCTAAACAACTGTAGAGCATGTGTGATTGCTGCTTTGCAACTACTTGAAACACTGGTCCTTAGAGGGTTGTATTGCCACTTCTCCAGCTCCACCACAAACACAGTCTACCCGACTGCGGCGACAACAACTGTCCTTGGCAAATCCTAAACCGGATTGCTTCACAATCTAAACCTTTGATAAAAATAAAAGTTAGGCTGAGAATCAATAAATTGATTCTTGCTTGTGGTTCTTCTAAGTGTTGGATTCTTGATTGATTCTTTGTAGCTTGAACACTTGAAGAAATCTAGATATGATCTTGTTGAGCGCAAAGATTGATAGCAATTGAAATGAACAAGACTTGGGCACAATAACGCTTTTATTCTCGTGTTGTTGTATTGTTCATTGTTTTAATCCTTGATGGCGAGTCCTCTATTTATAGTGTGAGGTCCAACGTTCATCTTGCTTGAATTTTGAATTCTATCAACGTCTATATTTTCAGATGTCAGATGTCAGTGACCGTTTTGACATGTCAGTGCTTCATCCAATGATATTGCATGATTTGTAACGTTCATATGTTAATTCATTTCTTTGGATGAATGACACTATAACTGAGTATCTTGATCTATTTTAGTCTGAATATGTCAGTTATCAGTTTTTCAACTGACTTAGATCATTAACTGAGTTTTTACACTTCTTCAAAACATAGTACTCTATTCATCTGATTTCTTTTGACTTAATCAGAGTGCACCATATCTTTTAAATAAGATGTCATTTTCCTTATGATTCTTTGGTCTTCATACAAGATCCATAAAGTCAGTTCAGGCCATCATACACTTACCTGAATTTTAACTTTATAGTCTCAGCTTTAGTCTTCATAACTGAGTTTGAACCCTCAGTTCTTCATTCTTCAATAACTGAGTCAGTGTCCCTCGGTTCTTCATTTACTAAGTTTTTTCCCTCAGCCTTTAGCTTCTAGATAAATCAATCGAGTGTATGTCTCTCAGCGAACTTACCTTCTTCAGTTCTGAGTAAAATTCAGTTCTAGGTTCTGCGTGACATTTTCAGTTTAAGTCATTATCCAGTTTTCTAGATGATTTCCCCAGATTTCAGTTTTACGACTCTCTAACTATTACATTGCTTGTTTGACATAACCTATACAATTTTCAGACTCTAATAAACCTATACATTTAGTTTTAGACATATTTTAGCTTTTCACTATAACAGCTAGCTTCAGGACTTCATCTATAGGGTATAAACAAATAGATAAATAAGATGAACCATCATCAAAACTCAAATTTGATTTCTAACAATTTCCCAATTTTTTATGATGCCAAAACCCACCTTTAAAGAAAATCTTAAAGATAAAAACAATGCAAAAACAAGGTAAAACTGGAAATTGAATATATCATTAAAATTCACAAAACTGGAACAAGTTACACAATTGATGATAAGCTAAGCATTTTTTTGTGTAACTAAAATGAATTTCCTTTGTTTATCATGAAGATGATATTCATCTTCCAATTCTGTATCTTCCTTGGAAAAGGTTCTGAGATAATCAACTTGGCTTGACAGCTTCCATTTTTTCCAAAGAGCTAGCTTATGAGGATCGCCTTCACATTTGTAATATTCTTGAAATTCAGCAATGCCTGCTTTCATTTGCTCTTTATTGTCTTTGATTTGAAGTCTTTCTTCAATCTTATTAATCTTCTTGTAGTTTGCCATTTTCTGATTATGGAATTCGTCAGATAAGAAATGAGTAAGAGATTCTTCATAATTCATGTGCTTGTACTTGGTCTTGATAGGATTGTAATCCTGGATGAATTTCATCCATAGATCCTGTGTATGGGCTGCTCTTTTCTATCTAGGTTGGCTGTATTTCAAAATGAGCTGTTCATCACTGAGTTCTTCAATTCCTCTGATGTAGGATCCGGTAGTTGACTTTCCTTTCTTCAATTCTGCTAGTTCAGCTTCTCTCCTTGTAACTTCAGCTTTTCTTCTTCTACTTCCCCCTTTTTGGCATCATACAACTGATTGATTAATAACTAAGTTTCCTTTTGATAATCCGATATGCCTATTTGAGAAGTTAGAACCTCTTTAAGCTGAGTTTCTAAGCCAAAAATTCTCTGATTTAGGTGCCATTCAACTTGTGCTTGAATTTCACGATCCTATGTGATTCTAATTTCAAAATTTTCCTTTAGTTTGAGAATTTTGGAAACTGAGTTAGGAGTGGTCTGCTTGATAATGTGTAGCTTTGAATGATCTGAGACATCAGTCTTTTTCCGGTAGTCCAAGTATCCAGATACTCTTGACAGTAGAGCATTGGACTCTTCTTTTTGATTGAGCATACTGTCCAAGGTTGTTTGTACCTTGTTCAGTTCTTTAGCTGTCAACATTTCAGTTGGATCTCCTTCTTCTTTGATTATAGACTGAGTGTCATCTCTAATTACCATCAGTTGTTGATTGTCAGCTTCTTCTACTTCTCTCTGATTGTATGTTGTCTGAGCCCCAACTGGAAATTCTTTCTGCTGAGTATCAATTTTGCCTTCTTGACCTTCAGTTTGTGCTTCTGGCTGTAAAACTGTACTCTGTTCTGCTTCCTTCCTTGAATCACCAGTTTCGTCATTCTTCTTTAAATGATGCATATAAGTCTTCTACTTCAACGATTTCTAAGAAAAACTTTTCTTCAGTATTTAGAACATCTTTAACTGATTCCCGAGAGTCTTCCATTTTGAGCTTCATCCTCATCAGATTGATGATTCTTTCAGCTTCAAAGATGTATTCTAATTGCTGAGATTGTTGTTGTTGAGTTTGCTGTTGCTAAAATTGCTGTTGCGTTAGATCAGCATCCATAGCGGAAACTTGTTTCTCTGATATTTTTTGCTTTTTATGAGGAACATCTTCAGCAATCTGACTATCTTCAGTTGCCAGTTGTTGTTCCCCCTCAGTTGGTGCTATCTTGCTTAAAGTACCTGGGAACAAACGTCTCCCAACTGACTTTTGCTTCTGTGAGTTAGCTTTCCGCTTGACTCCTTTTTGTCCAGCTATTTGCTGAGATAGGGTCTTCTTATTGGCTTCAGGTTGAGAAGTCTATATCCTTGAACTTACCACTGCTGCAATTTTCTTAGTGTTTGTAGATGCAGAAACAGTTTGTTCAGCTTCTTCTCTTCGACTGAGCCTTTCTAAGTAATGCTGAATTACTCTGCTGAGTGATTTCTTCAACCAAAATCAGCTAACTAATTGTCTTCCTTCAGCTTGAGTTTTGATAACACATGCTATTTCAGCCAGTTGTTGTTCCTTGATCTGGTTGAACACATATCCTGCCCAGTTGAATTCAAATTCATCCCATATGGTATTCATCAGATGTATCCCGTATTCAGATAAGTTATCTAACCCTTTGAAGTGTCCGATAACATGTTTGCTGATCCATCTGCTGAGTAGGGAAAATTCAGTTTTGAGACTGTTGAGTTTTGTATAAACTGCGGCCGGTTGATCTATTGCTGAAATCTGTGTGAGAAAGACTTCACGCTTGAGCAGCAAACATGCTAGGTCTATTGATTTCACAAGTGGCTTATTAAAATCAAATAGCTGCCTTATTATCTCTTCTTTGATAATAATCTTCTCTCCACAAACTTTTGTTATCACGAAGTTCTTTACCATTTTCATATTCTTCCAGAATTGCAATAAACCTTCCATCTCAAGATATTTTTGCAACTTTATCTCCAAAAGGTTTCTCGAACCTTGTGTGTTCTTGATATTTTTGCATGTATAAGTGGCGAGAAGAGTATTGTTGCACAATTCTTCAAATTCTTCAATGGAAAGGCTTTCTACAACGGCTATTAATATGGATTATTGTGTGTGTTTAGAGGCGGCCATTGTAAGAAATTTTTGGTTTTTAAGAAGGAGAGAATTTGATTTTTGTGTTTTGAGGAGATATGAGAAATTATATAAAGAGAATTGACGGTTTCTGATTTGAATCCACGATCTTCGAAAGATTTTGTACTACTTTTTGAAATTCTACTGAGTGGTTGTGTAACCAATGAATGTACTATCTGACATTAGTGGGGTTATACACGCAACAAATTTTGACAAAAACGGCGGTAATCAAATGCGATGTAACCGCTATCGGTTTTATCCTTTTAACTTTTGACTTTATTTGACTGGATAAAAACTGTAACTGATGTCAGTTCTTTGTTGAGTTCAGTTGCGTATTTCTTCAGTTTAATAATCAGTTTGAGATTGTTGATGTCAATGACTGATCTGTCAAGTGAGCTCACCCAGCATGACAAAGATCAATCCCCTTGACGAATCTCTGAGCTTAAACTGAATTAACTGACTTTTATAATCCCTAATTCAGTTCTCAGTTTTGAAAACATTTCTTTGTCCAGAGGTTTTGTAAAGATGTCAGCCAACTGATCTTCAGTTGGGACATAGAGAACTGTAACGTCCTTTTTCTCAATATGATCCCGTATAAAATGATGTCTCACATTAATGTGCTCTATCCTTGAGTGAATAACAGGATTGTCAGTTATAGCTATTCCACTTGTATTATCATACATAATGGGAATCAAACATTCTTCTATCCCATAATATCTTAACTGTTGTCTTATCCATAAAACTTGAGCACAACAACTTCCAGCTGCTATATATTCAGCTACTTCTGTTGATGTTGAGATTGAGTTTTGCTTCTTACTGAACCATGACACAAGTCTATTTCCTAGTAAATAACATGTGCCTAAAATACTTTTTCTGTTGACTTTGCATCCAGCATAATCTGAGTCTGAGTAAGATATCAGCTTGAATTCTCCTTCTTTTGAATACTACATTCCTACTAATGTTGTGTCTTTTAAATACTTCAAGGTTCTCTTGACAATTGTAAGATGATTTTCTTTAGGTCTGGTTTGAAATCTGGCACAAACACCAACTGCAAAGGATATGTCTGGTCTACTTGCTGTGAGGTAAAGTAGACTTCCAATCATTCTTCTGTAGAGAGTTTGATCCACTTCCTTGCCATCTTTGTCAACATCTAGTCTGATGTTGGTTCCAATAGGTGTTGCAATGCCAACACTATTTTCCATTCTAAACTTTTTTATCATTTCTCTTTTATATTTGGTCTGATGAATAAATATACCTTCATCCATTTGTTTTACATGTAATCCGAGAAAGTAATTCAATTTTCCCATCATACTCATCTGAAATTTGCTCTTCATTAAAATTGCAAATTTTTGTTAGGTGTAGTGCCCGAAAGACAATTTGTGTAATTGTTTTTAATAATGAATGACAGAACTTATCTCACCTTATTACTTGCTTTGTGCTTGTAAAGTAATACACTGTTGCAAACCCTAAGTATATCTGTATGTAACCACTTAACAAAGTGTATGGATTACACGTGAGGATTGAGTTAGTGGTGGTATACTTAAATCTGTAGTCCGTGGTGAACTTAATCGAGTTTAGGGTCTCTTGATTAAAACACCAATAATGCGCCTGAACACCTTAGGGTGTGATAGTCTTATCCGGACTGTCGGTAGAGGGTACCTACGCGTGGGGCATTTATATATGATAGCATTCATATAGAATGACCGATTTAATCAGTATTTCTCGATATAATTCCGTAATCGAGGAATCTTATTAAATCATTAGATGATCATATATGGATCAACCTTAATCCCGAGGTGATCACGAGTCTTTGCTTGTCCCGGGTAGTGTTTGATGTGTTAGTTACGGTTCACTTAAATATGTGTTCCAAGCCACTTCTCATTGGCACTATCTCCGGATGAGTGAATAGTTACGATTTTCACGGACATGGAATCCATTCATTCCTCGGGAAGTAGAGAGACAAATCCCTTATTTGTTAGCCCTAAGAAAGTGATCGATCCCGGGAGTTCACATTTGACTAATTAGCTACTAGTCAAATATGTGTGCTAATTGATCATCAGGGGGTTAATGGTAAATACGGATAAGATATTCTGAGTCGGGTTCACGGAGACTTCCCACTCAAAATGGACAGTCTATGGAGGGTTAATCCGTATGTAGTGATTATATCAATGGACGCTTATTTACTCTACATGGGTTGAGTATAAGTATACATCTATAATCGGTAGAGTTCGATTCCGGGTTTATGGTGGCGTAATCCCGAATTAATAATTAATGTACTTATTCATTCGATGAATAATTAATTATTGAGCTACCGGTTATAGTCCATGGTCCCGATGTGGCTTCGTAATTGAATGATATTCTTGTTATTTGGGCCTCAATGATAATTAATTGGTTGGGCTAATTAATTGATATGCATGGATATTATTTAGTTGGGCTAAATAATATAATACACATAAAAGACATTTTATGTGGGCTAAAACCCTAGGGAGGTGGCGCCATATTGGTTCTCTTTTAGCACAAGAATTGATTTTCTTGTGTTATGGAAAATAAAAGATATTCTTGTTATGTGATTGGTTGAATGACATGTTATTTAGTTTCCTATTGGTCAATAATATGTCACAATTATTCATTAAGGAAAATATCTTTTTATTTTGTTTAATTAATTAATTATTTAATTAATTAATACTTGGAGGCCAAGGATGTACTCTCCTATAAAATGAGAGTTATTCCAAGGGAAATTTACACTTGAAATTTCGCCCCATATCACCAAAAAGAGAGAAAAAATTAGTTTTCTTGTCTTGGGTTTTAGAAGAAGAAAAACTTGGAGTTTTTCTTGGTGTTGCATATCAAGGAGGTTCATTTATCAAGAAGGGTGTCCACCAACCACCGTTTGGAGAACACATCGGAAGGTCAAGGCTTCTCTTCCCGATATTGGTAAAATAATCTTAACCCCCTTGTAGTAGTTTAAGTCCTTTAATTATGTGTTTTGATATATAAATCGTGATCCATCCGCTGCGCATAGATCTAACTCGTTTAGATCTAAGAACCTGCATCCTTCATGTGGTATCAGAGCAAGGTTCCACGATTTATATAGTCATAATCGTAATTAAACGATTTAAAGGAGTGGAATTGCATGTAGGTGATATTTTACTTATTATTATGCATTAATAATTTTTAAATTGCTATGGTTGAAGAGATGGATTGGGGTTGGCACCGTTTTCCCGTTAGATCTATTGTAAACTCATATAAACGATGAAAATTCGTTCATATGAGTATAGGAAATTATGTAATTTATGTATTATTGCAATTTTAATTTCCAGAAAATAGATCTGTACATTAGCAGTTTAGTCTTTTCGGTTTTTCCGTTGTTTGAGCCGTTAAAACGAAGATCTCTCTGGTCAGAATCAAGATTGGAAGTTGATGAACAATCCCACAAATTTTGGTGTCGATCAGAGTCCGTTTGTGTTTCTGTTCGTTGCTGCGAAGTGGCTGCTGTAACAGAAAAACACAGGATTCACAGAAACTCTAACTGTGACTTCTTCGATTTTCTGGGAACAATTGGACCGTTCAAACGAATATCCGACCAGTCAGATCGATAATCATGGAGTTTTGGACGTGAGATAAAATTTTCAGGACGATCGGGATTCATCTTGATCCCCGATCGGCCTCGGGAAGTATATGATGCGCTGCTGTAAGAGTCTGTTTCAGCAGCAAGTTGGGCGGCTCACTGAGGATGATTGACAAGTCAAAACTCCGATCCGGCCGTCCATCTTGAAGTCCGAAGAATGAAGATCAGATCTGGAATGTTTCATCCCGATCCAAGTTCGTTTGATATGCCGATCGTCGAAGATTCTTAACAGCTGCAGATTAGGGTTTTAATTTATTTTCGAATAGATTAGTTACGGGGGTGCCAACGGTCCATCTCGGTGTTTATTTTCCGCACTAGTATACATGTATAGATTGTATGAGTAGAATCGGAAAATTGCCATGACATGCATCATATCATGAATTCCACTCCATATGCATACATGTAGAAATTAATTCGAGGAATTAGTTAGGCATGTATAAAACACACGATTAGTTTTAATTAATTGTTTGATAATAATTAGAAACTAATTAGGGTAAAACCGAGGAACACGGGTTTTTCAATCGTCGAGGTTGGGTGATGGATTCTCGGTGAATCCCACTCGTGAAAGCATAAGTAAAATCCCGAAACCTCGTGGTTAAGGTGTTGGATTCTCGGTGAATTCCACCTTACCTAAGACGAGATTACGTTTTTGTTCCGTAGTGTCTACGTGAAAGTTTGATGTTTAAGGATTGGATAATCACGGGCAAACAGGTTCGAAAGTGGTTTAACCACGGTTGGGTGGTCAACGGTAGCTACGGCTCAATCGACTTCACCCTCCACGTGTGGCGTTTGCACGGGTGCAGCAATCGAGAGCCATCCGAAGAGCCACTACGGCTCAACGGACCTCTCCTAGCCTTGACCCGTCCGGCGGCCACATATGTTCTAACGAATAGGTCGGGTGGGCTAGCCCACATAACCGACAACATTCGGGCCTATGATTTATTGTTCCTTAATGTAACATCAAGTCCAAAACGTGATCGATAAACCCACCACTTTTTCAAAATATTGAGTGGGGCGGGAGAGGCGACGGCCGACCCCACGGCCTCTTTCATGTTGACACAAGCAACGTGAGAGAATGGTGACGCCTCGTGCCGCTGGGACCGGCCTCCCTAAGGAAGGCCTTCACCGCTATCAAAATTCAAGGCTTGGTCTCCGAAAGGATAGGATTTTGGGTACTTGTCGGGTCACCGACCGACCCTAAAGCGGCACACTCGGGGTCTACCTAAAAATGAGAGACAGAGAGGTCACACTCATAAAGGGTATTTTTGGTAGTACCTTGGCTGAAAAAGGAAAGGTGATTGACGATCACAAATGAGATGTTCGATTCTCAATCTGATCTTCAATATTAATCGAAACCTCTTTGACCTACCCTAAGGCGGCACTGCGGCATTAGATTAAATCTTTGGAACGGTAGGATAGACTATAAGTACTTAGTTTATGTTCCTAAAATTTTAGTAGTGTATGATTTGGATTTATTTTCTGTCAATTTTATTTACAACTATTTATATATCTCTCTAGGGTGCTAGACTGCTAGTGTAAAATTGACTAGTAATGACTTCGTTAAAAAGTGGTAAGTAACTAGAACGTTGTACTTATTGATCTTACATGCGATTAATTTTTCGGAAGAGATATTTCTCTGGAGCCTTCAAGACTTAAGTGACGTAAATAAGGATGTCACTGTTGTCAATCGTGTTGATCGAGAGACGACTGTAATTAGTTTGAAAGATGATTGGGACGACAAAATTCTTCTAGTGAATTTTAATTGTGTAATGTCTACACGAGAAATTTTCTAATAGAAAAATTGGAGAATCATAAATTTAAGTGTCGCTAGTTAGACGGTATTTGGAACCGATAAACTAGTGGGAGCTTTTATCTTATGTTTTTCTAATTTATTAGAAAATTAGTCCCACTGGGTAACGCTTTTATTAGACATCCCACAGTTCACGAGTAGTGTCTACTCAATTAAACTGCTAGTTCAAGACTATTTCCTTTTAAGGAAAGTTGAGAATGGGAAAGAATGTCTATAAGTGTTAATCATCTTAACTAAAGTTTTGAGGCTAAACCGAAACATTAATTAAAGAAAGTATAGGATAAGGAAAGTGATTTCGGATCACTAACCAATGAATCCTTAGCGACTTTCTTAACCAAGTAACTTGACTCGGTAGCTTAGTTCTTTGGAAGAACAAGGAAGTTGTGCATTAACGATTAATAGAGTAACAACGGGCGCAATTTCAAATACAATATAGTGGGAGTGATATAAGGAAATGAATTTGGATTCTATCCTTGAATATCACGAGAAAAATATTTTTCTCGCTTCTGATTCGTTGAAACAAATGGATTCACTTTCAACTCGAAATATTGTTACCTCATAGAAAGTGAAAATGACATTTGTAGTAATGCGAATCCGAGACTCGGACTTTTGTTTGATAAAGTCGAACCACTAAGAAATGCTTTGAAAAGGTATATGTAACACGCCTTAAACTATTATAGGCAATCTGGTTTCCGTATTAAGATAAACGACCCTTCAATATCTATTAATTAGTGCATATATCCTAGAGATAAGATCTAACGACTGGCTAAGGGTGATTCCTATCTCCCGGTCTAGAACACTATCTCAAAGGAACAATGACTAAGTTTCCTTTCAATCGGGAGAGGGTAATAGATTTGAAGGGGTAACATAGCTTGTTCATCATGACCTTCGGGTCTAGTGAGAGATACAAGCTAGTGGGAGATTTTGAGTGGTGACATTCAATCGATAACTACTCAAAAGACTTGGCTGGTTTATCGAAAGAATACGAGGAGGTGTCTCTCGATTTTAACAGAGAATATAGTATTCCATGCTCGAAAATAGGCTATCGCATAGTCTTGGGACTATTGCTCGGCCTCGCTTCTCAAGTGGAATGTTTCTCAACGAGGAAGAAACCATAGACTTGCCTCGATATAGTTATTAATGTGCTACAATACACTGTTAAACTCGATTAAGATAATTGGTTGAAAAATAACGGTTAACATTATTATGTAAACCGAGAAGTCTACCTAGAAGATGCCAGTGAATTTGTGGATAATGAGTGAATTCGGTTCACACCACTTCCATAAATGTAGGCATTTAGCATTTAATGCTTGAAGGTAGGACTGGAGATTTTGGGCATACGTTCAGATTGTGACTGTTCATGAAATATCTTAATGAGACGAGTGAAGGTTGATTATAAGATTCTTGAGATTAGAAAGTGACGGTTGAACTGTCACAAGCCTTCTTGATGTGATTCTGGTTGGAATCAGATCCGATGTTTTGCCCAGGAAGTAACTAAGGGGAACAATGACGAGCTGATGATCCTAGACCTAGTAATCCAACTAAATCGTGGGCAGAGAATGCCCAACAATCGCTCACAATGCTGGTAAATCCTCAAAGGGTTGAACTTTCTACGACAAAGAAAATTCTCACACGCATGTGATTTTTGTGATTCCCTACAACGAAGAGAACACTCACTCGCAAGTGATAAATCAAAGTCAAGAAGACTTCAATAAAAGCTAAGAAGCCAAATTTTATATCATCATAATTGTCTGTGTCTGAATGAAAAGCTAGTGTTTGCCTTATATAGGCTTACAACCAAAAGAACTAGGAAGACAAAAGCAATGTGGGAGAAAATCCCACTAGAAAATGCGCCTACCTCCTATTGGCCAGAAACGAAATGTTCCTATTGGCTAATAAAGAACAAATAAATAAAGTTCTGAAAATCCAATATAAAATAAAACCAACTCCTAATTAATTAAATAATATTCCTAGATAGCACGAATGATGGTATCCTCCGAGCATGAACCGGATCACATCATTCCCTCCCGGTTTGAAAGGATTCGTCCTCGAATCAACAGGATGTCATAGAACAGACCTTCATCACGCACAACATCACGAGAAACAAAAATAAACTTCAATGGTACGCCGGGATCAAAGATAAAGCGAACAAACATCTGTAAATCAATAGCATGTTGAGCCGTCGCACGATACTTCACTAAAGGCGAACGCCCAACGGGCTCGTGGCTGATATATAATGGTGAATGAAGCCATGGTATGGAGCAAGATGATCATATAAATGCAAATCATGAGAGACATCAGCATGCTCCAAATATGGATCATCAAATGCTTGCTTCAGCTGTCCGCCACAGGCAACAATTTCAAGAACATCCAAATGCAATATATGGGTGGCATTGGGTGTATCCAATAACCCTGTGGTACCCGCAAGTGGGGGATAGTGACGTACCTGCAAAGAAAATGCTGGGGCAACACAATACAATGGTGGTTCAACGGTGGCCACCTGTGTCTCCGCATCCACAACAGCCATCTCAACCACAGAAGCATCATCATCATCAACTATAAACTTAGATACCGCAACACTCTCAACCTGATGAACATCAACGAATGCCTCCACCTTGTTAATAACCTCATCCACAATAGGACAAGGCAGCCTCTCATCAATAATTTTCTCCACCTCAACGGTTGCAATAGTGTCCTCATGGCGTGTGCTCATGGCATCTATCAATTCTTTACATTTTCGTGGAGATTCAGCCCAAAACAGTGCACTTTTCTTCTTAAACCGTTCTGTGTCTTGCTTACTCTGCTCAGATTGCTTCTTCCACTTAGCGAGTATCCCTAGTATCCGGAGTCTTTCTTCCTTTATCCTCGCATCCTCCTCTTTTTGAAGCATCACTCTAGCCAAGTAACGAGGGGGCACAAATTGCTGTTGCAATTCTCTTTTCATAGCATTCCACGTACTAATCTTTGGTACCTTATGTATAGGACTCAAAATTTTAATTTGTCCCACCATCGCGAAGCCTTCCTCAGAGAGCAAGTGGTGCAAAGTAGCACTTATCCGCATCTCAATAGTTATAGCGTGCAAAATAGTGCTCTAACTCGCCTTCCCAAGAAAAATATGCATCACCATCAGGTGCACCACTAAATGATGGCAGCCCCATAATTATCTCACAACTCTCGTGTTTACACTCCCCTCTTTCTAAGTCGTACAAAGTACCCTTGTCAAATTAACCAGAAGAGTAAGCAAAAGTAAACAACAATCAAAACCGACTCTCTAGAAGGGACACTAGGTGTTCAGACCGAGGAAAGGTATAGAAATGAGTGGGATGATGTGTGAAGGGTTGCTAATGAGAGTATGAAAGGTGAGAAGCAAAAGACACGGAAGAAGTAATGAAATTTTTCGACAGCAGAATTACACAGGTGTGAAAATTTTCACACACTGGTGTGAAACCCACGTATTTAATGACCAAACTAAGACGAATCTGTAACGCCCCGCTCCCGGATACCGAGCCCTTATCCGGAAGAGAAACGTTCGGCGCGTATAGCATTAAATAAATCTAATATTATACGCAAGCCTCTACGTCGTCGTATCAAAATAAAAGCAAACGGAAGCTAAAAGGACTCGGGTAAAAATATAAAAGCTACTACGAATAGATACAACCATACTAAAGATGGATAGTTAAAAACACAACGATTTAAAACCCAAAGACTTATACAATACGAGGTCTTAAAAAAAATAGAAGTACAACGAGTCTAAGAAAAGAAATACAACTAGTCTAGTACAACCTTACGAAGAAACAAACTAAAAGCTTCTCCAAGACTTCAAGTCTTCAAAAGTCGTCATCTACACTTGATCAACCTGTTCGTCTTCTCACCCCACAGTGCATACAAAAGAAAATGCAAAGGGGGTAAGTACAAAGTACTTAGTAAAAGTGAGAAGCTAATGAATAACTAAGTTATACAACGAAAGGTTATTATTATGATTATTAAATTATCTTTATGAGACCGACTCAATCTAGGGTTCAATCTATGCCCATCGACACGTCATGACTAAACGTTTCTAGCTTAGCTCAAGTTTGTTACATCATGAATAACAAGGGCACTACGCCTAGTAATAGGATGTACTAGGACAACTGGGTGCAACCTACTTAGAGACACGCTCTAGTAGCCCCGGGAATATCTGAGTCCCGATAGTGTGATGACCGGCAGAGTGCACCAGACGCTTTATCTAGCCAATCGATTGACCGGCGTGGGTACAGTCTACTTTGTCTAGTCAGAGAACACATCGCGATATTGTACTATGCCTTACCAAGCATTGCATGATGTTTAAGATTATTAAACTAACACATATGTTTGATTAGATGTTTAACTAGCCACCTAGGTTGATTCACATAAAAAGCTCACCTATCAGTCTACTCCCTCTTCTTAAGACCTCTAGACTCTAACAAAACCTAGCACATACACAGACATCGATAAACACTAGCTTATCGAAGCACAAGGCAAATCCAAAGCTTTCGACGGTCCCACACTTCTTCATTTTAGGGAATCCATATGGTGCCGGAACTAAACGCATCAAAAGCTAATTCAAGGCTTTGTCATATAAGGTTAAGCAGTAAAGACATGATTATAAAGCCTGAAACCAAGCTTACATGAAACAAAACAGTGAAAAGCGGAATAAACAGGTCAAACGCCCGTTTAACACCCTATGAACGCGCGTTTGCCTTGAACGCCCGTCCACAAACCCCAAACGCCTGTGCAGGAAAAAGGGCCACATCTCAGATAAAAAATTCTAACCTCAAACGCCCGTCTGCCTTGTGCAAACGTCCGTTTGAGCTGCCATGATCGCAAACGCCCGTTTGCCTAGTGCAAACGTCCGTTTGCCTGGGTTTTTCCCAGAACGCTAAAATCTTCGAAACACGATTTCTAATCCGAACCAACCATGTTTACCATCAAAAACTCAGAAAAACAACAGGGAAACGCGAATCAAAGTATTCCATATCTTAACATAGACAACAACTAACATAAACGTGATTTCTAATCACCAATCTATTCCAAAACTCAACCTAACATAATACAACTAAAATTATTCATTAGGAAGAGCCTCTTACCTTAAAGGCCTGCAAAACCAACAGCAAAACGCCAAGCAGGTGCAACAACTGTTGATCCTCAACCCCAAAACCTATGCGATCAACAAGAACCATAAAAATCCTATTTTTCCTTTAAAAAACGAAACTGAAAAAGTGCCATAAACTGCAGATTACCTGGGTTAACTGCCACAAAACTATTTTTAGAACAATCTATGTTCCAAGACGATCGTTTCGACTACTCATGGCTGCGAAACAGAGCTACGGATTAAAAGATACGAATTTTTAAAGAATCGAACTCTACGAATACCAAAAACTGGGCTAAACTGAAAACTTATGGATTAAGGATATTTTATTTTCCAAAGTTGAGTCTCCTCGCGCTGATCACTTTTATCTCCTGCGGCATCTTGATCAGATGAACGGATTGACCACACGGTTGAAGTTTACGTTCTGTCTTTTCCTGGCATCTTCAAGGCTCTGCTTGCTCATGCCTGCGCCGTTCCTCTTTTTTTTTATCGAAATATCGTGTGACCTAATGAATTAGTTTGGGGATTAATTCTTTTTATAGCCAAAAATTAAATCCTTTATAATTAATAGCTAACCCCTTTAATTAAATCCCTTTTAATCAAATAAATAGGATAAATAATAATTAGGTCATAGTAAATATGCCCAATGACTATTTTACCCTTTTACGAAAAGTCGGGATGTTACATTCCTTCCCCCTTAAGAGGAGTTTCTCCCTCGAAACTCGAATTTAACCGAGAGGTACTTGAACTCTGGTCTTTGCGAAGCGTTTCATCTTCTAACTTTTACAGTCTTCGTCTTCTTCCATCTTCCCAACTCTTTTGCTTGTCTTGAGCCAACTTGAGGTTGCGACGATCCACTTCGATCTTCTCGTTTGCAAGCTGTATCAAATCTAGTCTCGTATTCTGTCATCGCTCCACTTCATCCCAAAAACTCGCGTCCTTCTATCTCTATCTTCATGAAAGCAGTATTGTTCCAATTCTCGTACATCTTGGTTGCTCTGAGATGAACTGCAATTGCCAACTCATGGTTTTCATTCTTCATTGTGCTTCCCAATCTTCCGCATTCGGACCCCAATGCTGATTCTGATGCCAACTGTTGCTATCTTCATCTAACTCGTGACCATTGGTTGGTTTGGCTCCGACCATCGACTTGTAACCGGAGACAATCTGGTCTTTGTCTTACTTCACGACCTATACCCGAAAGTTGAATCTCCCAGCCGAAACCACACTTCTGGCACACTTGACTTCTTTCGATCTCAACTTCCATCATGGAACCACAAACTTGCTGAAGAACTGCAAGGATTCTGGTTGTAGGGTTTCTGTGACTTCTTGGGGATAGAGAACATGCTTTGCCATACCTTTTTCTCTGCAGGTCTGATCCAATCCTTGTGCCAATTAGGGTAAGCTTGGAAAATGTAAGAAGTTGAAAGGTGACAAGTTGAGTACCAGGGTGGTATGTCATCTAGGTAAGCCAAGGAAAGGTACAATGCACTTGAAATAAGGAAAGTTGCTTGGGTTACAAGCAGAACAAAATGATTCCGTGTTGATGAAAATTGAAGTTGGTTCTAAAATAAAGGATGAGGCACTGTATCATAATACAAAATATAGCCACCAGAAGGAAAACAAAGGAACACCTTGCATATGAAATTCTTTTGAGGGAGTGGAATTCCGCAAGATACGGTGGTCTACAAAGGCTTCAGAGGCAACTGAAAAGGATGGTAATGAGCTTTCATATAAGCTTTAAGAAAGCGGAGATGTTGAAGAAAACATCACCTGATGGACTAGGAAATATTAACTGCAAAGAAAAGAGAATGCTAAACATGAGGACATTAGGCAGGTGACCTTGATTGTTAAACACTTGGTTAACAAAATGGATGTTGGCGAACTAGGAAAATCTTCAGTTCACATGAGTTTCGTAGAGGAAACATCACACAACAGGAAAACAAAATAAAGGTGCAAGGTCGAGCACCAAAAGGGCTAAAAAGGTATTTAGAAATCAAAATAAAGTAAGAATCTCAACATGAAGTAGCTATGGAGGGAAAACGAGTACACCAAAAGGTCTCGTATCAAAATAAACACTTGTCAAGAAGTGTCCAAGTTTGCAGTTGAGTCAAAGAGGGGTTATTTAAAGATTTAAAAGAATTAGAAATTTCCCTCAAGAAATTGTAAGGGAGTATCAAAAGTTTGAATAAGTAAGCGGCAAGCAAGATTTTGAATGAAGAGGAAACGACACTTAAGAATTGTCGGATAAGGTTTGATTTCAAAGAATTAATTCAAACTTTCAAAGGAAGTTTAAACGATTATTGACGATTCAAATCAAAGATTCAAGGTTGCACTACTCGAGAGGAATGGTACACTGCCAAGGAATAAATGCTCAAGGTTATTCCTCATGTGGGAATGAAAAGGTTAAAAAAAAATGAAATAGGCTTTCAACCTGTGTAACAAAATTGGAATAGAAACGCCAAACAAAAGATGGAAAGTCAAAAGGTGTATATGTTTCATGGCTCTAAATGGTCCGAAAGAGATTTAAAACTGAAGGGTACAAGGTACAATAATCTGAAATGGAGATCAAAAGTTTAGGATCTCAAAAGTCGGTTGGCTAGATAGGTTCAGAAGGCACCTTGGCAAAGACTACCTTCTGCTTGAAACTGGTGTAGCATAAATTGCTAAAAGATTAAAGGTAAGTAACTGAAAAGGAATGCCATGGTAGGCTTAAAGATTTGACCAGCAAACGAAGATATGCATACCTTAAAGGAACAGGCAGCATTAGGTGAAATAGTTACAATATCGACACTACCCTTAGGAGGGAAGCTGAGAATAACACAAGTAAAAAGGATGTTCTGACATTAAAAGGTTCAGCAACTTTGAAGAGAGTTTGCTTCTTGAATTGAAAGGTAAGAAAGAATAAATTTGTTCAAAAGAAGGGCTTACGGAGATATGTTTGTGAAGTAAGTCAAGACAACATGTGAAAAAGATTTAAAGTTCTCAGATGAAGGATTTCATGAGAAATAATATACCATATAAGGTATAATTACAAAAGGGCAAGAAAAGGGTCTGAATAACAAACGTGGCATGCTGGAGGATAGCATCTTGGTTCTTGTTTACAACTGCAAAAGAACTATAATGTTAGCTTTACAAACATCCTACTAAAAGGTTTAACTCAGAAGGAGATAAAACTTCGGGGAACTCCTAAAACATGAAAATCATAACTTACTACCCTCTTAGCCCAAACCCCAAGTCAAAGAGGTGAAAATTCCTTTTAGGTTGCTGTGTATGAAATTTACTCTGGATCTAACATTATTGATTTGTACAGAACGAACGAAGAGGAATTTGAGCACGATCAAAAGAGAAAAGATTTAGACACTAGAGTTTTCCAGGTGATATAAAAATATTGGAATTTTTGGATGAAAATAACTTGGTCAAAGACAGTTATTTCTGACGATTGCACAAGCTGCCAGATTTTCCAGATTAGTAAACACTGAATTGCATTGCAAATAGAGATCAAACGAAAAGGAATCTAAACTTAATTCCAAAAGGAAAACTGTAGATAAAAGTCTTGTCTGCAACATATCAAAAATTCAGGTCATTTAAAGGTGTTTAACCTGTTCAAAACAGAAGAAGAAGTGAAATTGCTGCTGCAGATTTTCTGGACAGAGTGTCCGGCATAATTATGAATTTTCTGAACAATCCATAACGATTATCGAGTTGATGTAAAAAGAGAAATTGTAGAGAAGACAGTAATCTACTTTGCTGAAAATTTTCAGAATTTTTGGAGTATGGAGAGACAGTATTATGCTAAAGGGAAAACACGGAAACAAAAGCATTCACTCATGTTGGGTAAATCCAAACACAAGGATGATGAATAATAGATGCCAAAGTAGACCTTTAACACTAACAATTTGAAACAACTAAGGAGTACTAATTACACATGGAGTTCGTAGAACCATCTCAAGCAAAGCAAAGGTCTAAGTTGATAAACTCAAACCAAGCGATGGTGAAAAGAGAAAGTGGGGGATTTGTAGAGTTGAATCAAATATCATTCTCTACAAAGTTAGGCCAAGATAAACGTAAACTTAGACATTCGTGTAGAGATGATGAAGAGATTTCAATAGGGGAAAGTAAGGAAAAAGGAAATCATCCAAGAGGACCTCGACTTTAAGGTGTAGGCATAAGACTCCGATCCCAAAACATTACTTAAAGGGGTTTCACTTAACCCTATGTGACAAGTTTACGGTTTGGAAACTTCAAAAGAAGATAGAGTTTCTACTAAGGATCCTAGAAGGAACAAAACTTGAGAACTCGACTTAACCTTCGGATGATCCAATCTACTAAGGATCATCCAACATAAAGACTTCCAATTCAGGGTCATACTTGCGCTCTAGGTAATGCTTCAGCCTGTGGCCGTTTACTATGAAAGTCTTCCAGAGTCTTCATTCCTAACCACACAATTCCTCCAATTTATTCAATTCTAATAATCTCATCTCACCGGCTAAATTTTCATCCATGTTTAGGAACCTCGTAGCCCACAGGGCTCGGTGCTTCAGTTCTACCGATAGATGACACATTTTTCCAAACAATATCATATACGGTGACATCCCAATTGTGGTCCTATAAGCGGTTTTGTACGCCCAAAGAGCGTCATCTAATTTCAAAGACCAATCTTTCCTCGTGGATTCACAGTCGTCTCTAAGATCCTTTTTTTTCTCTGTTTGTTACCTCCCCATATCCACTTGTATGGGGCTGATATGCTGCTGCAATCTTATGTCTATCCCCATATCTCAACATCAATTTATCAAATAGCCTATTACAGAAATGGCTCCCTCTGTCACTAATTTTGGCTCTGAGCACTCCAAACCTCGTCAAAATGTTCTTCTTAAGAAATCTCAGGACAACATTGGCATCATTAGTAGGTGCGGCCACTGCCTTCACCAATTTGGAAACATAATCAACTGCTACCAGGAT
This sequence comes from Gentiana macrophylla, assembly GCA_026214975.1. Classification (NCBI taxonomy): domain Eukaryota; kingdom Viridiplantae; phylum Streptophyta; class Magnoliopsida; order Gentianales; family Gentianaceae; genus Gentiana; species Gentiana macrophylla. The sequence goes on from CM047809.1 coordinate 43,648,187, forward strand.
GTAACGATTTGATTTCGATGATGTGAAAGGCCCTACAAAATCAATTCCCACACATCGAATAACTCCACTTCTAAGATACTCTACAAAGGGCATCTCATTCTTCATAGAAATGTTACCAGTCATTTGACAATAATGACAGGCTCTTGTAAACTCGTAAGCAGACTTATGAATTGTCGACCAATGAATCCACATTGCAGTACCTTTGCTGCTGTCTTGTCCGGCCCATAGTGACCTCCAACTTCTCTGGATTGACATTGGCTCATAATAATTGGAATCTCGTCATCATGGACGATCTCCTAAGAATGGTGTTGGTCCCTTGAAAAGGCTTTAGTTAAGTTTAGAGGGGGGGTGAATAAACTTAACACTTAAAACTTTGGAGTTAACAAATTGCAACTTCAAAGACTGCAATGATACTTCATGAGTCTGCTTGAGACCTCGATAACTTGGCCGATAAATGTGAGTCTACGACATTCCTCGGGCTTGAATTTGTGCAATGGAATAATATCAAAATTAAGCCTTGTTACTTGTTGTTAAATATGTTACTAAGTATTAGATACTCATTAGTGTATGTGTGTGATTTCATTTGCTAGATTCAAAGAGTTGATATGAATAATGACTAAGTGCGAAAGTAAATGCAATGAAGTAAGTAGAGATTTTTATAGTGGTTCCAGGTGATGTAATCACAGACGCCCACTCTTCTCCTGTGATGTTGGAGGAAATTCACTAGTAATCTTTGAGTTATCTGTTACAAAGAATCCTAGGTTGCTTGTCCTTCACCAATAACTATGGCTTCACAAATCGAAAACTAAGAACAGTAGGATTGTTTGCTCCCGAGTCTTCCACTTTAGTCCTTGAAGGGTAGAATTGCCTCTTCACCACACTCCACCACAAACCAACAGTCTTTCACACCTTACGGATGCTTCACTGTCTTCAAGAGTTTCTTTATAAAATAAAGAATGAATCAAGTAAATGATTCATTGGCAAAGACTTGATTAGGATGATATAATCAAGAGCTTGCGGTCTTCAAGTGTGTATGCTTGATACGACTTAAACACGAATGCACTTGAAGAAAATAACTAGATCACGCACCTTAAGCTCATGAAGTTCAAAGCAGGTGTTTTTCACTCAATGTTATCACTTGAAGTTTATTCCAAAATTCATCATCTTCTTCTTTGAGTTGAAAGTCCTCTATTTATAGGTAGGAATGCATGTGACTTGAATTTGAAATTCAAATGTGACCGTTCCTTGTATTTGTCCCATCCTCACCGTGCATTCTGTCACTATTCATGGGATCGACAATCGCGGGATTACTTTTTGACAAAGGCAATCATCCACCCTTTGACTTGTATCCAATGGATAAAAATATGAATCATCCTAACGCCTTTTAATCTCGGCCTTTGATTTGCTTGATAAGTCGAGGTAGTTGGTCGTTCTTATCCATGTAACTTCTCAATAATCTTGAATTAATCGAGGCATATATCGCTGGGTTCATTAGTCTGTTTGTAAAACCAATCGATCTGCTTTGAATATTATATTTTTGTCTCAGAAATATAATGCAAATTGATTCCTTTATCCAACTTTTATTTGTGAAGTTAGATTTCATCATTTTGAATATAACTAAGTCCCAAACATCATCCAACTTGTGGAACTTAGACCTTTCTACACAAGGTATATGTAATCAATTTAGGTCATCACAGACTTTGCCTAGATACTCGATTCCATATCCTTGATATTAAATACTAAGTTTGATCCCTTAGCCTTCATTTACTCGAGTTTGAACCTCACCTTTCCTTGATCTTGATCTTGGAGTTGCAGACAGATCATCGACCTATCTACCCCATCGACCTAGACCATCTGGCGATAAGCGATCGACTGACTATTACAAATGCTTGTTTGATCAAACTGCTTTATGAATCAAACTCTAATAAACCTATACATTTTATCTAGACATCTTTTTGCCTTTGCACTATAACGACTAGTATGGCACTCATCATCAAAACTAAGAAATAAGTCCAACAATTTCCCCCTTTTTGGTGATGATGCCACTACCTCACCTAATCAAAGAAAGCAAAAGATAAAAACACAAAAGAATAAATTCAGTCAATTCTCATTATAAAAATTTGTTCACAGTTATTACAACTAGATACAGCAAAGATAAACAGTGAAAAGTAGCTGATCTATTGTCTCTTCTCTCTTTCTTGTCTAGCCTTCTCAGCTTGCTCTTGATAGGCTCTGATCTCTTCTATCATTTCAACCATCCATTCATTCTCAATAAGTGTAAAGTCAATATAAGAATTGACTTGTTTCCACCAATTCCATGCTTCAGCAGACAAGATTGATCTGATTTACCACAAGCCAAACTTCATATACAAACTCCTTAAATTCATTCAAAGAATCTTTTGCTTTTGTAATTGGTAGCACCTTTTCACCTCTCGCTACTCCTTCCGCCTCGGTAGTTCCTCTTAAAGCTCTAATCCTTGCCTCCCAAAACTTCAAACTCAAGAAAGAGTTAAGACCTTCATGAAATCCCATGTCACGATAGGGTCTCCTTCATTATGAAACTCTTTCTTGTACCGTGATAGAGATCATCATGAGTTGCACTCACCAGTGCAAAGTTGCCTAAAAGCATTTGTATCATCACCCATCTCTTCGCAAAGAGTCCGGCAGCCTTCCTTTGCCGCAAAATGATTGGCCCTCTTCCCTTAGTGACATCATCAACAAAACGTGAGATGAGGCCATGAATAGCTTCTCGTGATACTATCACTCGTGTAATTGACTCGCCATTGTTCCAGCCTAGTATCAAGTGAAGTAATCCTTGATTGCGTGGTCTCTTCCAATTGCTGATCCTTTCAAGAAATTTGGGATCGTGCATAGCAGAGTTGTTGTGCGGCAAATAGGCTCAAAAAGTTTGGGAGCTTCAGCAAGCTTGTCAAGTTTCTCATGTATAGAGACAAGTTGATCTTTTAGAAACTTGTCTTTGGCTTTATTTCCAACTTTGATACCCTCGGACATCTAGCATCAAATTATTCATTGCATTTTGAGTAGATGCAAAGTTTGAAGCAATCAGACAAGAGATTGTCTATTATCATTTACCATCTTCATCAGCTTCTTCAAATCTTTGTTCTTGCTTCGTCCAATTGAGTTCTTAATCATTGCATGTCATTTCTTACGCTTCTTAACTCATTGACAACTTCAATTGGCACTCCAATCGCCATTCTATCACAAGAGATCCATCACAGAGGCTCCTCAACTCTATATTGTGCCTCATTGTCCATTGATGACCATAGCTCTACTCAAATCTCTCCCAAAGCAGGGGAGGTCCTTCTCAACCATTGCACCAAGAATATCTTCAAGGATAGGATCTTGTGCAGTGTTCTTCAACAACTTCTTCTTCTCCAAAAATTTGTAATTCTTCATCATCAGAGTTATAGTCCAAAGAAATGCTCATCCTCATTAATGTGATCACGATCGTCCTTCCCTACAATGGGCCTTGGCTCCAAAGAGTTCCACTACAAAGAGCCTCATCAAGAATGTGGGTTTCCTCCAAACCCAAATCAGTTCCAACCTTTGTCCAGTGTGTCGTTTGAGACTCAAGCACTGCACTCCTGTTCCAACCTTTGTCCAGTGTTTGTTTGTATCCCAAAGAACTGCACTCTCCTCTTCAACTTCCCGTGGATTGAATATATTGGTATTATCCACTTGGAAACCTTCAAAGATGACCAATCTTGTGCAGGATGATGGCGCTTTTAGTCGAGTGCCTTCAATGTCAAATCCGTCTTGATATTCAATTGACTCTTCGAATCGGCACTAGGTTCAATAAAATCAAGAACCTTTTCTCCATCCAAATCCTCACTCATCCAAAGATCGGTTTGTGCAAGAGGCTCTACAACATGGAATGTACTTGGTTCATCAGTCAGCCTACCAGTACTCAGAGTAATGCCTTCATTGATCAATGCCTCCAGATCATCCATGGTGAGATCCTGTAGATCCTCATCCATTTCTCCATCTCACTGCCCCTCAAAGAGATCTTCCACCATCATGGATCAAGGTACGATGGTACATGTGTTAGTGCAGCCCCACTTGATTCTCCCGGTCCAGAGGAAAGTCTCTCTACTATCCGATGATGAGGAAGAATCATCAGACCATCTCTTGGATCTCTAAACTTGATACCCTCCTTCATTTGCTCATCAAATAAATCCATCAATCTTGATTGCGGCAAGGTTGTATCAATCGATCCAAAGAAATTCTCCACTCCCATCTTGTCAAAACCCATTCTTCAAAATCTGTCATTGGTTGAGCAGCTGGTTTTTGTCTTTTGTAGAACCCAAACTTCCACTGGAAGTAATCAGCAATTTGCTGAAGTTTGGGATCCACAAACTCTTCAGTTTTCTTGCTCCTTTTGCATGCCTTTCAAATGGCATGAAAGATCTCCCCGAGGCAAGCTCCAAGAGCTTGTTGACCTCCAAAGGTTCCAACAAGCGATTCATGGTATCTTCTACAGATGTTTGAAAGTCAAAGTTGTTCTTGAGATTGTACATTTGTACCTACTACTTCCATCTCAGATCACACTTGGTTCCCCCGACTTACATGCTCATCGCCGGGGTTAGCAAAGAAACCGCTTCTTCCCCGAACTATTGCCAAATTTGCAGTGGTCTTCAACCAAGTCTCCAATCACCTCTTCAACCACCACAAAGAGTTCAGTTCGGTGGTTTGTTTGTGGTTCTTCAAAGGATACTACAAAGAGCTCAGGGTCGAAGAGATCATTGCAGTACATCCTCTGATTGCTCAAAAACAACCTGCTCAAAGATCATCAGTGGACTTGATAACTTCTTCATTGGAGGAATCACTCGATAACAACTGGTGGAATGATTGTTAGAGGCTCACCTTCAATGACCTCTTCTTCCTCTTCTACTGATATGCTTCTTCTTGGGCCCTCTGGCCTCCAAATTTTTAACTCTTTCCCCTTGCCATATTTCTTCTTTTTTGAAACCTCCTTCATCCTCTTGGATAGGGGTTCATCATCATCAACTTTTCTAGTCAACTTTCTTTTACTCTCACTAGCTTCCTTCATTTCTCTCTAAAAATTTCACCAACAGCTTTTTCTTGAACTTACAAAGCAGGTCAAGAACCTCCACTTGACCTCAAAGACTCATCGATCCAGGCTTTGTTTCCTTCCTTGTTCTCTTTGATTTCAAGACTTCAAGTCTTCCTAACATCAAGACTCTTTCTCTTTCAAAGCTTTTTCTTTGGTGCAAAGAGTTTGATAGAAATCTTCTTAGTTTGTTGAACCTGCTCACCACCAAGATTATCCACCATCATCTCCATCATCATTATCATCAATGACCTCTCCAAAGAATCTCTTCATCATCATCAAGTCCAGAATTGCATAATCAATCTCCTTCTTGTATCCGGACTGATTTATATCAACTGGTTCAATGTCAGGAACCTCCAAGTGATTCAGCAGGGTCTGAATCATCAAACCTAAGGGTAAGGCCTTTGATTTCCTTTTCCCTAGTTTGTCCTCCTTTGCAACTTTCTTCATATAATGAATAAAGTATCCAGCCCAATCAAACTTCATGCTCCTGCAGATGATAATCATCAGCTCTATCTTGGGTCCTGATAGAGTATCCATACTGCCAGTTAGCCCAAGTATGTTCTTTGCAATGAGCTTGCTCAGCAGACTATATTCAATGCCAATGTTTTTGCAGTTGATGCCTGGTACTGATTTAATAGTTGCTTCTGTCTTGATCTGATCTACAAAGGACATCTTGTCCAATCCCATAGCTTCAGGATTGACTGAACCATCAACAACTTCTTCAAAACCAAACACTTGTCTCAGCAGACTGGAGGAGATTACAAGCTCCTCACCATTCACAGTGGTTTTGAAAGCTTCAGTTCCTTCTTCTATAATCATATTCTTCCAGAAATCAATAACATTGGTGTATGATATCGTATCTAATCTGATGTTGAGTATATTCTCCAGTCCTGCAAATCTTCTTATTCTTCGACCTATATTGATGGCCAGTTCTGTTTGATTTGCATCAACAACATAGCCTCTTACACATTGGCTTGATTCGATTTGAACTTCAACTCTTTCCTCCATTGAAATAAGAAAAAGATGAAGAAGAGTTGCTCTCAAATCTGTATTCACACGAAGTAGAGTTTGCAGAGATAAAGCAGAAATTGCAAGTGGTGAATCTGCTAAGTAACAGTCTGATTATATAGACAGTGGGTAGTTGAAACTGTCATAGCACGTACATTGAGGTAACCACGATTAAATCTGATTAAATGCTGTCTTGACACGTGGTCCATTACTCCTCCATAAAGTTTGTAACCGTTGGATGGTTTAACTGTGGTAATAATGAACAAAATAAATATCCCGCCAAACTGCTTTTTGACCTTAATAACTTTGACTGAGTAAAGTTCCCTTCAGCAAGGTATCCCTCAGCAGGGTGGGCTCGGCCATCTGGCGATAATGTGCTTCAAAGAAACCGACAAGGTGACTCTGGCCGATCCTTGTTTTCTCCTTGTTTTGTTCAATTGATAATACAAGATGAAGTTTAACACCAATGACCGATCATCAAGTGAGCTCACCCAACATGACAAAGACCAATCCCTTTGGCAACCTCATTTGCTCAATTGTTCAAACAAAAGTACATGGAATTGTTGATACCAATGACTAATCTGCTAAGTGAGCTCACCCAACATAGCAAAGACTAATCCCTTGGTGAATTCTAGTACACTCAATAATATCACCAATCTTTATAATTCCAAGTTCAATCCTTAATTTGGCAAATCTTTCACTATCAAGTGGCTTAGTGAAAATATCAAAGCAAGTTGATCTTCAAGTAGGATGTATAGAACCACCACATCTTTCTTTTCAACATGATCTCTTATAAAATGATGTCTCACATCAATGTGCTTGGTTCTTGAATGCAAAACAGATTTTCTGTGATTGCAATTGCACTTGTGTTGTCACACATGATTGGAATTTCCTTTCTTCAATTCCATAATCCCTTCATTGTTGTCTTAGCCATAGTATTTGTGCACAAAAGAACTTCCAAAGAAGAATGTATTCACTTTCAAGAAGGAAGTTGAAATAGAATTGCTTTCTTGCTAAACCAGAGACCAGTCTATTTCCCATTAACTCGATGTGTTCTGAGGTGCTTTTTCTATCAATCTTGCATCCAAAGATAATCGTAATCTGAGTAGGATATTACCTTGAAGCTTCCTCCTTGGAATACCAAATTCCTACTCCCAAAGTCTCTTTTAGATACTTAAGAATTCTTTTGACAAAGACCTAAATGACTTTCTTTAGGTTTGGATTGAAATCTTGCACAAACACCTACAAAGAAAGGATATATCAGTCTCACAAGCAAGAAGATACAAACAGATCGCCTATCATCCTTCATGACAGAGTCCGATCAACATCTTTGCCTTCTTTATCTTCATCCAATCGATGTTTGTACTCATAGGAGTTGAGCTCTTAGTCTTTGTTTTCCATACCAAATTTCTTCAAAAAACTCTTTGGTATACTTGGTTTGATGAATGAAGATTCCATCTTTCAATCTGCTTTAACTTGCAATCCCAAGAAGTAATTCATTTCTCCCATCATACTCATTTGGAATTTGCTCTTCATTAGATTTGCAAAATTTTCACAAAGTAAATCATTCTCGTAACCAAAAATTATGTCATCCACATAAATTTGTACCAAAGAGGTGTTGTCCCCTTCATCGATTCTCGAAAAGTGTCTTGTCAATGGTCCCTTTTGTAAAACCATTGTCCACCAAGAATTGAGATAGAGTCTCATACCATGCTCTTGGTGCTGTTTCAATCCATAAAGTGCTTTGTTGAGTCTATACACTTTATCTTCTTGATCTTTAACTTCAAATCCAGGAGGTTGCCGAACATACACTTCCTCCTCTAGGATACCATTCAAAATGCACTCTTGACATCCATTTGATATACTTTGAAGTTCTTGTATGCAAAGATGTGCCAAAAATAACTCGATAGCTTCCAATCTTGCAACAGTGCATAAGTCTCATCAAAATCTATTCCTTCCGCTTGAGAATAGCCTTTGCAACTAGTCCGGCCTTATTTCTAACAATGGTACCAGATTCATCAAGTTTATTTCTCAGATACCTATTTAGTACCAATGATATTTGCATGACTTGGCCTTTCAACTAGTGTCCAAACTTGATTTCTTTCAAATTCATTTAATTCTTCTTGCATAGCAATTATCCAACTGGATCTCAAATTGCTTCTTCAACAACTTTGGGTTCCATTTGTGATAGAAAACAAGTAAACATAGCTTCCAGCTTGTCTTCTAGTCCTCACACCTTGCTCAGTACATTGCCAATTACTTGTTCAAAGGGTGATTCCTTAACCATTGTGGATTTTGGTTATTTTGATTTTCGTGAATGTCATCTTCAAGAGGGTCTCATTGTAGTTTCTTCTCTGAGGGGGTCAAGAGATCCTTGAATTGCTTGATTGTTGCATCAAGAACATTGTCGTGGTGTTCAAAGAGGGGCGATGATCGAAAACTTTTAAGTCATTGAACCTTTCCAAAACTTCAACACAACTGGATCAGTGATTTGTTGATTTTCAAAGAGTTCACACACTTTTATCTTCCATACCAAGAAACTTAGGTTCATCAAACACAACATTGATTGTTTCTTCATGTTTCAGTGTTCTTTTGTTCAAGACTTTAATGAATGCTCTGTGATCAAGAATATCCTAAGAAAATTCCTTCATCCGATTTTGGTTGGAATGTTTTCAAATGAACTTTATGATTTAGAATAAAACATTTGCTTCCAAATGGGTGAAAATAGGATATATTAGGTATCCTTCCATTCCAGATCTCATAAGGTGTCTTCAAGCAGACTTCTTGTTTATCGATGTTCTATTTTGTGTATAGCATGTCAGATTTATCGCTTGTCCCAATAATATCTTTCAGTAGCAATGCTTCACAAATCATTGTTCTTCCCGCTTCCTTTAATGTCCTCGTTTTCTTCTTTCAAGAACCCCATTTTGTTGAGGTGTACCAAAGAAGCAACAAGTTGATGAAGTACACCATTCTGCTCACAATATTCTCTTATAACTTTGTTGAGAAATTCAAGACTCGATCCGATCTAATCTTTATGATCAAGTAAACTTTTCTCATTTTGTAATCTCTTCAAAAGATTAGGCAAGCTTTGGAGTGTCTCACTTTTCTTGTTCATGAATATCACAAAGATCTAGAAAAATCATCCACAACCACTAAGGTGTATTTCTTTCCTGTCACACTTGTTGGAGTTATTGGTCCAAAAGATCCATGTGCATAAGCTCCAACACTCATTAGTTGATTGTTTAGTCTTTGACTTGAAACTTGACTTTATCTCTGCTTTTACTTTGTCGACATGCATCACAGATAGCATCCTTCTTGAAAGTGATCTCAGGTAAACCAACCACTAACTTCTTCTTCACTAACTGATTAATATCATCAAAATTTAGATGATTTAACTTCTTGTGCCATAGCCAATTGAGTTCAGATTTGGTATGCACAATCAGGCAGGTTTCTGGAACTGCAGTAGACCAATCCACAACATACATGTTCTGTTGCCTTCTACCAAAGAAGTACAACTTGATCACCTCTTTCACTAATGACAATACAATTGTTTTTGTCAAAAGTGACCTTGTATCCCATATCACGAAATTGTCCAAAGGCTCGACAGTTGTAATCCAAATCCTTCCACATATGCAACATTCTTGATTGTAAGTCCATTTCGACAAGTGTGCCATATCCTCTTGTATAGCCAGTGTATTTTTGTTGCCAAAATTCACCCTTGGACCATCTTTTGCCACAAAGTTTATAAGACAAAGGCTTATTCTTTGTCATGTGTCCGGAACATCCACCACAAAGTACCGCACACCCTACAAAACAAAGTTAATGCATTTTAGGTACCCAAATCTGCTTGGGTCCATAGTGGTCGATGGCAAGCATGACCCTTGGTATGTTTCCATAGGGTCTTCTCCTAAATGTGTCATACTTTGGTTCATACTTTGGTTCATACATGTATTCCACACATCCATAAGTTCTAACAAAGAGGGTGTGTAGAACCACATATGTTTTCCGGCTTTTGGTACATAATGTTGTTTGAAATGATTCTTGTTATTAGAAACATTTGCATAACCATAGGTGTGTCTGCCTATTAGAACAAATTGAATATGGAGTCTCACGAGGTCTTGTGTAAGTCCTCTGCTGATTCCATTGCCTAGGTTTTACCCTAGTGTATGGTTATACTGATTGCTTTCTAGCATTAGATGCGAGAACATTCCAATCATTATCAAGCAGGAAGTCTACCTTTCCCCACGAGATAAGTATCCCTTGAATGATCAACATTTTTGGATTTTGGATTCTTATTCTTGGAATATTTCTGCTTTCTTTCCTTCGTGGTCCAAATAGACTTGGTAGCAGTGTCTGCTATCAAGCAGGCTTAGAAGGTACAAAGAATCCTATTTTTGGATTTATTCTTTTTACTAGAGTCGTGACTTCTCGAGACTTTTGATTTTGCTTCTTTGAGGCATTCTCATTTGGTTTTACTTTCAAAGAGCCTTTATAATCAGAGATGGATCTAGTGCAGCACAAACTTAGGACCAATTCAGTACTAGGTTCATAACATCTTACTGGATCCACTCTTGTTAGATTGCCGAGTTCCAAATCCAAGCCCAGCCTATCTCCATAAGGGTTTCTGATTTGTATGCGATGTTGGAACAAGATGGTTCAAAGCAGATTCGTAGGTCACTGGATGTTCAAAGCAGACTTATCTTGATTCTGTCCAACATCTTTTTCTTTACCTTTGAAAACCCTTAATTCAGCTTTCAATCTTCCAACTTATAACTCAAGAGCCTCTTTTTTCACCCTTCACAATCTCATAACCAGATTGTATTATCCTTAGTTGATTAAGGATGGCATCCAAAGTCTCATTGTTGTCGAATTTCTAGGATTTGAACCACAAAGTTGATTCACAATCACTTCCAGCAGGAGTGTTTATAGATACAGTGTTGTATACCTCCTCAGTTTCATCCATGTTGGCCATCAAAGCATAATCCTCCATATCAGCAACCAGTGCTGTGTCATCTGATTCATTTCCTTTTTCGATCCCACTTCATATCCTTGATTCATCTTCAGCAACCATAGCCTTCTTGCCATGTCTCCTTTGTTGACTCTTGGTCTTCAGTAGGTCTGGACAATCAGTCTAAAATGTCCAGGCTTCTTACAGTTGAAGCAAAGATAATCAGGTTCCTTGCCTTGTTTCAACTCAGGACAATCAGGTCTGAAGTGTCCTGGTTTCTTGCAATGAAAGCATAGATAGTCATTATCTTTCTTTGGTTCTTCTTTCCTTCTTTCAGTAGGCCTCTTTGTGAAATTTCTTGTAGGGGCCTTTCCAGTCTTCATCATTCTGATTTTCTTGCTCAAGAGTGCAATTTGCTCTTGCATTTCATCTAGCATATCATCCTCGTCCTCCTGATGTTTCTTCATGATGTGAAGCAGCCAATGCGCAGTGGTCTTTGGCTCTTCCTTTTGATTCAGCACTAACTTCTTGCTAAATTCATAGGCCTTAAGATCGAGAAAGCAGTTTGAAGGTGTCTTCCTCATGCAGCCTTTCTCATTTCTTCAATTGCAATCACCTTCATTTTCCAAACATCTCTTGCGTAAAGCTTCCAAGATTTTGGTGTTTACTTCCTCTTTTGAATAACTTACACTCAGCAGAGTAAGTTCATCTAAGATTGCATTGAATCTGGACTCCATTTGCTCAATGGTTTCATTAGGTAGCATTTTGAACTTTTGAAACCTTTTTCTGGCCACACTGATTTTGTTCTTCTTTATTGCATCAGTGCCTTCACAGATTAAGTGAATCTTATCCCAAAGTTCCTTTGCGAGTCTTGCAATCTTTGACTTTCATGTACATATTGCTATCCAAGGTTACGTAGATGATATCAATAGCAATGTTGTTGAGGTTTGCTCTTTTCCTCGCCTTCCGCATTCCATTCTCTCTTTGGTTTAGAATGTACTCAGCTTCACACCCACTCATTCTCGCCTTTGTAATCTCCAGGTGGTCCTTCGATTAGTACATCCATCATCTCATCATGAGTAGCGACAAGATATGCCTGCATTCGACGTTTATACTCATCAAATCTATCAAGAGAACACATCAACATGGTTCTAGCATACGTGTGTGTTATCCATGATGCAAGTCTTGAAAATCAGTAGCTTGAAGGAAAGTTTTTAAAGAATTTTCACAAGCACAACAAGTAGGATTCCTTCAGAACAGAAGCACTGCTCCGATACCAATTGTTGGTCCCTTGAAAAGGCTTTAGTTAAGTTTAGAGGGGGTGAATAAACTTAACACTTAAAACATTGGAGTTAACAAATTGCAGAACTTCACTGCGATACTTGATGAGTCTTTGAGACCTCGTAAGCTTTCTTGATAAATGATAGTCTCTTGACAGATTCGATTTGCTGAATTTGTGCAGCGGAATAATATCAAAATTAAGCCTTGTTACTTGTTGTTAAATATGTTACTAAGTATTAGATACTCAAGTAGTGTATGTGTGTGATTTCAGCTTGCTAGATTCAAGAGTTGATATGAATAATGACTAAGTGCAAAAGTAAATGCGATAAAGTAAGTAGAGATTTTTATAGTGGTTCCAGGTGATGTAATCCTGACGTCCACTCTTCTCCTGTGATGTTGGAGGAAATTCACTAGTAATCTTTGAGTTATCTGTTACAAAGAATCCTAGGTTGCTTGTCCTTCACCAATAACTATGGCTTCACAAATCGAAAACTAAGAACAGTAGGATTGCTTTGCTCCCGAGTCTTCCACTTGGTCCTTGAAGGGTAGAATTGCCTCTTCACCACTCCACCACAAACCAACAGTCTTTCACACCTTACGATGCTTCACTGCTCTTCAAGAGCTCTTTTTATAAAATAAAGAATGAATCAAGTAAATGATTCATTCAAAGAACTTGATTAGGATGATATAATCAAGACTTGCGCAGCCTTCAAGTGTGTATGCTTGATACAAACTTAAACACGAATGCACTTGAAGAAAATAACTAGATCAAGCGACCTTAAGCTCGATAAGTTCAACAGGTGTTTTTCACTCAATGTTATCACTTGAAGTTTATTCCAAAATTCATCATCTTCTTCTTGAGTTGAAAGTCCTCTATTTATAGGTAGGAATGCATGTGACTTGAATTTGAAATTCAAATGTGACCGCCCTTGTATTTGTCCCATCCTCACCGTGATTCATCACTATTCATGGGGTCGACAATCGTCAGATTACTTTTGTGATCAAGAATCATTCCCACCCTTTGACTTGTATCCAATGGATAAAAATATGAATCATCCCAACGTCTTTTAATCTCGGCCTTTGATTTGCTTGATAAGTCGAGGTAGTTGGTGTTCTTATCCATGTAACTTCTCAATAATCTTGAATTAATCGAGGCATATATCAAGCGAGGTTCATTAGTCTCGTCAGAAACCAATCGATCTGCTTTGAATATTATATTTTTTGTCTCAGAAATATAATGCAGCTGATTCCTTTTATCCAACTTTTATTTGTGAAGTTAGATTTCATCATTTTGAATATAACTAAGTCCCAAACATCATCCAACTTGTGGAACTTAGACCTTCTACACAAGGTATATGTAATCAATTTAGGTCATCACAGACTTGCCTAGATACTGATTCCATATCCTTGATATTAAATACTAAGTTTGATCCCTTAGCCTTCATTTACTAAGTTTGAACCCTCGTCACGGTCTTCGGTCTTGACCAGTTGCGCAGACCGGTCACTCACTGACCGACCTATCTACCCTATCGACTGGACCAGTCTGGCGATAAATGATCAAGAACTTATTACGATGCTTGTTTGATCAAACTCGCTTATGAATCAAACTCAAATAAACCTATACATTTTATCTAGACATCTTTTTGCCTTTGCACTATAACAGCTAGTATGGCACTCATCATCAAAACTAAGAAATAAGTCCAACAAATGGTATCAGAGCACATCTTGTACAGGTAGGGATCATCCCAATAATAATGCTTCAGTTCTGTAAAGATCTTCTTCTTATCAGCACTCATGAATTCCGGTCCTGCTAGATAATTTACAATGTTAGCAAACCAAGGGTATACCTTGCCTACTTTTGATGTATTTAATTGGGGCTGAGATTCAACTAGGGCTACTACTGAGATGGCAAAAAGTTGTTCATCAGGAAAGCTCTCCCTGATCTCAATCAGTTGCTCATCTTCTAGCAAAGTTAATCTTGACAGGTGATCAGCCACCTTGTTCTCAGATCCTTTTTTATCTTTGATCTTGACATCAAACTCTTGTAAGAGTAGAATCCATCTCAACAATCTCGGCTGAGTCTTGCTTACTTAGAATGTATTTTAAAGTTGCGTGATCGGTGAATACAATGACTTTCGATCCTATCGATATGGTCGAAACTTGTCAAATGCAAAGATAACAACTAAAAGTTCCTTCTCTGTAGTCACATAATTCCTCCGGCACTTTATTAAAGATGCGACTAGCGTAATAGATAGGATTAAATATTTTATCCTTCTTTTGTCCTAAATTTCGTTCCAACCGCCGTGTCGCTTGCATCGAACATAAGCTTGAACGGTTTGTTCCACCGTGCTACCAGAATTAGGGCGGTTATAAGTCAAAGGGTGGATACCAAAATCGTCAAAAAGTAAATCGACAAAGGTCGATTACTATGTACACGGACAAATTAAAAGTCAAGATGGGGACAAATCAAACGGCTATGTTTTGAATTTCAAACATAAGTCACAAGGATTCTCACCTATAAATAAAAGACCCCTGATACAGAAATGATGATGAATTTTTAAGAAGAAAAACAATCATTCTTGAGCTATCAGATTCTTATCAAGATATCACCCTGCTGACATTACTGAGCTTAAAGCTACTGATCTAGTAAATTCTTCAAGTGTAACCTGCTATCAAGTTACATCAAGTACACACACTTGAAGACATCAAGCTACTGATCATTTCATCATGATCAAGCTCCTGAAAGCTGAATCACTTACTTGATTCAAACTTTCTTTTACAAGAAACCTGCTGAAGACAGAGAAGCACTTAAGTGTCAAGAATTGTTGTTTGTGGTGGAGCTGGTGAAGAGGCAATCCTACCCTTCAAGGACCAGTGGAAGACTTTGGAGCAGAAATCCTACATGTTCCAAGTGCTCAGTTTGTGAAGCCATAGTTATTGGTGAAGGACAGACAACTTAGGGATTTTTGTAACTGCAACCTCAAAGATCTCTAGTGAATTACCTCCAACATCACAGGAGAAGAGTGGACTGACAGGATTACACCACCTGAAATCACTATAAAAATTGCCTACTTAATTTCTCGCATTTACTTTCTCGCATTTAGTATATTAAGCACATCAACCTACCAAATTAGCAATCGAATCACACACTCACACTCATCGAGTATCTAATGCTTGGTATCATATTTTAACAACAAGCAATAAGGCTTAACTTGAATATATTCTCACGCAACAAATTCAAGAAAATCAACGATCGGTGAACTCGATCGAAATGTCAAAGATACTCATGAGTGGTCTGCAGACTATCGAGTGGTCAAGAGACTACCGAAAAATAAGCAGCAATCGAACTTGCTGAGTTTGTTAACTCCAAAAGTTTTAAGTGTTAAGTTTATTTACCCATCCTCTAAACTTAACCAAAGCCTTTTCAAGGGACCAACAATTGGTATCAGAGTAGTGCTTCTGTTCTGAAGTAATCCTACTTGTTGTGCTTGTGAAAATACTTTGAAAACATTTCAAGTTTCTGATTTTCAAAGCTTTGCATCATGGATAACAACCAGTATGCTAGACCAATGTTGATGTGTTCTTTAGATCATTTTGAGGAGTATGAATGTCGTATGCAGGCTTTTCTAGCTGCAACACATGATGAGATGATGGATGTGCTGACTGATGGACCACTGGAAATCACAAAATCTATAATCGAAAAGAGTATGACTAATGAAGCATACAAAAATGCTACGGCTGGTGAAAATGAGAATTAGAAGATTTGTCATTTCGATAAACGGATTAGCTGCTTGGATTTGATGTAAGGAGGATTGCATCATTAGGCCTTTTTTTCATATTAGTTATTTTCATGATTTTATTGTGTTATTATGAAATTAAATTTAGACAACATATTTCAAGGTTTTGAATACACCGGCTTATGTTTGGAAAAGATAGAATTTCTATTTTCACATAGTAAGAAATAAGAAACAATGATTTATCTCAATATTTTAATTTCATTGTTAAATTTATGTTAGCTTCTATATCCTACTAAATTAGAAGATTTTCGGTCAATAAGTTAGAATTTGAAAAATAGATATTATTTCATGGTTAATAGCAATGATACTCTTAGGTTATTTGATAACTTGTGCTATAATTACAAGTTAATTTTTCCTAAGGATTTTATGAAATGCAATCTCCAACATAATTAAGTCTTTATGATATCTTATTTAATTCCATTAGAAGTTATGTATGTTTTAGACTACGTTTCAGAAATAGTTATTTATGAAATTACTAGAAATATGAATATTAATCATTTGACACTGAAATAAGAGAATGTGACGGTTCATGGTTAAGTAATAAATTAAGCAGAGCAGTGAATCCTCGAGGGTCCCCGGCACTAGTTTCCCTGCTCACGGGATATAATAGTGAGAAAAGGCCGGAGACGGTCAATTTCCCCGTTCATGGGCAATAATAATGAACATCCGGTCTGCAATATGTATGCTAGTATCCCTTCTCATGGGCTATAATAAATGAGACACAATATTCTTAAACCGTTACAAACTAATTAAGTTATGAGCCACTCTTAGTTGGCTATTACGTGCAAGAGAAGAATAACACTGAAATATTACTTAATCAACATTTTATTACTATAGCATTTTATTTTTAGTAGACAATATATGTATTTTTATCTATTTTATTTACATTCATTATTTTATATCTTGCATCACAACAATTAATTAATAAAGATAATACTGCGTTAATTTTGAGAAATTGGATTAATCTAATCATGTCATTTATTTTATTTATTTGGTATTTAACTAACAAGTTTTACAAATAATATAAATAATTTTATATCATTAAATTATTTTTAATTTAAAAAGTGAACTCTGGATAGCCTACCCGGTGGCTGCCTTAGTTCCCTCTTGGTACGACTCTCCTTACGGGGCATTATTGCTCACTCTTTACATCCTTGAGTTATTTTTTCAGATAAAATATAAAGTCAATCATATGTTGGCGATCTGAGACGTCTAGCTAAGTATTGGTGACAGTGGTTATGATGTTAGTGCGATTACTTCTTGAGGTAGTACATTTGATGGATTGTATATTATAGTATTGTATTGTATTTGTGATTAGAATATGGTTGCTGAAAAGACTGTTTTTTTTTTTTTGTTAATAATTAAATGATGTAATAGCTGGATTTAAGAGAAATAATAAATTATGTTGTTAGACCCGAGTTGTGTTGTTTAGCTTCCGCTATTATTATTTTTTTAAATGGATGCTTTAGTTAGAAAGGCTTCGTGTTACGAGATTTTTATTTATATTATTAAAATATAAATTGGATTTGTTAAGAAATTTTTTTTAATTTTTTTTTCTTAAATTTATCTTTTAAGTTTTTGCAAGATCTTATATATGATTGGTAACTTTTACGGAATTATATAGGGATTGTATTGTAAAAATAGTTTGGATAGGAATTGAACAAGAATCTATGTTTGTAATGACAAGTTTCGAGGACGAAACTTTTGTAATGAGGGATAAATGTAATAACCCATATTTTTAAAGGGTATTTTTGGTAATCTATCAATATCATAATAATAACAACAACAATTTCACTTATTTAGAAATTAGAGTAGGATTTATGACTCTTTTATTGCTACCATTTATATCAATGAGAGTTACTAGGGGATATGAAGTGTTTCAATTAATTAAGAAGATGTGAGTAACAAAATTAAATATTTATTCTAGTCAAAGCAGAGCTTGTATATATTGAGTGGTGACAAACATACGATCTAGTTGCATATAAGGGAGGCTGGGCACTTACAATTTTTAAAATTAAAAAAAAATATGTGTATATATATAATAAAAGAGAAGGAAGGAAATAGAAAAGGAAAACAAAAACAAAAATACATTTGTGGACATAATCAATCGAAAAGAGTATGACTAATGAAGCATAGAAAAATGCTACGGCTCGTGAAAATGAGAATTAGAAGATTTGCCATTTCGATAAACGGATTAGCTGCTTGGATTCGAGGTAAGGAGGATTGTATCATTAGGCCTTTTTTTCATATTATTTATTTTCATGATTTTATTGTATTTTTTCGGAATTAAATTTAGACAACATATTTCAAGGTTTTGAATACACCGGCTTATGTTTGGAAAAGATAGAATTTCTATTTTCACATATTAAGACATAAGAAACAATGATTTATCTCAATATGTTAAATTCATTGTAAAATTTATGTTAGCTTCTATATCCTACTAAATTAGAAGATTTTCGGTCAATAAGTTAGAATTTGAAAAATAGATATTATTTCTTGGTTAATAGCAATGATACTCTCAGGTTATTTGATAACTTGTGCTATAATTACAAGTTAATTTTTCCTAAGGATTTTATGAAATGCAATCTCCAACATAATTAAGTCTTTATGATATCTTAATTAATTCCATTAGAAGTTATGTATGTTTTAGACTACGTTTCAGAAATAGTTATTTATGAAATTACTAGAAATATGAATAATCATTTGACACTGAAATAAGAGAATGTGACGGTTCATGGTTAAGTATTAAATTAAGCAGAGCAGTGAATCCTCGAGGGTCCCCGGCACTAGTTTCCCTGCTCACGGGATATAATAGTGAGAAAAGGCTGGAGCCGGTCAATTTCACCGTTCATGTGCAATAATAATGAACATCCGGTCTGCAATATGTATGCTAGTATCCCTTCTCATGGGCTATAATAAATGAGACACAATACTCTTAAACCGTTACAAACTAATTAAGTTATGAGCCTCTCTTAGTAGGCTATTACGTGCAAGAGAAGAATAACACTGAAATATTACTTAATCAACATTTTATTACTATAGCATTTTATTTTTAGTAGACAATATATGTATTTTTATCTATTTTATTTACATTCATTATTTTATATCTTGCATCACAACAATTAATTAATAAAGATAATATTGCGTTACTTTTGAGAAATTATATTAATCTAATCATGTCATTTATTTTATTTATTTGGTATTTAACTAACAAGTTTTACAAATAATATAAATAATTTTATATCATTAAATTATTTTTAATTTAAAAAGTGAACTCTGGATAGCCTACCCGGTGGCTGCCTTAGTTCCCTCTTGGTACGACTCTCCTTACGGGGCATTATTGCTCACTCTTTACGTCCTTGTGTTTTTTTTCAGATAAAATATGAAGCCAATCATATGTTGGCGATCTGAGACGTCTAGCTTAGTATTGGTGACAGTGGTTATGATGTTAGTGCGATTACTTCTTGAGGTAGTACATTTGATGGATTGTATATTATAGTATTGTATTTGTGATTAGAATATGGTTGCTGTAAAGACTGTTTTTTTTTTTGTGTTAATAATTAGGGGGAATGAGGGAGAAGGACATAAATATTTCATCAATTGAGTAAAAGGACAGTTTTTTGAAACTTTTGCATAAAGGACAAAACTATTTATTCATCATCGAAATTCACTTGTGTTCAAATTCACTATTTAAATTCATCACCAAATTCATTTGTCGAAATTCACTAATTTTCAAAATTCATTGTCGAGATTCACCGATTTTCGGATTCATCACAAAATTCACCGTCCGAAATTCACCGATTTCGGATTCACCGGGAGATTCACCGATTTTCGGGATTCACTGTTTGTCCTTCTCGCTATAAAAATTATGCAGTTGTCCTTCTCCCTATAAAAATTATGTAGTTATCCTGTTACTTAAAAATATTCCAGATTGTGTCCTTATCCCTAATTTTCCATAATAATTAAATGATGTAATAGCTGGATTTAAGAGAAATAATAAATTATGTTGTTAGACCCGAGTTGTGTTGTTTAGCTTCCGCTATTATTATTTTTTAAATGGATGCTTTAGTTAGAAAGGCTTCGTGTTACGAGACTTTATCTCGAAACATGGCCAAACGGTCCGTTTTCCGGAAATACTCTCGGGTTTTCGAGACTGGTCGTTACAGTTCTATTCCATATTCCATAGACCTTAAATCTGCACTTCTATTATTCCACAGTTTTGGTAATTTTTATGAAAATGACATCGAAAAAGAAATCTGAGAAATTAATATTAAACGAGATTAATATTAATATTAAACGAGATCACAGAAAACAGAGGACGAAAAAAGGAAATATATGATGATATAATTACTTTTTTTTTTTTTTGACGTTTAGATCAAAAGATATATTTCGTTTTTGTAATTGAATAGGAGAAAGAAAGTAAGATTCAGTGGAATAGTGATTGCCCTTTTTGTCATAAAAATTTATTTCACTAGACTAAGTGGTTTATTTAAAAGGATAAAAAAAGAAGGAAAAAATAGAAATCAGGAAATATAAATTGGTGATAAAGACAAATCAACTATTCATAATCCCAAATCCTATGTTTGCTGCAGTGGAACTGACATCAAATCCAATGTATCACTATTCCACTGTTTATGTGTTTTTTTTACAAAAATGACCTCGAAAATAACGTTGAAAAAAATATCAAATATATGTCTAAATAAAGAGCACGAAAAAAGGAAAAATGTGATGCAAGAATTACCATATTTATAGAATCAGATCAAAAGATATATTCGTTTTGGTAGTTGAATACGAGAGATTTTGAATCACAGTGGAATAAGGACATGTCTTTTTGATGAGTTCATATTTTGTGGTGTTTTATATGCTTATTTTATATCTATTTTGTAAGAATATACTTTTTTCGGGTATGTATTGGATGATTTTCAGGTTTTAGAAACTTGAGAGAGAAGCTGGAAGATTTTGGGACTTATAGAAAAGATTTTGGCAGTTTTGCGGGAGACTGGAGAAAGGTGGCTGTTAAAGTATTCAAAGTTTCAGTTTTCGCCTATGTCGGGATCCCGACATGCTGAAGAGAAGACAAATCCACTAGGCCCACTTTGGATTTTCGCTCTTTTATTCATAATGGGCTTTGTCTACCCAAAAGACCCATTTTATTATTATTATTATTATTATTATTATTATTATTATATAAGACTCTCTTAATTAGTAAATACTTGGGCTTTGGCCCAACATTATAATTCTAAAAGCTTTACATGAATTACGTGAGAAGATATATGTTATTAGTTATGTTTTAGAATAAGGAATAATAGAACAGAATGGAGAAAGACGTGAATAAAAGGCTGCGCATCAACTCACAGTATTGCGGGTGATTTTTCCCTATGGTATAATAATTTGGTTCTTTTCTTTTAGATTATATTTTTATTATATTATATGAGTAGTTAATTTTTCTTTCCAGTTGATTAATTATTCAACCTTCGATTTCATGTGGTTGTAAGGTCGAATTATTCGTTTAAATGTTGGCATTAAGCGGTTATTTTCATCTAGTACCAATATTCATCTTAGGTGGTTGCCATAAAAGATTGGATTTTTAGTGAAGCAATAGCATTTTCTGCATTCTCATACCAGAGGATTTCTGTTGTGAAAATTAACAATACTATGGTTAAAATTAATCCAGTTGGATTAATACCCAGTAATTGGTCCTTTCTAATATTTAAGGCCGTTATGTCACCAAACTCCGGGCGGTCGTTGCGGGGTGTGCCATAATTAGGGTGTAATTTGTGGCAGTTGTCCCAATTACCGAATTTATGAGAGATTGGTAGATTCACGGTTGTGGTCAACTATAACCAATTTATTAATAATTTAACGAGTCATCTTTGAATCGACGATCAATCGAAGAAATTGAGGGGGGAAATAATTAGTTAGCTAGAGTTCTTCTTAGTTTATTTTTTTCATTATTTTCTTTCCCTTTTTATTCTTAGAAAATAGTTATAAAAACTCAAATATCTTTTATTTTACAAATTTTAGAAAAAATAGATCTACCGTTTCCTGTGGGTTCGACCCCTACTTCCACTATACCAACTATAAAAGTAGTATGTGATTTATCTTTGGTGGTTTGACGACCCACCACATTTTTACCCGGAAAAAAAATCCACAGTCCTCTTTGCATATTTCTATTTTTAAATTGTCATTTTTAACAATAAACCCTTTATTTATATGTCTACCTTGTCCTTCTTAACATTCGTCTACAATTAAAATTACTAAATCGATCATACACCATCTATATTACCAAAAATCATGATTTTTTAATCATAGGTTTTTTTTTAAAATTAGTTTTATGCCTCGTTGGGCTCTACCTTGATTTGGAGGTTATGACACAAAACTAACACATAGACCTCTTTTTTGTTTTTTTTTGTTTTTTTAACCGAACACAGTCAACTCTTTAATAAAAAGTCGGCAACTAATATCCTATATAAATGATAGCATCAATGATGATTTGCATCCATTCATCTCATCTCATCTCATCTCTAATAATTGATAAAACTCATAGATAGATGGCGAAAATTTCTGCAATTGCTGTGACTTTGGTTGCTATGGTGGCATTGTTGGTTTTTTTCGAGGAGCAACTTACGTTGACGGATGCTGCTGCTGCAGTGGATTGTAATCCAATGTGGTTGTCTCCTTGCCAAGATGCAATCGATCACCTAAAACCACCTAAAAAAAAATGTTGTTCCGCGGTCAAGCATCAATTACCCTGCTTTTGTAAATACATTAACGATCCTGTCCTCAACCCTATAATGGATAGCCCCGGCGCTTATAGAGTTGTCTCATCTTGTCGTCTTGAATGGCCGAATTGCGACCGTTATGTTTGAGAAATATAAGAATAGTATGCTTGAAAGTTGTGCTAACTTCAAACTATTGATCATGAATGTTATAATTTACTAGTTGATGAGTTATGTTTTGCTCTTTACTCTACTTTATTTTATTTTATTTTATTTTGGTTTGGGAATCGAATTCGGTTCCCCGAAACAAACAGTATATCACTCTTTTTTTCCGGATGATATAAATTCGAGACTAGAGGCGGACGCAGAATCTTGAGTGGAGAATAAAAACCTTGGTGACATTTTATAATCCAACAAATATATTTTAATTTGGAAGATAACATCGACGGCATGGTAAATCAAACTTTAAAACAATGTAACCATGAGATAAAGAGAAATAAAATGGGTCTAGCGACATGGAGTTCTCCCTTCCTCGGACATCTCTCCCCGGGAGGGTGCTTACATCCTGGCATTCGGTGATTCTCCATTTGTATGGATTTTTAATGGAATTTCATGGTGATTTAGAGATTATTAATGGAATTTCATGGTGATTTCTTCTTGTTGTAACATAATGTAGGAAGAACCTAGAAAAGCAGAAGCAATTAAATAGTAATTTAAACAATCAAGAACAAGAAACCGAGAAACACGGAATTTAATGTGGTATCCGAAAATGTGTCGACGGATCTACGGACGGAAACGAGGAATATTTATTATGCATAGAAAGTTACAGATTATTACATTAATGCTGGTATTTATAGTCCTGGGAATCAAACCCTAGCCGACAAAACAATTTAGTATTTTACTAAAACACCCTCAGATGTAGTCTTCAAGATTCATATGATTATCAGATTAACCAGATTTAGACTCAGAGGTGACATGTAATTATCGTTATCCAATTGCATTATTGTACGTACAACGACTCAATGTCGATCCCATAGAGATTGATATTTAAGACGAATAAAACAAACCACTAATGTTGGATCGATACAAAAAGGTGGTCTTTGACCATCATAACAGCATAAAAGGAAAATAACAGAATCCCCAAACAAATAAAAGGTTCAAGGGTTTATAACATACTAAGTCGAAATTATGTAAATTTTTGTAATTTTGATTTCCTAGAAAAATAGTCCTTTTATCGGCTCCACTTTTATTTATTTAAGACTCGAAGCAACTATCAACTACGGGAGCAGATCTGTTTAACACAACTTAGAGGCCTAGGGTTCAACTCTCGTGGGAAGCTTTTTATTCTTCTTTTTTCGGAAATTCTGGAAAAAGATTGAAAAAATTGGTGCTAACAAGATTCGAATTCATGACCTGCAGTTGACGGAAGAGGCGTTGTACAAGGTGAGCTATGAAGCGGTTGCTCAAGTTTTTGGTGGGCTGAATAATATATACTGAACGGAATCTGTTTTTCTTTTAATTAGAAATTAGTAAACACGTAAGTACGGGTTTATGTTATTTTTTTATTGATTAGATACGGGGGTACCAACTGTCTATCTCAGTGGTTTACTTTCAAAATGTTCAATCTCAAGCTAAGACCGCCTACTACCCCCCACTTATTATAGGCATTGTCCTCAATGACCAATAATAAAACAGAAAATAGAAAAATGTACTTAGCTATGGAATTGGTCGGCTGAGTCAAATAATGAATCATGGAACATAATCATCAGCTTCTAGGTTATCCATCTTCCAAGTATTTAACTGCATTCTAAAATACTTCCAGAAACTGTGAGTAACATGCGAAGGGCAATAAAAATAATGTGGCGGTAAGTGTGCATACGTCAGGAATGCGCAAAAACAGTTTAAGCCACTTTATTTTTTATTGGCCTAAGCAAGAGGCAAAAAATTTTACGCGGCTATCACATGAGAATCGTGAAGGAAAAACCCACATATATCTCGAGTCAGATTACCATAAATATATGTGATGAAAAAAAAACCTTGCGATTATCATGCTACTTTATTGACTCAAACAACTCAAAATAAACAAAAACAGTAAATAAGGGTGTGTAAAATACTTCTGAATTTATGTCGCCAGCTCAACTATACTGCTCGGCTCCTTTATTCGTAGATTGGATCATCCAACATAAAGACTTCCAATTCAGGGTCATACTTGCGCTCTAGGTAATGCTTCAGCCTGTGGCCGTTTACTATGAAAGTCTTCCAGAGTCTTCATTCCTAACCACACAATTCCTCCAATTTATTCAATTCTAATAATCTCATCTCACCGGCTAAATTTTCATCCATGTTTAGGAACCTCGTAGCCCACAGGGCTCGGTGCTTCAGTTCTACCGATAGATGACACATTTTTCCAAACAATATCATATACGGTGACATCGCAATTGTGGTCCTATAAGCGGTTATGTACGCCCAATGAGCGTCATCTAATTTCAAAGACCAATCTTTCCTCGTGGGATTCACAGTCGTCTCTAAGATCCTTTTTTTTCTCTGTTTGTTACCTCCCCATATCCACTTGTATGGGGCTGATATGCTGCTGCAATCTTATGTCTATCCCCATATCTCAACATCAATTTATCAAATAGCCTATTACAGAAATGGCTCCCTCTATCACTAATTTTGGCTCTGAGCACTCCAAACCTCGTCAAAATGTTCTTCTTAAGAAATCTCAAGACAACACTGGCATCATTAGTAGGTGCGGCCACTGCCTTCACCAATTTGGAAACATAATCAACTGCTACCAGGATGTAACGATTTGATTTCGACGATGTGAAAGGCCCTACAAAATCAATTC
This sequence comes from Gentiana macrophylla, assembly GCA_026214975.1. NCBI lineage: Eukaryota > Viridiplantae > Streptophyta > Magnoliopsida > Gentianales > Gentianaceae > Gentiana > Gentiana macrophylla. The sequence continues at coordinate 43,673,886 of CM047809.1, forward strand.
CCCACACATCGAATAACTCCACTTCTAAGATACTCTGCAGTGGCATCTCATTCTTCATAGAAATGTTACCAGTCATTTGACAATAATGACAGGCTCTTGTAAACTCGTAAGCAGACTTATGAATTGTCGACCAATGAATCCACATTGCAGTACCTTTGCTGCTGTCTTGTCCGGCCCATAGTGACCTCTAACTTCTCCGGAATGACATTGGCTCATAATAATTGGAATCTCGTCATCATAGACGCATCTCCTAAGAATGGTATCAGAGCACATCTTGTACAGGTAGGGATCATCCCAATAATAATGCTTCAGTTCTGTAAAGATCTTCTTCTTATCAGCACTCATGAATTCCGGTCCTGCTAGATAATTTACAATGTTAGCAAACCAAGGGTATACCTTGCGCACTTTTGATGTATTTAATTGGGGCTGAGATTCAACTAGGGCTACTACTGAGATGGCAAAAAGTTGTTCATCAGGAAAGCTCTCCCTGATCTCAATCAGTTGCTCATCTTCTAGCAAAGTTAATCTTGACAGGTGATCAGCCACCTTGTTCTCAGATCCTTTTTTATCTTTGATCTTGACATCAAACTCTTGTAAGAGTAGAATCCATCTCAACAATCTTAGCTTGGAGTCTTGCTTACTTAGAATGTATTTTAAAGTTGCGTGATCGGTGAATACAATGACTTTCGATCCTATCAGATATGGTCGAAACTTGTCAAATGCAAAGATAACAGCTAAAAGTTCCTTCTCTGTAGTCACATAATTCCTCTGGGCACTGTTAAGGGTACGACTAGCGTAATAGATAGGATTAAATATTTTATCCTTCTTTTGTCCTAGGGCTGTTCCAACTGCCGTGTCGCTTGCATCGAACATAAGCTTGAACGGTTTGTTCCAGTCTGGTGCTACCAGAATTAGGGCGGTTATAAGTCAAAGGGTGGACAGTCTGAAAACTGTCAAAAAGTAAACTGACAGTGTCAGTACTATGTACACGGACAAATTAAAAGTCAAGATGGGACAAATCTGAAACGGCTATGTTTTGAATTTCAAACATAAGTCACAAGGATTCTCACCTATAAATAAAAGACCCCTGATACAGAAATGATGATGAATTTTTAAGAAGAAAAACAATCATTCTTGAGCTATCAGATTCTTATCAAGATATCACCCTGCTGACATTACTGAGCTTAAAGCTACTGATCTATTAAATTCTTCAAGTGTAACCTGCTATCAAGTTACATCAAGTACACACACTTGAAGACATCAAGCTGCTGATCATTTCATCATGATCAAGCTCCTGAAAGCTGAATCACTTACTTGATTCAAACTTTCTTTTACAAGAAACCTGCTGAAGATAGAGAAGCACTTAAGTGTCAAGAATTGTTGTTTGTGGTGGAGCTGGTGAAGAGGCAATACTACCCTTCAAGGACCAGTGGAAGACTTTGGAGCAGAAATCCTACATGTTCCAAGTGCTCAGTTTGTGAAGCCATAGTTATTGGTGAAGGACAGACAACTTAGGGATTTTTGTAACTGCAACCTCAAAGATCTCTAGTGAATTACCTCCAACATCACAGGAGAAGAGTGGACTGACAGGATTACGCCACCTGGAACCACTATAAAAATTGCCTATTTACTTTCTGCATTTAGTATATTAAGCACATCAACCTACTGAAATTAGCAACTGAATCACACACTCACACTACTGAGTATCTAATGCTTGGTATCATATTTTAACAACAAGCAATAAGGCTTAACTTGAATATATTCTGCTGCAACAAATTCAGTAAAATCAACGATCGATGAACTCATCGAGTCACAAGATACTACTGAGTGGTCTCAGACACTCATCGAGTGGTCGGTCGAGACTCTTGAGCGATCAAGAGCAACCTCGAACTTGCTGAGTTTGTTAACTCCAAAAGTTTTAAGTGTTAAGTTTATTTACCCCTCCTCTAAACTTAACCAAAGCCTTTTCAAGGGACCAACAATTGGTATCAGAGTAGTGCTTCTGTTCTGAAGTAATCCTACTTGTTGTGCTTGTGAAAATACTTTGAAAACATTTCAAGTTTCTGATTTTCAAAGCTTTGCATCATGGATAACAACCAGTATGCTAGAACAATGTTGATGTGTTCTTTAGATCATTTTGAGGAGTATGAATGTCGTATGCAGGCTTTTCTAGCTGCAACACATGATGAGATGATGGATGTGCTGACTGATGGACCACTGGAAATCACAAAATCTATAACTGTAGATGGTCAAACTCAGTACGTTCCAAAGCCAAAAAAAGAATGGAATGCTGAAGATAGAATAAGAGAAAACCTCAACAACATTGCTATTGATATCATATACAGAACCTTGGATAGCAATATGTACATGAAAGTGAAAGATTGCAAGACTGCAAAGGAACTTTGGATAAGTTACAATGAATCTGTGAAGGCACTGATGCAATCAAGAAGAACAAAATCAGTGTGGCAAAAAAGAAGTTCCAATATTTCAAAATAAAACCAAATGAAACCATTGAACAAATGGAATCAAGATTCAATGCCATCATGGATGAACTCACCCTACTAAGTGTAAACTACTCAAAAGAAGAAATCAACTCTAAAATCTTAGAAACATTACCTGGAAAAGAAGTTTGGGAAATGAAGGTGACTGCCATAGAAGAAATGAGAAGTCTACATGAAGAGGACACCTTCAAATTATTTTCAGATCTCAAGGCTTATGAATTCAGCAAGAAACTTGTCCCTGAGACTGAAAAGGAATAACCAAAGACCACTGCATTGGCTGCTACACATCAAGAAGAAACATCAGGAGCTCAAGATGACCTACTAGATGAGATGCCGGAGCAAATTGCCCTACTGAGCAAGAAAATCAGAATGATGAAAACTGTAAGGGGTTCTCCAAGGAATTTCACAAAGAAATCTAGTGAAAAAAAGAAGGATGAATCCAAGAAAGACATTGATTGCTTGTGCTTTCAATGCAAGAAACAAAGACACTTCAAACCTGACTGTCCTGAACTAAAACATAAAAAGGAACCTGATTATCTGTGCTTCAACTGCAAGAAGCCTGGACATTTCAGACCTAATTGTCCAGACCTACTGAAGAGCAAAAGTCAGCAAAGAAGATCTGGCAAGAAAGCTATGGTTGCAGAAGATGAATCAGGATATGAAGTTGAATCAGAAAAAGGAAATGAATCTGATGATACTGCACTTGTTGCTGATATGAATGATTATGTTTTAATGGCAAATATGGATGAAACAGAGGAGGTATACAATTCAGTATCTATAAACACTCCTGCTGAAAGTGATTGTGAATCAACTTGTGGTTCAAATCCTAAAAATTCTGACAATGAAGAAACTTTGGATGCCATCCTTAATCAACTGAGGATAATACAATCTGGTTATAAGATTGTGAAGGCTGAAAAAGAAGCTCTTCAAACAGAAGTTGAAAGGTTAAAAGCTGAATTAAGAATTCTCAAGGGAAAGGAAAAAGAGGTTGGACAGAATCAGCATAAGCCTGATGTACATTTAGTAGCTGATGAATCTGCTGAACAATCTAGTTCCATGATGACAGACAAATTCACACTGATTATGATGACATTTTACCCCACTTCTAATACCATTTTGAGAATTTTTGTATAAATTCAAGTCATTAATTACTAAGTTTTATCTAAATAGGTAAGTAGTAATTATTATATAAAATATCGTGTTTTTACTAGGTTTTGTACCGGTTTAGTAACCGTAGTGTCGTGTCGGATTTACGCTTGGTATTTTGGTGTTTTATTGCAGAATTATAGATTGACCAAGATCCCAAGTGACGACACGTTTTGAGCCCAAAAACATATCTTTTGAGGGATAGAAGATTGTGCCATAAGCATACGAGTTCAAACGGATCAATTGTCCTAAGTGCTTCTATCATAACCTATCTTCGACGGATATTTTACCCAACTTAAATGCATTTTCTGGGGAATACTTCTTAATGAGAGTTTTAGATCTTCAAATGAGCTTTCCAACGCACTTTGAATCACGTCAATCGGAGGTCTACAACTCATTTTACCAAACAACTGATATTTTGACAATTCGGCACGAACCGGAAAAAAACCGGCACGGGCCGGAATCTTCATCATTTCAAGCACATGGGAGTCTGACAAGGGAATCAGATCAGAGCACCGCACGCGCCGAATAATCCCACGCACGCGCCGGGCCAACACCCCTATAAATACTCCACTCGATCCATTTGATCAAAGGCCCCAATATATATATACATCTATATATATATATTTTCTCTACCTTTTTCTTTTTATTTCTTTTACTTTGGGCCTATATATATATATATATATATATATATATATATATATCTTATATAATATTTATAATAATTATCGTTTGTAATAATATCATTTCCCTTTTGTAATATCTTCTCTTTTTTTTTCTTTTGTTTCTTTCTTTCATATCATATATATATCTATATATATACATACATCTCTCTATATATATATATATATATATATATATATATATATATATATTTACCATATTATATACTTATATATGTATCTATGTATCTATATATACACATATGGATCTATGGATCTATATGCATACGTTAGTATTTATCGTATTAGTACTTATATATATATTAATACTTATATATATGTTCATGTATCTATATATATAACTATATATCTATTTACATATACTTATATATATGTTTATGTATTTATATATATATATATATATATATATATATATATATATATATATATATATATATATATATATATATATATATATGTATATATATATATTAACTATATATTATATCTATATTAGTACTATATTATTATGCACTTATTTACTGTTTTATTAGTGTAACGATTATTCATATCATAATGAATTCTCTTATCGTCTTTAGTATAATTTCCTTTAATTATTCCGTTGTTATCATAATCATGAGTAGCTAAATCTTTGTATAGTCGAATTATGTGAAAACGGGTGAAACGCCCTAAGAGGGATTAAAAGGGAGTTGTGTAGCGCGTAATTTTATGTTTTAACGATTAATCCACGTCCTAAAACTTATTTTAAACATCTTTGAATTAGATTGATCACCTAGTTCGCTGTCACACATATCGAACCTATAGATGTATTTTGCGGTGAGATGTGGGATAAGGGGTTTTGGGATCGTTGCGTAGATTCGGCCTAGTTGTTAGGTCCGTTTCCAATACAGAGGTTTGTCATCGTTGTTCGAGCGACTCTAAGAGCGTAATCATGTTAGGTTAATCGGTTTTCTAAAGGGAAAATTAATTAACTTCACATAGGGTGTTGAGCGAGAGTTGTTCAGACCTTAACACCAGAATTAGGAGTTGGCACACGTGGATGTCATTAAATTACTATGGAAAGGTAGGTTGGTTAATACACGCTCCCTGTCAAGTCTTCCCTTAGGGGTAAAAGTAGCTCGTTGGATCATAATTCGGATATACCTTTTAATAACTAGAAGTACAACCATTAGTTAATCTTTACTTTTGCATTAGTGTAATATCTCTCCACCATAATCTTGACCTGAACTAAGTTCTACGTCGACTTTGGTACTTAAACGCTGTTCCCTGTGGATTCGACCTTGTTACCATTATACTATTGTTGACCCGATACTCATCGGTTAAAGTTAGCAGTTAGTTATTTTGCTATCAAGCTTTTTGGCGCCGTTGCCGAGGACCCGACGTTTGATATCTTGTAAGTTGACCGAAAGCTTGGGCTTAGGTCATTTTTATTTTGTTTTCGTGTTGTTTCTTGTGAATGACTAGAAGTTCTAAAGAACCTCTCATAGAGCCAATCCAAGAAATCGAAGCTTACGCACGTCATAGAAACAGTCAGCGCCGAGGAGAAATCATGGTCGTTAGTCCGAACCCTTTGTTTGAAGAAAAAGGGACATTAGAAAGATCACTTTCTAATTCCTCTACAGAAATGGACGATATAATAACTAGACGAAACGGTAAATATCCCATTGATAAACAAACTCTACAGGGGCAAACCTCAACCACTACTGGTGGTAATGCAACAGTACCTTTGCAAACCCCACCGAGGACCCTTCGTCATGAACCATTAAGTGAGGATAACACAGTGTTGCGTCAGTTGAAAACTGCACAGAGGCCAGGGATTGGACAGTACAGAGGAGGACAAGATGCTCAGAATACGCAGAACTTCAGACCCTAAGTAGACCAAAAGACGGTAAATCGAGTACTGCAGATGCTAGAGAATCAAGGAAATCAACAGGGTTTTCAAAACCCGTATAACCCGAAGGATCAACCTCCTCAACAGCCATTTTATCGACCTTGGATGGCTCGGCAAGTCTGAGGACCGAGGGTTTGTCGAGATTATGTCACTACCCCACAAGAAGTTATAGGGCATAACCCAAATAGAATGCCCCCAATTAATGCGAATAATATAGATATTAAGTAAAATATTCTGAACATGTTGGGGGAACACGCCTTGTTCCACGGGAATTCGACTGAGAACCCGAATAGCTTTCTGGATCACTTTCTCCAGATTTGTGGAACAATGAAATATAACGGGGTAAGTGACGAGGCGGTAAAATTAATAGTTTTTCCGTTTGCATTAAGAGGAGCTGCTAAAGATTGGTATGACTCTTTACCAAATGATTCGTTACATACATGGGCTGATGTAACGAGGGTGTTTCTGAAAAAGTACTTTCCTCCGGCAAAGATTTTAGATCTGAAAGAAGAAATCTCTTCGTTTGATGGTCTCGACGGAGAGACACTAAAAGAGACTTATGAGAGATTTAGGGGGCTGCTAAAAAGGTGCCCCCAACACGGTTTTTCTACGGTGGAGCAAGTCATTATATTATTCAGGGCCTTAGAACCAATGGACCAAAACAAGCTGAATGCCGCAAGCGGCGGAGATGTTATGAATCTGCCGCCAGAACAAGCCATGAGACAGATAGAGAATGCGGCAGATGGAGAAGGATAATGGGGATCGAGTAGAAAGAAGAAGAAAGCCCCAATGGAAAGTGTACAGTCACTGAAAGAGCAACTCGATCAAGAATCTGCTACGCACGACAAGATGCAAGAAATGGTACTAAAGATGGACCGAATGGAGTTAGAAAGAAAGAAGGCACATCAATGCCAACTTTGTGGAGGTGGACATTCTGCCATAGAATGTGCATCATTAAAAAATTCCACTTATCCACAACAGTTGACACCTACTCCAGTACAACAATAGTCTGGCAATCAGAATGACCAACAACGAATGAATGTCTATGCGATGGGGCAAATAGATATGAATCAGCAAGAGTTTGGCCAGCACTTTGAAAATCAGCATGGGCCACAAATGGATTATGTTATGGGTGATGGTTCACAACAATATGATGTGAATTATGTTGGACAAGGTTGGAACCAGGGGCAGAATCAGAATTGGAATCGGAACAATAATCAAAACCAAGATTTTAGGCAGAACCAAAGCTCATACAACTGACCTTGGAATCAGAATCCCCAGAATCAGAGTTCATACCAGAATCAAAATCAAGGCTACTATCAGAATAGTCGAATCCATGAGCCTCAGTCCACAAGGCCAACAAAGAGAATCGAGTTCATATTGGAACCAAAATCAAGGCCGAATTAGAATCGTGGTCGACAAAACAATCTGAATCAAAGTGAGCCATCCATCTTTGAGAAGTAATAATTATGGCACCTATCAGCATCCGAATGCTCATCTGCACCAGAACAATCAAAGCAATCAACAATCAAATAATTCTGGTGTTCAGAAGACAACCACTGAGATACTCCTGGAGAGATTAGACAGGACTGTCTCTGAGTTAAACAAGAATGCTGTAGAGCAAAAAGTGGCCACACATTCTGCTATTCGGAACTTGGAGACCCAAGTGGGTCAAATAACCGACACTCTGAAGACAAATCTAAGTGGTGGACTCCCAAGTAACACTGAAAGGAACCCAAAGGGTGTGAATGTTGTGTTCACACGAAGTGGTAAAGAGATCGGGCTGGGTAATAAGAAGAAAGAATTATGGGCGAAGAAGCGGCGAGAAAGCTGAGAAAGAGAAAGCAATTGACTGTGAAGGAGCTATGTATGGTGAAGTCGAGATCGAAGATCTGGAGACTGTCAATGTCGAGCAAAGAATGGAGTCAATGAGGAAAGAATTGGAAGCCACGAAAAAAGTTTTGGCTAAAGCAAATAAGAAAGCATTGGAAGGGGCAGCACCGAAGAAAGACTATGTGGTCTTGGACATCAAAGAAGAAGAAGCCTCGCCACCTAAAGAAAGAGGTAAGAAAAATAGAATTCCTCCTCCTCCCCCTGATTTTGATGTTAATACTTTACCATATCCTCCTAAGGGACCCAGAAAGGACATACTGACCCAAGGTCAGGCAAAATTTCTGAATCTCTTAAGAAAGGTAGAGTTGAATATTCCCCTATTAGAGGCAATTTCGAGCATTCCCCCATATTTTAAATTTTTGAAAGGAATGTTGTCGAGTAAGAAAAGATGCAACAGATGGTACATTTAAGTGAGGAATGTTCTGCAATCTTTGAGAATAGGATACCCCTAAGTTGCAGGATAGAGGTAGTTTTATCATCCCAATTACCATTGGAGAAACTGTGTATAAAAATGTGCTATGTGATCTAGGGGCTTCTGTGAGCCTAATGCCTAGAGGAGTTTATGAGAAGTTGGGATTGGGAGCATTAGAGCCAACAGGAATGACCTTACAGATGGCAGATAGGTCTGTTAGAAAACCTCTCGGGGTAGCAGAAGATGTGTTGGTACAGGTAGACAAGTTTGTTTTTCCCGTTGACTTTGTAGTCTTAGATATGGATATGGATACTAAAACCCCACTTTTGTGAGGTCGGCCTTTCTTAAACACATGAGAGACCTTGATAGACGTTAAGAGGGGAGATCATACTACGAGTCGGGAAAGAGAGTGTAGCCATAAATGTGTATAATGTAATGAAGCATCTTGATGATGAAAAGAGTGATTGTTTTTCTGTTGATGCTATATATCCTTGTATTTTGGAGCACACTAACCTGACAGGGGTACCAAGAACCAATGGAAGAATGCTTGATGAAGTCAAGAACCGAGGAAGATGACGATCCGCAAATGAGGGTTCAGGTATATCATTTGGAGGCAACTCCTTTTGTCGATGCAGGCTGGAACAAGAAGCTAGAACTCGGTTTGACTGGCAAGCTGCCAAAGCCGTCAATCGAGGAACCACCTACTGATCTGGAGCTAAAGCCACTTCCTAAGCATTTAAAGTATGTGTTTTTAGAACCTGATGAATTACTTCCTCTTATTGTTTCGTCTGCACTAACCGTTTTGCAGGAAGCTAAGTTGATCCACGTCTTGAAGAAACACAAAAAGGCCTTTGGATGGAAGATGGTTGACATAAAAGGGATTAGTGCGGATATCTGCAAGCACAAGATCATCCTGGAAGAAGGTTCCAAGCCGGTTAGGAAATTTCAGAGACGGCTAAACCCACATATGCAAGAAGTGGTGAGGAAAGATGTGGTAAAGATGCTTGAGTTAGGGATAATCTACACAATCTCCGACAGTGAATGGGTGAGCCCCACGCAAGTTGTGCCTAAGAAAGGAGGTATCACGGTTGAGCTTAATGAAAAAGGTGAGCTCATTCCTACTCGTTTAGTTACTGGTCACAGAGTTTGTATTGATTTCCGCATGCTGAATGATAAGACTAGGAAAGATCATTTTCCCCTCCCCTTTATTGATCAAATGCTAGAGCGTCTGAGTGGTCATGCATTTTACTGCTTTTTGGATGGTTTTAGTGGCTATTATCAAATTCACATCGATATACATGACCAGGATAAGACTACATTCACGTGTCCGTATGGCACCTTTGCATTCAGAAGAATGCCGTTTGGGTTGTGTAATGCACCTCGCGACATTCCAGTGATGCATGAAGGCCATCTTTGCTGATATGATAGAGCGTTTCATGGAAGTTTTTATGGATGACTTTAGCGTTTTTGGTGATACTTTTGATGAGTGTTTGTCGAACATTGATAAGGTGCTTGCACGTTGTAAGGAGACAAACTTGGTTTTAAATTGGGAAAAGTGTCATTTCATGGTAACTGAGGGAATTGTTTTAGGACATATGGTGTCTGGGAAAGGAATAGAGGTCGATAGAGCAAAGATAGAGGCAATTTCTAAGCTTCCTATGCCTACGAATCTAAAGACACTACGGTCATTCTTGGGTCATGCAGGTTTTTATCGTAGATTCATTCCGGGTTTTTCACAAATTGCTAGACCTCTTACTCTTCAATTGATGAAGGGTGCTCCTTGTGTTTTTTATGCTGCATGCCTAGATGCTTTTCGAACTCTTAAGAAACTTCTTACCTCGGCTCCTATCTTGGTAGCACCTGATTGGTCCAAAGAGTTCTAAGTGATGTGTGATGCGAGTGATTATGCCGTAGGAGCTATCCTAGGTCAGAAGGTCGACAAGCTGTTTCGACCTATCTACTATGCGAGTCATACCTTGAACTTGGCTCAACAAAAATACGCCACAACTGAAATGGAACTTTTAGCTGTTGTTTTTGCTTTCAACAAGTTCCGGTCATACTTGGTTGGATCGAAAGTCATAGTTCACACTGACCATGCTGCGTTGCGATTTCTTTTTGCCAAGAAGGATGCAAAACCACGCTTGTTGAGGTGGATCTTGCTTCTTCAAGAGTTCGATGTAGAAATTAAGAATCGAAAGGGGTGTGAGAACGTAGTAGCTGACCATCTCAGTAGGATGGAACAGGAAGACAAGAAACACTCTATTAAAGTTGAAATTGACGATCACTTTCGGGATGAGCAGTTGTTCGTAGTGGATACGATGCTCCCGGTTAAGCGAGGAAATTTCCTATAGAGAGGGAAGAAAGGGAACCCTTGGTATGCACCTTTTATTAATTATCACGAGTATGGATTTGTAGATCCTGAGTTTGATGAGAACCAAAAGAAGAAGTTCTACAGTGAGGTAAACCGATATATGTGGGAAGACCCCTTACTTTTTAGGCTATGTGCAGATGGAATCCTGAGGAGATGTGTTGATGACAGTGAGATAGTGAGTATTCTCTCGTTCTGCCATGATAAAGAGGCCGGTGGCCACTTCTCGGGCGAGAGAACAACATTGAAGGTGTTACAAAGTGGGTTCTACTGGCCCACTATTTTCAAGGATGCACATACGTATGTTAAGACATGTGAGGCCTGTCAACGCTCTGGGAGGATTTCCAAGGGAAATGAGATGCCCCAGAAACCGATAATAGTGTGTGAAGTGTTTGATATATGGGGATTAGACTTCATGGGACCATATCCGTCTTCTTTCAGGAATAAATACATTCTTGTCGCATGTGATTACGTTTCAAAGTGGGTTGAGGCAACTGCTTCGCCTACTAACGATAAACATGTAGTCATACGATTTCTTAAGAAACATATTCTATCTCGGTTTGGAATACCTCGAGCGATAATCAGTGACAATGGAAGTCACTTTGCAAATAGAGATTTCAATAAGCTCTTAATGAAGTATGGGGTCACTCATAAGTTAGACACTTCCTACCATCCCCAAACTAATGGCCAAGTAGAGGTGTCCAATCGGGGAATCAAAAGAATCCTGGAGAAGACAGTAAATTCCAACCTTAAGGATTGGTCAAAGAAGTTAAATGATGCACTTTGGGCACACCGAACTACGTTCAAGACACCCATAGGTATGTCACCCTACATGCTTGTTTTTGGCAAGGCTTGCCATCTCCCCGTAGAGGTAGAGCATAAGGCCTATTGGGCGATAAAGAATCTAAATATGGATGACGCATTAATCAGTGAAAGAAGGATGGCCCAGTTGAACGAGTTAGATGAGTTTCGCCTTCAAGCTTACGATTGTTCAGCAAAATATAAGGCAAAGACCAAGTTTCTTCACGATAAGTTGATCAAACCGCGTATTTTCAACGTAGGTGATGAGGTCCTTTTCTATAACACTCGCCTCCATTTGTTTCAAGGCAAACTTAAGTCGAGGTGGTCGGGACCATATACGGTATTGCGAGATTTCGACTCAGGAGAAATCGAGGTAACGCATCCGAAGCACGGGACGTTCATCACGAATGGCCTTCGTCTAAAAAAGTATAATAAGTTACCATTCGATGAGGCTCTCAAAATTTTTCATTTGACTGATCCCGAGCCTTGATAAATCGTTTCTGAGTCTCTGTCGAGCAAACGACGTTAAAAAAAAGCACTACCGGGAGGCAGCCCGTTAATAATAATAATAATATGGATAAGACTAGTCTTAATGAAATGTAGAATCTGTGGAAAAAATTATCACAATGAAAGATGAGCACAAATCACAACCAAGTCTCAGGATGAATGTTTGAATGTCATTAAGATGGGAACGATTAGGTGGTTATCCGAAAATACCGATGGAGAACAAAGAGAAAATTCAATTGCATCATTTCTTGGACTTAGGCTGTTAGAATGCTTTGAAAGAACCCTTGAGGATCTGGGGATAAAAGACTCGCAGTCACTACTTTGTCCACATTTCATTTTATGATCTAGTCTGTTTCATATTTCAAATAATCTGTGACATATTTTTATTTTTATATATTAGTTTAACTACTATGTAACGTTGTGTGTTTTAAATCAATAAAAGTTAATGTGGTATGTTTATCTACTTTTTGACCCACCCACCCACCCTTCTTTCGTATCCTGGTAATTATTTGGACTTGTTTTGATACACCATTATTAGACCAACCACTTTTATTTACCCTCACTATGCATTGAGGGCAATGCAAGTTCGTAAGTGGGGGGTAGAGTCATGGTTGGTTTAGCAATGGTATTAAGTGTTTAATTATTTAGATTTTGATTCTTTTTCGAGCATTATTTAGCTGATTAAAATAAATTGTACAAGGTATATATTTCATGGATTTGAAGATGTAATGATCAATTTGGATGTGTATAACCAATGTGAATCGTAAGTGCATTTTAATCCTAAATCTATTTTGTGTAACATGAATTCCTTATGAACGTATAATCTCAATCTTTTATTAACATGCAACTTTTGTATGATATCATGTACGCATGCTTTTATAGCAACTAGAACTTAGGCTTGATATCCTTTCGAGGCGAAATAAAAAGGTGTTTGGAATCGAAGTTAGGGATGACGGTCATGGCGTATCTTTGACCCTACCATAGCCAAATAAGCCTAAGCCGAACATTTGACCTTCGTAGCCCCTCTCAGCCTTGATAGAATGGTCTGACCACCATTCGCTTATAGCCGTTTTGTTACTTAGTCAGAAACCTACCCTTGAGCCTTATTTTGATCACATTTTCTTTATTTTTACCCTACGAGTGGACTTAATCTTTTGTTGGACCACATTTGCTAAAACAAGTGTGGGGTGGGGGAAATGATGTTTCTAGTTGGGTTGTTGTTTCTTGTTTTTGAGTTATAAGGAGAGGCGGAGCTCGGTTGGGCCTGGTGCTCGGTTTTGGGCCAAAAAGGAAAGAAAATCGGTACTTATTTCTTTTTCGTCTTAAAATAAAAAAAAAAAATAAAAAACAAACTTGGATGTATATAGAAATAAAGGGTTGGAGTCAAAGTGATGAGCTCAAAAGTTAATGTTTATGATGTTAGAGTTAGGATAGTTAGATAGGTACTAATGTGTTCGATCTCACCTCATGATGCTTGAAATATAGTCAAGTTTGGCAATGAGATCGGGTGCGTTAGTATCCTATGGTTCCCAAAATGTTAAAAATAATCAAAAAGGAGTTTGAGTGGTTTGTATGGTAGAGATGAGGTGATACATGGGTTGATTAGGTTCACTCGTACTTCTTTTTCTCCAGTTCCCAAAATATCCTTTTCGATTAACCGAAATTACCCTGGCCTAACATGATAACCTTTCAAGTCCTACCTGATCTAACTTCTTGACTCCAAATGTCTCGATTAGTGGAGATTGGTATCATTCTTAATCCTATGGTTTGCAACTACAAGTTTTGCATGCATGATTTCATGATTAATTGCTTGATAATAATTTTGAAGAGGTTATTTACACACACACACTCTGTTATACATTTATATTGAGGTTAATGTGTGGTTATGATTCGATTGGTTGCATCATCTGGTTGTCCCTTACATCTTATTTTTTCATGAATTTGTCCCTCATTCATTTTGTTTTATCGTTTGTTTTGCTCGAGGACGACCAAAGCTAAGTGGGGGGTTGTGATGACAGACAAATTCACACTGATTATGATGACATTTTACCCCACTTCTAATACCATTTTGAGAATTTTTGTATAAATTCAAGTCATTAATTACTAAGTTTTATCTAAATAGGTAAGTAGTAATTATTATATAAAATATCGTGTTTTTACAAGGTTTTGTACCGGTTTAGTAACCGGAGTGTCGTGTCGGATTTACGCTTGGTATTTTGGTGTTTTATTGCAGAATTATAGATTGACCAAGATCCCAAGTGACGACACGTTTTGAGCCCAAAAACATATCTTTTGAGGGATAGAAGATTGTGCCATAAGCTTACGAGTTCAAACGGATCAATTGTCCTAAGTGCTTCTACCGTAACCTATCTTCGAAGGACATTTGACCCAACTTAAAGGCATTTTCTGGGGAATACTTCTTAATGAGAGTTTTAGATCTTCAAATGATCTTTCCAACGCACTTTGAATCACATCAATAGGAGGTCTACAACTCATTTTACCAAACAATCGATATTTTGACAGATTCGCACGAACCGAAAAAAAAACCGGCGGGCCGGAATCTTCATCATTTCAAGCACATGGGAGTCGACAAGGGAATCTGCTCAGTAGCACCGGCACGCGCTGAATGATCCCGGCACGCCGCCGGGCCAACACCCTATAAATACTCCACTCGATCCATTTGATCAAAGGCTGAATATATATATATACATCTATATATATATATTTTCCTCTACCTTTTTCTTTTTATTTCTTTTACTTTAGGCCTATATATATATATATATATATATATATATATATATATATATATATATATATATATATATAGTTATCGTTGTAATATTTCAAATAATTATCGTTGTAATATCATTTCCCTCTTGTAATATCTTCTCTTGTTTCTTTCTTTGTCATATATATACATCTATATATATCTATACGTATCCATATATATACGTATTTACCATATTAGTACTTATATATGTATATATGTATCTATATATATACATATAGATCTATATGCATACGTTAGTATTTATCGTATTAGTACCTATATATATATTAATACTTATATATATGTTCATGTATCTATATATAACTATATATCTATTTACATATACTTATATATATGCTTATGTATATATATATATATATATATATATATATATATATATATATATTAACTATATATCTATATTAGTACTATATTATTATGCACTTATTTACTGTTTTATTAGTGTAACGATTATTCATATGATAATGAATTCTCTTATCGTCTTTAGTATAATTTCCTTTAATTATTCCGTTGTTATCATAATCATGAGTAGCTAAATCTTTGTATAGTCGAATTATGTGAAAACGGGTGAAACGCCCTAAGGGGGATTAAAAGGGAGTTGTGTAGCGCGTAATTTTATGTTTTAACGATAAATCCACATCCTAAAATTTATTTTAAACGTCTTTGAATTAGATTGATCACCTAGTTCTCTGTCACACATATCGAACCTATAGATGTATTTTGCCGTGAGAAGTGGGATAAGGGGTTTTGGGATCGTTGCGTAGATTCGGCCTAGTTGTTAGGTCTGTTTCCAATACAGAGGTTTGTCATCGTTGTTCGAGCGACTCTAAGAGCGTAATCATGTTAGGTTAATCGGTTTTCTAAAGGGAAAATTAATTAACTTCACATAGGGTGTTGAGCGAGAGTTGTTCAGACCTTAACACCAGAATTAGGAGTTGGCACCCGTGGATGTCATTAAATTACTGTGGAAAGGTAGGTTGGTTAATACACGCTCCCTGTCAAGTCTTCCCTTAGGGGTAAAGTAGCTCGTTGGATCATAATTCGGATATACCTTTTAATAACTAGAAGTACAACCATTAGTTAATCTTTACTTTTGCATTAGTGTAATATCTCTCCACCATAATCTTGACCTGAACTAAGTTCTACGTCGACTTTGGTACTTAAACGCTGTTCCCTGTGGATTCGACCTTGTTACCATTATACTATTGTTGACCCGATACTCTGTCGGTTAAAGTTAGCAGTTAGTTATTTTGCTAACATTATTTCTTGGACTTAGGTTGTTAGAATGCTTTGAAAGAACCCTTGAGGATCTGGGGATAAAAGACTCGCAGTCACTACTTTGTCCACATTTCATTTTATGATCTAGACTGTTTCATATTTCAAATAATGTGTGACATATTTTTCTGTTTATATATTAGTTTAACTACTATGTAACGTTGTGTGTTTTAAATCAATAAAAGTTAATGTGGTATGTTTATCTACTTTTTGACCCACCCACCCACCCTTCTTTCGTATCCTGGTAATTATTTGGACTTGTTTTGATACACCATTATTAGACCAACCACTTTTATTTACCCTCACTATGCATTGAGGGCAATGCAAGTTCGTAAGTGGGGGGTAGAGTCATGGTTGGTTTAGCAATGGTATTAAGTGTTTAATTCTTTAGTTTTTGACTCTTTTTCGAGCATTATTTAGCTGATTAAAATAAATTGTACAAGATATATATTTCATGGATTTGAAGATGTAATGATCAATTTGGATGTGTATAACCAATGTGAATCGTAAATGCATTTTAATCCTAAATCTATTTTGTGTAACATGAATTCCTTATGACGTATAATCTCAATCTTTTATTAACATGCAACTTTTGTATGATATCATGTACGCATGCTTTTATAGCAACTAGAACTTAGGCTTGATATCCTTTCGAGGCAAAATAAAAAGGTGTTTGGAATCGAAGTTAGGGATGACGGTCATGGCGTCTCTTTGACCCTACCATAGACAAATAAGCCTAAGCTGAACATTTGACCTTCGTAGCCCCTCTCAGCCTTGATAG
Organism: Gentiana macrophylla; assembly: GCA_026214975.1. Lineage (NCBI taxonomy): Eukaryota > Viridiplantae > Streptophyta > Magnoliopsida > Gentianales > Gentianaceae > Gentiana > Gentiana macrophylla. The sequence goes on from CM047809.1 coordinate 43,690,935, forward strand.
AATGGTCTGACCACCATTCGCTTATAGCCATTTTGTTACTTAGTCAGAAACCTACCCTTGAGCCTTATTTTGGTCACATTTTCTTCATTTTTACCCTACGAGTGGACTTAATCTTTTGTTGGACCACATTTGCTAAAACAAGTGTGGGGTGGGGGAAATGATGTTTCTAGTTGGGTTGTTGTTTCTTGGTTTTGAGTTATAAGGAGAGGCGGAGCTCGGTTGGGCCTGGTGCTCGGTTTTGGGCCAAAAAGGAAAGAAAATCTGTACTTATTTCTTCTTTCTTCTTAAAAAAATAAATTAATTAAAAAAAACAAACTTGGATGTATATAGAAATAAAGGGTTGGAGTCAAAGTGATGAGCTCAAAAGTTAATGTTTATGATGTTAGAGTTGGGATAGTTAGATAAGTACTAATGTGTTCGATCTCACCTCATGACGCTTGAAATATAGTCAAGTTTGGCAATGAGTTCGGGTGCGTTAGTATCCTATGGTTCCCAAAATGTTAAAAATAATCAAAAAGGAGTTTGAGTGGTTTGTATGGTAGAGATGAGGTGATACATGGGTTGATTAGGTTCACTCGTACTTCTTTTTCTCCAGTTCCCAAAATATCCTTTTCGATTAACCGAAATTACCCTGGCCTAACATTATATCCCTTCAAGTCCTACCTGATCTAACTTCTTGACTCCAAATGTCTCGATTAGTGGAGATTGGTATCATTCTTAAGCCTATGGTTTGCAACTACAAGTTTTGCATGCATGATTTCATGATTAATTGCTTGATAATAATTTTGAAGAGGTTATTTACACACACACTCTGTTATACATTTATATTGAGGTTAACGTGTGGTTATGATTCGATTGGTTGCATCATCTGGTTGTCCCTTACATCTTATCTTTTCATGAATTTGTCCCTCATTCATTTTGTTTTATCGCTTGTTTTGCTCGAAGATGACCAAAAGCTAAGTGGGGGGTTGTGATGACAGACAAATTAACACTGATTATGATGACATTTTACCCCACTTCTAATACCATTTTGAGAATTTTTGTATAAATTCAAGTCATTAATTACTAAGTTTTATCTAAATAGGTAAGTAGTAATTATTATATAAAATATCGTGTTTTTACTAGATTTTGTACCAGTTTAGTAACCGGAGTGTCGTGTCGGATTTACGCTTGGTATTTTGGTGTTTTATTGCAGAATTATAGATTGACCAAGATCCCAAGTGACGACACATTTTGAGCCCAAAAACATATCTTTTGAGGGATAGAAGATTGTGCCACAAGCTTACGAGTTCAAACGGATCAATTGTCCTAAGTGCTTCTACCGTAACCTATCTTCGACGGACATTTGACCCAACTTAAAGGCATTTTCTGGGGAATACTTCTTAATAAGAGTTTTAGATTTTCAAATGATCTTTCCAACGCACTTTGAATCACGTCAATTGGATGTCTACAACTTATTTTACTAACCAACTGATATTTTGACAGTTCGGCACGAACCGGAAAAAAACCGGCACGGGCCGGAATCTTCATCATTTCAAGCACATAGAGTCGACAAGGAATCACCTTCAGAATTTGCACGCGCCGGAATGATCCCGGCACGCGCCGGGCCAACACCCCTATAAATACTCCACTCGATCCATTTGATCAAAAGGCCCCAATATATATATACATCTATATATATATATTTTCCTCTACCTTTTTCTTTTTATTTCTTTTACTTTGGGCCTATATATATATATATATATATATATATATATATATATATATATACATATATATGTAGTTATCGTTGTAATATTTCGAATAATTATCGTTGTAATGTCATTTCCCTTTTGTAATATCTTCTCTTGTTTTTTTCTTTTGTTTCATTCTTTGTCATATATATATATATATATATATATATATATATATATATATCGATACGTATCCATATATATATGTATTTACCATATTAGTACTTATATATGTATATATGTATCTATATATATACATATAGATCTATATGCATACGTTAGTATTTATCGTATTAGTACTATATATATATATATATATATATATATATATATATATATATATATATATATATATATATATATATATATATATATATATATATTAATACTTATATATATGTTCATGTATCTATATATATAACTATATATCTATTTACATATACTTATTGATGGATATAAATAATTCCACCACCTCAACAGTGGGAGACAACCCACTGCGGCCATCCTCCGGCATGACAGAAGAGATCGCAAAGAGGGCGGCCACTGTGTCTCACCTCGCCGCGACCAAGGCTTTTGCGGCCCCAGGCAAGTCAAGAAGGGGCGCCAAGGGGACGAGGCAGGAAAAGGCTTGCTCCTTGCGACCTCAGAGAGATGGCCGCCGGTTGATCAAGATCTTTTCCCCACTTGTATCTTAGATATTTCGTCTTACTTAAATATCTAAGTTAAACCTATCTGTTAGTGGAATGTCTAATAGATTACTTATTCCCTAAGTTACCCCCCTCTATAAAAGGGGTGGTCATTGTAAACTAGAAGAGGATGAGATATATGAAATACACACTATACTTGCAAGCCAAAGCTCTCTCCATTTTAACTCTCTCCATACCACCACCCGCCGGAGTAACACCACACCTTAAATACAGCCAGATATCCACCATCTATACACCGCAAGGACACCCGTGACGATTTAGACATCTTCAGTTGGCTCCGTTACCGGGAAAGCGATTGTGTAAAAAATCACCTAGAACTCTTATCAAGGAGGAGATAATCTTACAAAGAAAGTCCTCAAAGCGCCTTTATTTCTTCCCTTTACCAAAGAAATCGCTCAAAAGCTACCCCTTGAGAGATGGCCGGAAGTAAAGGACACCTAACACCCCAAACCCCTGCAAAAGGTACTATGCTACATCAAGCTCGTGGGAAGGCGCGGGAGAAACGCTAGACAATCTCCTGCGAAGGAGAAGGATCCCAGAGAGGGGTCTTAGCACCTAGCGACGCTCGAAATGTCATTAATCAAAAAACCAAGTCGAAAGAGGCTGTTGTTGCCCTGGATGGAACTCGCAGAGAGAAGTCACAGCAAAGCCAAAGATCAATCCCAGAAATACAACCGGGCTTTCAGGAGGACCCAGAGGTCGCCGAAATGAGGGAATACGCCAGTCTGCCGAAACTATGTATCTCACCAATTCCGCTTTGGTGGCTAAGGCCAGGCCCCTATGACGATCGACCCCAAAATCCTCCCGAAACGAAATCCCTCTTGCGGTCGCGACGAGGGCCGCCAGAGCCAAATTCAAAGAGGTCGGCGTAGAGGAGGCGTGCACTCTTCAGTCGCTATGGACCGAGGAAAGAAATTCCACGAACCTCGGCCCCCAAGATCGCGACCATCAAAAGGAAGAGGATCGACAAAGGGTCCGCGTTTAATAGGTTGGGTGAGAAGGACAAGGCCTCGGCCCCAAGTCGTCTCGGCCTTTTCCTAGAGAAGAGATGCCCATCCAGCCGGGATAGACACGCACAAGATGCACGCATAATTATCGGGGAAAAGAGGGCCCGCCAAGAGGATCACGAGATCATAGGGAATCGAGCGTAGAACGGAGCGGCGTCATACGCAAGCACGATCGCGACCAGAATCGACCTAATATTTTTGGCGCAATGATGGAGGTAATGAGAAAAGAGCTTGCGGAATTAAAAAGTCGAGGCCCGTCGAGAAAGTCGCCCCAATTTCGGGGATCGACGTACTCGCTAAAGGGATTACCGAAACATTGCCTCCCAGCAGAGAAAAGGTTAGTTATCCCAGTTACAACTATTACAATGGAAATTCATGCCCAAACGATTGGCGGCTCACGCGTTCGGGTCGCATCACCCTTGCTACACAAAATAAATCCGCATCGTGCATCGCATTGGTTGGCGACATGCGAGATAGGGCTGCGTCCTGGATACGCGGGCTTCTCGCGGCTCAATTGAAAGTTGGGAGGATTTGTCGGAAAAGTTTGTCAGAGAGTTTGAATCGGCAAGCAGGCCAAAGAAAACCATTGAGGACCTATATGAGGTTCGTATGGGAGGGCATGAATCCGGAAAAGAGTATTACGAACGGTTCGTCAGAGTATATGATCAAACAAGGAACATTCCAGACGATGCGGTCATAACATGTTTCCTCACCGGAATCGCCAAAGGCCCGATGAAAACTGAATTCAATCTGCGGCCCCCCAAAGCGGGTCTCAGGGAGATGTTAGAAAGGGCCAGAATGATGGGGGTCAGCGAGGCGCCATCTGCGGGGAAAGCAAAGCCTAAGACAGAGCCACGTTAAGCGAAGGAGGATCGCGTAGATGACCGTAAAAGGAAAAGGGACGAGATACTAATCGCGATCGTGAGGTAAAAAAGCCGTACAAATTTAGCGAGGATAATTTTACCCCGCTCAACACCAAAGCATCCCAAATCTGTTTGAAATTAAGTGAACATTTCGACAAACCAAAGCCTATGAGGCGATCCCGATAGCCGCGATAAATCCAAATCTGCGACTATCACAAGGACCATGGCCACATCACGATGAATGCTTCACCCTGGTAGCGAGATAGAAAGGCTGATCCGTGAGGACCAGCCAATAAATATAAACGCGAGGGGAACAACACTCCCGGTCGGGGCGCCAACCTCGCGTCTATCGAGAGAGAGGTTCAGTCATCCACGGAATATTCCCAAGAACCATCAATCGAAATCTCGGATAAATCAAATCAATACCCGCGGCTTCAGCCAGTTGTGTTGGGAGAGAATGAGAAGGGAATCATATTCACAAAAAGCGGTGACAACGATCGGTGGCCTATGGAGATACCCCTCATTCTAAAGGTGGGGGTGAACGACAAGCACGGCGTCAACCGAGTAATGGTCGACACAGGGGCCGGCCGCGACGTCATCTATTTCGACTGTTTAAAACAGATCGGATTCGGGGAGGCCAAGTTAAAACCCTACCTTGGGGTCCTCGAAGGTTTTACCAACGACACAAGATGCGGGTCAAAGGCACGATCGACCTCAATATCATTTTGGGCGACTATGAGCCTGTGAGAACGGAGATAATAACTTTCTTGGTAATCGACCTGCCCTCTTACTACAACATGATTTTGGGAATCCCAGCTATGAAGAAGTTCCAAATGGTGGCGTCCGTTCCCCACCAACGGGTCAAATTTCACGTAGGGGAAGAAGTTGGGGTCGCCATCAGCCGACCTGGAGCTTTCCTCGACTATATGACCAAAAACAGGGTCGATTCTAAGCGACCCCGGCTGGATGGTCTTAACACGGCTACGGATCAGATTGCTATGATGAAAGAAATCCCGGAGAAGGCCGTAGAGGTAGAAACATTGCAAGTTCGGGACGAGCCCGACTTCACTGCCGAAGACGAGTTGATCGAGGTTATAATAAACGACAAATATCCCGATCAAAAGATAAAAATAGGATCGAGGACTACCGAGGAAGAAAGGAGGAACCGATCGAGCTTCGAAAGCAAACTTGGGCGCGTTCGCCTCGGGAGGTAAGCGATATGAGAGGTGTGGAATCGGAGGTCGCCTTGCATAACACGAGTGTCGATCCCAACTTCAGCCAATACAACAAAGGCGCGTCAATTCTCTGAAAAAAGGAGGTCGCAATAAAAATTGAGGTCGAGAAACTTTTAGCAGCAGGCATAATCAAAGAGCTTCAATATCCCACCTGGCTGGCAAATGTAGTAATGGTGAAAAAACACAACGGCAAGTGGCGGATGTGCGTCGACTTCACCGATCTAAACAAAGCTTGCCCCAAGGACCCCTACGCGCTCCCTCGAATCGATAAAATGGTGGATGGGATCGCGGGTTTTGAAACCTTAAGCTTTCTGGACGCCTATTCCGGCTACCACCAGGTCAAAATGGCCGATGAAGATAAGGAGCTGACGGCCTTCAGGGCGCCGCGGGCTATATTACTATGAGATGATGCCGTTTGGCCTAAAGAACGCAGAGCTTCAACCTATCAGAGAATGGTAAACGAGTTTTTAGCACGAGATAGGCAAGAACATGAGAGCCTACATTGATGACATGGTCGTGAAATCAAGTCGCCAAGATCACCTGGAGGACCTTCGCGAAACCTTTGCAAACGTGAAGAATCACTCAATGAAACTAAACCCTACGAAATGCACTTTTGGGGTCCAGGCAGGGAAATTTCTGGGCTTTATGGTAAGTCAAAGGGGGATCGAGGCAAATCCCGAAAAAATCGAGGCCCTGGTCAACATGAGCGAGCCTACCAGTATTAAAGAAGTCTGGCTCAACGGCGGGATCACGGCTACTGGTAGGTTTGTCTCGAAATCTGCAGAAAGAAGTCTGCCTTTCTTCAAAATTCTGAAAGGGGCTGATACCTTCCTTTGGACAGCGGAATGCTCCCAGGCATTTAAAGACCTCAAAGAATACTTGTCAAGACCGCCGTTGCTAACCAGCCCGAGGCTCGGGGATACTCTGTTTTTATATTTGGCAGCCTCAGATAGGGCCGTAGCCGCAGCACTTGTAAAAGAGGAGGAAGGCTCGCAGAAGCCAGTTTTTTATGTTTCCAAAGCTCTAAGCCCCGTTGAAAGTCGTTATTTTAATATAGAAAAGTTGGCTTATTGTGTTGTTATAGCTGCCCGCAAATTAAGGGCTTACTTTTCATCACACACCATCGTAGTATTATCAAATGCATCGCTAAGACAGGTTCTTCACAAACCAGACCTGTCCGGTCGATTGCTCCGATGGGCCATCGAGCTTACTGAGTTCGATATCCGATATGAGCCCCGGAAGGCTGTAAAGGCCCAGGCTCTCCCAGATTTCATAGCAGAAACAAGCTTCAACGAAGAGGTGAAAGAGCAGCTCTGCTCCGAACGCGACCAAGATAGGGTCACCACAGAGGACGAGCCTATCGAGCCAAGTCATTTGTGGCGGCTCGTTGATGGCTCCGCTAATCACAAAGGGTGTGGCGCGGGAATAATCCTGTTAGAACCGGGCACATCGGAAAAATTGAGCGAGCTCACGAGATTTGATTTCACCGCCTCTAACAACCAGGCGAGAATCACGAGGCCGTCATTCTTTGGGTTGAAACTCGCCAAAGCCATGAAAGTCGAAAATATACAAGTATTTTGCGACTCACAGTTGGTGGTGAATCAAATCAATGGGTCATTTGGCATTCATTGCGAAATTTTACAAAGGTATATTAACCTCGTCAAAAGACTCGAAAGCAGCTTCACATATTGTCAATTCAAAAACATCCCTCGAGAGGACAATCATAGGGCAGACTACTTATCCAAATTAACCAAATAAGAAGACGGCGTCGTGCGATCCAAGCATCATGGTCGAACACCTATCGGAACCCGCCATCTCCAGGGGCGAGATCATGGATTTCCAACCCAAGAACACTTGTTGGTTCGACATCATGAAGTCTTATATTGAGTTAGGAGAGCTTCCAAATGACCCTTGCAAAGCTAAGGCCTTAGTAAGAAGGGCGCGCAAGATATACGATTATGGGCGACGTGCTTTACCGTCATTCATTCTCGAAACCCCTTCGCGATCGTCACGACCTGAGGAGGTAACGGGAATCCTAACAGAGCTACATGAGGGAATGTCGCGCGGCCATCTCTCCAATCGAACACTAGCACGCACGTAGGTACTTAGCCGGATATTATTGGCCGAAATTAGCAGAAGACGCCAAATCTTATACCAGAGCATGTGATGCTTGCCAGAGGTTCGCAAGTATCCCCAGGCTACCCTCAGTCGAACAAAGCATAGTGGTAGCTGCCTGGCCTTTCGACATGTGGGCGATCGACCTCATCGGACCCTTGAAGAAGGGTCGCTCGGGTTGCGAATACGTGGTCGTCGCGGTGGATTATTTTACTAAATGGGTCGAGGCTAAGGCCTTGGTAAAAACCAATACCAGGGACATAACATACTTTTTGCTCGATCAAATATGGACAAGATTTGGTGTTCCAAGAGTGATGGTTTCCGATCACGGACCTCAATTCAGAGACGAATTCGACCAGTTACGTGAGGAGAACAATGTTAAACATTGGCAATCATCCGTGTGCTACCCGCAGAGAAATGGGCAAGCCGAAAATGCCAACAAACAGTCCTAAGTGTGTTGAAGAAGAGCCTGGGTGAAAGCAGGCCATCGGCGGATCACCTTCCGGCGGCTCTATGGGCACTCGGGGCGTCGCGAAAAATCACAATGAGGGAAACTCCTTTTGCTTTAGCATATGGATCTCGAGGCTATGGCGCTGTGGAAATGGCCTTACCAAGCCCTAGGTCGTTTTACAAATGAGATCAATAATACTGTTGGCGCAGTAAACTCGAGCTTGATCTAGTAGAGGCGGCGCATCCAAGCATCTGATCGTCTAGTCAATTATAAACAGCGGCAAAGCGTCATCACGACAAACGTATTCGAAATCATCACTTCGCCGTCGGGATTACGTTACGCAAAAGACAAGCCACGGGCCACGGCTTAAAAAGGAAAGCTATCGGAAAAAGCGGGAGGGCCCTCACGGATTTCGCGAGTTATCAAAAGGGACGTACATGCTAAGTAACAAGGAGGGCCGCGAGTATAATAGGCCATGGCATGAGACAATCTGAAAAAATACTATATGTAACAAGCCAATTCAAATAAAGTCGTTTCTTCCAAATTGTATTTACATCCTTGTCTTTTAAGTCATCGTCAAAAAAAAAAAAAAAAAAATGATGAAGTTTTTTCAAACATATCGATCAAGCCTGGACAAACTTCCATCAACTGCAGGATGGTTATCTTCCTCCGATCACATGTATGGAGGTCCAAAAACGACACCACGCTTGCAAAGGGCTCCACCGGATAAGTTTTTTCAAACATATCGGTCGAGAGTATGGAAGGGACCACTGCGCCACCGCATAATTTGGTTATCGATCGATCACGAAAGGCATGCGGCGACCAGTACCACGGCGACCTTGAACCACCGAGCACGCATATCTTAGTGCCTCGCGATGGATCAACACTCCCCAGTCTATATCCACTCGATGGTCGCGAATGGCGTGCAGAAGGAGCGCTTCGCTCTCACTAACAACATCAGCATCGGCAGAGATAAGAGCGCGGGAATTTATAAACTTCTTCCACTCACGGTCGCTGCGAGAGAGGTCGGACGCAGTCACTCCCAAAGACCAAACCCCCTGGTGCTCGGGGAACAGCTCGCACATTGCAATGCCAAGACGGATCTGCCTATTTTCCTCATCTGCAAGGTCCCAGGCGATCTCATAATGGGAGGAGGGATTTATAGCGGGTATGTTAAAAACTTGGTTAATTCTCTCCGGAGTAAAGATAACGGGAACACCCCGGAGAGAAATGCTACTCACGGTCCCGCCAGAGGCTACCTCAGACAACACGGAATAAAATTCCCGTATCATGGTGACATTAACCGCTCCCAGAGGCTCAGCAATAAATTCCCACCAGCCAGAAAGCCGAACGCGCAGCATGGAGCCGTCTTCTATTCGTTGTTCATTTAAACCCCTCTCCCTCATAATGTCACGCCACTCAAAATAATCCCAGAAATAATCCTTGGCTAAAGGGGAGGCAGTGGTGAAAAAGGGGGAAACATCCCGGATAGGCCGAGCTTTCCATGTCCGAACCCGGCTGCTTTCCCCTTGATGAGACATAGAGTCAGGGGATAAACGGTGAAGAGGATAATGAACGATTGAGGGAGAAAGAAAGCAAATTCAGTATGAGGCAAGAGGTAGAGTGAGTTCCAAAGTAACCCCTTTTATACCGAGAGAAGGATATAATCAACGGTTGGGATTAATCGGATCCTAGGGCGGATATGCAACCGCCCGAAAACCAAGGCAACAGGCGCGCGGACCATAAAGAGACCGAAATTTATGGCTCTGATTACAAGCGACACCTAGTCATTAGGGGTCATAACTCTGCACGAATGACATCCAAAGGCTGCTCTAACAGGCTCTATCTTCTGGCAAAAGCACTGCTCTCAATAAGGCCGCTGAAACTTTGAAAAATTAGCGTCGCGTAGCGACTATGGTTAGAACGAGACGACGACGTTTCATGACTGCTTGACGCTGCCAAATTATTAAGCAACCTCGCACGAATCAAGAGGACAACCTGAGAGAATAAAATAACTCATCATCCTGACCTCGCGAAAGGCCGCCAGATCGAATCAGCGACAGGAAAAGCCAAGTTTTATAAATTGAAAAAATGCAGAAAATAAATTGTCAAGATATTACAAATCAAGATTCAGTCAAATCACAAAAGTAAATAGTCAAAGTTACAAATCAAATTTTCAAAGAGCTCATGAGAAAGTCCAAGAAATCTAGAGAGCATGCGGAGTAGCGGGTCTTTGGTAAACTCGTCGCCTTGCTCGGAGGCGGAGGCTTCTTCAACATCTCAAAGTTTACTGGATTAACGGAGCGGGATCCCAAACAGGCTCGCCGCGTTTAAGGCTATTCGATCTGAATCGAGGTAACGAGCTCGCTTGCATAAGGGGATTTCCGGGTGAAAGACCACTAAATCGGGATGACCTTGATGCGTGTTCACCCACCGCAGCATATCTTCCAGAGTGATGTGCCCCCTGCCTCGATCAGCCCAGATACAGCGAGCTAGGTGACTAAAGCCCTGGTCAAAGCTATTCTCTACAAGGTCGAAGAAGTCATCCGAATTCTTGTAGGCAGCGACGGCCCCAGACTTGGCCTCCTCGACAGCCTCAGCCGTTTTCTTCGCAGCTTCCTCAATAGCTTTCAAGACCTCTTTGGCAAATTGTCGTCTCGCCTCGGCAAGCTTAACCTCAACGCGGCGATCTCTCCTCGCTACCCCCGCATGATCCTTTGTCAAAGATGCAACTTTCTCATTGATCTCGGCGTCCAATTTAGAGTGCTCCTCCATGATTGCTTTCATCTTCTCCACCTCGCCACCAGCGTGCTTAGCCTTCTTTTTCGGCGGTAACCCTCGCTTTATCAGCCGCCCAAATTGCGCCGTCACTTTTTCACTCTCTTTCGCGCCTCTCGGCGGCCTCAAGTACCTATTTAAACGAGCACCGAGCTGCGGAAAACAGAGGCGATTAGCAAAAAAAAAAAAAAAAAAAAAAAAAAAAAAAAAAAGCGTCTTACGGAGCGAGCGACCAGCGCCATCGCCATGAGATCTCTAATTTCAGCAATCTCATCTTGAGGCGGAGAGTTGTCTTGAGCCGCAGCGGGCTAATATGCCCGACCAATCTCCACTTGAACAAAGATGTCGAGCGATCAAAGGGAAGTGGCCTGAGAGGAATCACATCGGCGATTGCTTCGCCAATCTGGCGAGCTTTGGACAGGTCGAGACCCTGGGTGAAGCTCGGATCCAACCAGAGGGCCTCTTTCCCAGTGTAGCCTCGAGGCAAAGCTTTTGGTGGCAGTGTCTCAGAGGGCGCGCTCTTCTCCACAGGAATTTCAGCCTCTTCAAGATGTACCGGACTGGGAGCGGACCGTTTGGGTAGGCGATCATCCTTCGCTTTCTCTGTTTGAGGCCGCTTTACGCCGTGCGACTCTTTGGCAGGGAGATGAGTCTTTTTCGAGGCACCACCGACTGGACTCGCAACAAGAGGCGATGATGTCGCAGCCTCCGGGTTAGGTGTCTCTTCGACAACCGAGGCGTCCACAGAGCGGGGCACTCTCCCTAGAGCTTTCTTCAGAGCCTCCTGTCTAGCATTGGCTGCCTTGTCTGCCTCCGCATTAAGCTTGTTACGGTGAGCCCTGCGAGCATTTGGATCCATGCCTACAAAAAGAAAGCGGTTTAGAGCCCAACAAAACAAAACGAACATTTACAAATAAATACAAGTGGACAAAGAAAGTTACAAAGCGGCCTAAGTATAGGATCGCCCACGCATTCCGGGCACTCGGAGGGGAAACATTTGTTGATATGACAACCACCAACCCAGTCCGGATCGCAGCTCTCGTGTCCCATTCGTACCAAAGCGCGCATTTCCCCGCCCACTAGGCCCGCCATACATACAAAAGGCTCGGCCAGATCAAGAAGTTCAACCCAAGAAATATTTCTCCGAGATGGCGCCGCCCCGTCCGACTGAATTAATGTCATCAGCCCCTTTACGTAGCGCCGCTCACTCACAGGGGGGTCGAGGATTAAAAGCGTGGATTTGCCTCCGCGAACTTCTGCCCTAGGAAAAGGCCAACCTACCTTCGACTCGACTTTCAGCACCCGCTGCCCCCACTTGTGAAACTTATTGGGAAGCGGGAATAGTAGGCGGGGAGTCTTCGCCCTCAGGGAGACTTGTCCAGGAATAGGCGTCCCACGAAAGGAATAAAATTGCCCCAAGTAAAGTCAACGTCGGCTCGATCTTGAAATCCGGCACATAACGGTAAAGGCCATCAAGCGGATAATAGCCCGACGGCAAAATCGAGAGGAAGCGCTGCATCTCCTGCGGATCTTCACAAAGAAAGGATCGAAAGCGGTCTCGCAGACCGCACACAAATGATGGAAGTGGAGAATAAGGGTGTCCTCGGAGCGACGCGCACTTACGTAATCCTTATGGTCCCCGGGTTTAAACTTATCGGACTCTTTCTTATAATCGAAAAAAGAAAACCGATACACACTGGTGTCGATACCGAATATGCTATTAATGGTCCTGTTGAGATCGCTGCTCTTGCACAGCCGGGACCATTTCTTATCAACGTCCTTCTCATACGCCGCCATGATCGCAAACTCTCGCATAGCTTCAGGATTGTTAGGACGAGAGCTCTTCGACTGGGTATCGGCCGCGGCGGCCTCACCAACCGTCATGGTTTGGCTCGCAACTTTTCTCTTCTTCTGCTTTTTTGCGGGCCTCCAGATATCCTTCCGAGGCAATTCAGCATTTTCATCCTCACTGGACCCCATTAACTCGTGAACTGCGGCGTCTTGAACATAAGCTTCGTCGTGGTCGGGAGCGCCGCTAGTACTCGGGACCGCAGTTTGTCCTTCGACTGGGGACGCGATCTTTTCAGCCCCATGAACAGTGGGAGACTTTTGAGCCCGAGCCTTCTCCTTAAGGTTCGCTCTACGCGGCGGATTTCTAGCAAAGACGAAGGCCTCCAATTCAAAAGGGTCGGCATCTATAGTAGCGACCTCATCAGCAGTAATCTCGCCAATATCTGCGCGAGTACTTTCCACTTCAACCTCGTCCAGTAGATCGCCAACTGAGGCCGCAGATAATATGGGGTCATCCTCAGCATAATCATAAACCTCCCTTTCCGTAGAGTCGTCGCCAGAATAATCATTCCCCGACATCCTGCAAAAACAAGGGAGGAAAAAGGTGGAGCTTTCAGACCTGGTATAATAATAAATTAGCCCAGGAAGGTGATCGCACCCACTTCAATACCGCCTCCTCCGTTTTTGCAAGAGATCGCAAATAAAATTACAGAGGATAGCAGGGGAGCGGGTGAAACCCCAATTTTCCCAGGAAAGCTATAATCTCTCCCCAGGAAAAATCCCCGTTTTTAATCGGAAACAAGGCAATGTTGCATCTCCATAGCAAAAAGAATGACAAATTGATATGTATGGAAAAACAAGGCAGGGATGGATGAGTAAACAAGTTGACAGAAAGGATTTCTTACCTGATTTGCTGAGAAAGATTGGAAAACCGCGTAAAAACTGGGAAATACTCAAGGAGGTAGCCGGAATCTTCAAAAGAACCGCCGTGAAATCCTAGAACCACTCTGCGAGGAGCGCCGTTGAACCTTCAAAAGCTCGCCAAAAACTTGAGAATTCTAAAGCGACAAGCAACGGAGAAAGTAAGAAACGCTAAAAGTGTGAAGGGTGAGGAGCGAAAGCTTTATATAGGCAAGGGGGTCACAATCGTACGGTTGGGAACGCTTCATCCAACGGTTCAGATTAGGGCGGCAGTTGTCAGTTTTGAAATACGAAAAGGCGTCCTATCAGTACCCACGTGCAACTACCTAGGCAGTTGCTGAAACGGCCGCATCATTCCGCAGAGGAAAACCTAGAGGGCTGACGTCAGCCACAATTGACGACCTCGCCCCACAAAATAGGCCCAGAGTTGCTTTGAGGTCGCATGCTTTGAAAGCACGGCCCTTAGCGAACAAGTCGCATCGCACGACAAAGGTCGCAAAAAAGCAGCCCAGAGTTGCTTAGAGGTCGCATGCTTTGAAAGCCACGGCCCTTAGCGAACAAGTCGCATCCAGGCGACAAGGTCGCAAAAAGCAGGCAGAGTTGCTTTGAGGTCGCATGCTTTGAAAGCCGCGGCTCTTAGCGAACAAGTCGCATCGAGGCGACAAGGTCGCAAAAAATAGACCCGAGTTGCTTTGAGGTCGCATGCTTTGAAAGCACGGCCCTTAGCGAACAAGTCGCATCATTTGACAAGGTCGCAAAAAAGCAGCCCAGAGTTGCTTTGAGGTCGCATGCTTTGAAAGCACGGCTCTTAGCGAACAAGTCGCATCAGACGACAAGGTCGCAAAAAATAGACCCAGAGTTGCTTTGAGGTCGCATGCTTTGAAAGCACGGCTCTTAGCGAACAAGTCGCATCAGACGACAAGGTCGCAAAAAATAGGCCCAGAGTTGCTTTGAGGTCGCATGCTTTGAAAGCACGGCCCTTAGCGAACAAGTCGCATCAGACGACCAGGCCGCAAAAACTGACCCAAAGTTACTTTGAGGTCGCATGCTTTGAAAGCACGGCCCTAAGTGTACAAGTCGCATCCGGCGAGCGAGGCCATAAAAGGTGTTGATAATTACTCCATCCTTCATATCCTCAGGGAATATCATTAAAGCACGGAGTAGGGGGCCATTGATGGATATAAATAATTCCACCACCTCAACAGTGGGAGACAACCCACTGCGGCCATCCTCCGGCATGACAGAAGAGATCGCAAAGAGGGCGGCCACTGTGTCTCACCTCGCCCGCGACCAAGGCTTTTGCGGCCCCGAGGCAAGTCAGAAGAAGCGCCAAGGGGCGAGGCGAGGAAAAGGCTTGCTCCTTGCGACCTCGAGAGAGATGGCACGCGGTTGATCAAGATCTTTTCCCCACTTGTATCTTAGATATTTAGTCTTACTTAAATATCTAAGTTAAACCTATCTCTGTTAGTGGAATGTCTAATAGATTACTTATTCCCTAAGTTACCCCCTCTATAAAAGGGGTGGTCATTGTAAACTAGAAGAGGATGAGATATATGAAATACACACTATACTTGCAAGCCAAAGCTCTCTCCATTCTAACTCTCTCCATACCACCACCCTTGGGAGTAACACCACACCTTAAATACAACCCAGGATATCCACCATCTATACACATAAGGACACCCGTGACGATTTAGACATCTTCACTTATATATATGCTTATGTATATATATATATATATATATATATATATATATATATATATATATATATGTATCTATATATATATTAACTATATATTAACTATATATCTATATTAGTACTATATTATTATGCACTTATTTCTTGTTTTATTAGTGTAACGATTATTCATATGATAATGAATTCTCTTATCGTCTTTAGTATAATTTCCTATAATTATTCCGTTGTTATCATAATCATGAGTAGCTAAATCTTTGTATAGTCGAATTATGTGAAAGCGGGTGAAAGCATACAAGGGGATTAAAAGGGAGTTGTGTAGCGCGTAATTTTATGTTTTAACGATTAATCCACGTCCTAAAACTTATTTTAAACGTCTTTGAATTAGATTGATCACCTAGTTCATTTGTCACACATATCGAACCTATAGATGTATTTTGCGGTGAGATGTGGGATAAGGGGTTTTGGGATCGTTCGCGTAGATTCGGCCTAGTTGTTAGGTCCGTTTCAATCTGAGAGGTTTGTCATCGTTGTTCGAGCGACTCTAAGGCGTAATCATGTTAGGTTAATCAGTTTTCTAAAGGGAAAATTAATTAACTTCACATAGGGTGTTGAGCGAGAGTTGTTCAGACCTTAACACCAGAATTAGGAGTTGGCACCCGTGGATGTCATTAAATTACTGTGGAAAGGTAGGTTGGTTAATACACGCTCCCTGTCAAGTCTTCCCTTAGGGGTAAAAGTAGCTCGTTGGATCATAATTCGGATATACCTTTTAATAACTAGAAGTACAACCATTAGTTAATCTTTACTTTTGCATTAGTGTAATATCTCTCCACCATAATCTTGACCTGAACTAAGTTCTACGTCGACTTTGGTACTTAAACGCTGTTCCCTGTGGATTCGACCTTGTTACCATTATACTACTGTTGACCTGATACTCTGTCGATTAAAGTTAGCAGTTAGTTATTTTGCTATCATTCCACTACTGCATTCAAATCTGGAAAGCCTTATGGTGATAGAACAGGCCTTGGATTTGGAACTCAACAATCCAATAAGAGTGTATCCAGCAAGGTTACTGAACCTAGTACCCGAATTGGTCCTAAGTTTGTACCTGCACAAGATCCAACTCCCTAAAAGATTGCTGAGGCAGTGAAGCCTACTGAGAAGACTTCAAGAAAGCAAAATCAGAAGTCAAAAAGGTCAACAGTACCTAACAAAAGGAATAAATCCAAAAGTAGGACTGCTGCACCTTCTAGACCTACTGATAGCAGACCTGCTACCAAGTCTGCTGGACAACAAAAGGGAAAAAATCAGAAATATTCCAAGGATAAGAATCCTAAACCTAAAAATGTCTATCATTCTAGGGATACTTATCTCAAGGGGAAAGGTAGATTATTCCCTACTGATGATGATTGGAATATTCCTGCACCTACTGCTAGAAACAATAGATTTAACCATATTTCTAGGGTAAAACCTCAGCAAAGGACTCAGCAGAGGACTTATACAAGACCTCAGCAGGGACCTCAGAAGACTCCATATTACAGGGCTATTCCTAATAGACAGCAAACCTATGGTTATGATAGTGCCTCTAACAATAGAAATCACTCCAAACAGCATTACATACCAAAAGGCCGGAAAGCATATGTGAGTCCTACACAATCAAATGTTAGACCTTATGGATGTGTAAAATACATGTATGAAGAAAAGTATAACACTTTTCAAAGAAGACCTTATGGAAATTTGCCAAGGGTCATGCTTACCACTGACCACTATGGACCCAAACAGTTTTGGGTACCTAAAATACTTTAACTTTATTTTGTAGGGTGTCTGGTACTTTGACAGTGGATGTTCCAGACA
Organism: Gentiana macrophylla; assembly: GCA_026214975.1. Taxonomy (NCBI): domain Eukaryota; kingdom Viridiplantae; phylum Streptophyta; class Magnoliopsida; order Gentianales; family Gentianaceae; genus Gentiana; species Gentiana macrophylla. Next base: position 43,708,091 of record CM047809.1, read on the forward strand.
TATGACAAAGAATAAGCATTGTTCGACAAACTATGTGGCAAAGGATGGTCCAAGAGTGAATTTTGGCAACAAGAACACACCAGGATACACAAATGGCTATTGCACACTTGTGAGAAATGGATTAACTATCATGAATGTTGCATTTGTGGAAGGACTGGACTACAACCTACTGAGAACTGGACAGTTTTGGAGCTGATGCACATGGATTTATTTGGACCAGTAACACCAACTAGTGTAACAAGAAAGAAGTACACTCTAGTAGTTGTGGATGATTATTCAAGACACACCTGGGTAGTTTTCATGAACAAGAAAAGTGAAACACTTCAAAAGATGCCTGAACTTTTGAAGAGATTGCAAAATGAGAAAAGTTTGACAGTAGTGAAGATCAGATCAGACAAAGGTACTGAATTTCTCAATAAATGCATAAGAGAATATTGTGAAGCGAGAATGGTGTCTTTGCATCAATGAAATTCTTTCTTTGGTACACCTCAACAAAATGGGGTTGCTGAGAGAAGAAACAAGACATTGAAAGAAGCAGGAAGGACCATGATTTGTGAAGCTCTATTGCCTGAAAGATATTGGGTTGAAGCAGTCAACACAGCTTGCTAGACACAAAATAGGACCTCGGTGAACAAGAAGCTGCTCAAGACACCGTATGAGATTTGGAATGGAAGAAAACCTAATATATCCTATTTCCATCCATTTGGAAGCAAATGTTTTATATTAATTCATAAGGAGAAACTGAAGACTTTCCAACCAAAATCAGATGAAGGAATCTTTTTGGGATATTCTTCTGTCAGCAAGGCATTCAGGGTACTAAACAAAAGAACACTGAAACATGAAGAAACAATACATGTTGTATTTGATGAACCTAAGTTCACTGGAATGAAAGAGCAAGCTTCCGAACCTGTTGAGAATCAACAAGTCACTGATCCAGAATGTGTTGATGTTCTAGAAAGGAATAATTTAAAGATTTCTGACTCTGCCCTTGCTGAACACCCTACTGGTAACACTACTGATGCAACAACTAAGGCATTTCAAGGATCTGCTGAACCCCTTGCTGAAGCAACAGCTGACCCTACTGAAGATGATGTACCTGAAAATCAAACTAACCCAAATCCACAATGGTTAAGGGATCACCCTGTGGAGCAAGTTATTGGCAATATACAGCAAGGTGTGAGGACTATAAGACAACTAGAAGCAATGTTTACTTGTTTTCTATCTCAAATGGAGCCTAAAGTTGTAGAAGAAGCAATATCACATCCAGATTCAATAATTGCTATGCAAGAGAAATTGAATGAATTTGAAAGAAATCAAGTTTGAACACTAGTGGATAGGCCTAATCATGCAAATATAATTGGAACCAAATGGGTATACCGAAACAAATTGGATGAATCTGGCACCATTGTGATGAATAAGGCCAGACTAGTAGCTAAAGGCTATTCTTAAGCAGAAGGAATAGATTTAGATGAGACATATGCCCTAGTTGCAAGATTGGAAGCTATAAGATTATTCTTGACATATGCTGCTTACAAAAACTTCAAAGTATACTAGATGGATGTCAAGAGTGCATTTCTGAATGGCATTCTGGAAGAAGAGTTTTATGTTCAACAACCTCCTGCTTTTGAAGTGAAAGATCAAGAAGATAAAGTGTACAGACTCAATAAGGCACTTTATGGTTTGAAACAAGCACCAAGAGCATGGTATGAGACCCTATCTCAATTCTTGGTGGACAATGGTTTTACCAAAGGAACCATTGACAAGACTCTTTTCAGAATCAATGAAGAAGACATCACCCTCCTGGTACAGATTTATGTTGATGAGCGTAATTTTTAGCTCACGAAAATGAATTGCTATGTGAAAAGTTTGCTAATCGATGAAAAGTAAATTCCAAATGAGTATGATGGGAGAAATGAACTATTTCTTGGGATTACAAGTCAAACAAATGAAAGATGGAATCTTCATTCATCAAACCAAGTATACCAAGAACTCTTGAAGAAATTTGGTATGGAAAATAGCACCAAGGTATCAACTCCTATGAGTACAAACATTAGATTGGATGAAGACAAGGAAGGCAAAGATGTTGATCAGACCTTATCTGAAAGGAAGGATGATAGGCGATCTGTTTGTACCTTCTTGCCAATGAACTGATATATCCTTTGTTGTAGGTGTTTGTGCAAGATTTCAATCAAAACCAAAAGAAAGCCATCTAGCTACAGTCAAAAGGATTCTCAAGTATCTAAAAGAGACCTTGGGAGTAGGGATATGGTATTCAAAAGATGGAAGCTTCAAGGTTATATCCTACTCAGATTCTGATTATGCAGGATGCAAGATTGATAGAAAGAGCACCACAGAAACCTGTCAGTTGATCGGAAATAGACTGGTTTCCTGGTTTAGCAAGAAACAGAATTCTATATCAACTTCTACTGCTGAAGCTGAATATATAGCTGCTGGAAGTTGCTGTGCACAAATATTATGGTTAAGGCAACAGTTAATGGACTATGGAATTGAAGAAAGAGAAATTCCTATAATGTGTGACAACACAATAGCAATTGCAATCACAGAAAATCTTGTTTTGCACTCAAGAACCAAGCATATTGATGTGAGACATCATTTTATAAGAGATCATGTTGAAAAGAAAGATGTGGTGGTTCTTTACATCCCTACTAAAGATCAACTTGCTGATATTTTTACTAAACCATTGGATAGTGAAAGATTTGCTAAGTTAAGGACTGAACTTGGAATTATAAAGTTGGTGATACACCTTTGATCGACAATGTCTTTGGAATTCACCAAGGGGATTAGTCTTTGCTATGTTGGGTGAGCTCACTTAGCAGACTAGTCATTGGTATCAATAATTCTATATACTTATTTATGTTTGGACAATTGAGCAAATGAAGTTGCCAAGGCGATTGGTCATTGTCCTGTTTGGTGAGCTCACTTGACAGATCAGTCATTGGTGTTAAACTTCATCTTGTATTATCAGTTGGACAAAAGAAGAGGAATTGAAGATCAGCTGAATTACTTTGTCAGCAATTTCTTTGAGTCATTCTTTATCGGCCAGGACTCTTGATCCAAGTCTCTTGAACACCAAAATTTCTTTGAACTATACGTTACAAGACAGTCAAACTTAAATGAAGTCAACAGTAATTGGATATTATTCTTATCCTTTATAACCGCAGTTACAAATATCCAACGGTTACAACTATCATGAATTCAACTAGTAGGACACGTGGCAAAATCTCATTTATTCCAACTTTAATCGTGGTTAATGCTACATTGCATGTACATCACTTTATCTGACAGTTACCATCCACTACTTTCTCTATATATACAGATATATACACAGAGACATTACATACAACTCTCAGATCGATATTTCTCAGCAAATACATTGTGTGAACACAGATTTGAAAATTTTCTTCTTCATTTTTTTTATCTCTAATGGCGGACAGGGATGATATTCACATTGGAACAAACCAAAGTGTCAGAGGATTTGTTGTTGACGCTAACAAAACCGAGTTGGCTATCAATATTGGTAGAAGAATCGGACGATACGAAGGACTGGAAGATGTTCTTAATCTAAGATTGGAAAGCATCTCATACACGAATGTTGTAAATTTCTGGAGAAACATTGTGATAAGAGTTAATAGAGAGGCATTTACTACCACAGTAAATGGCCAAGAGATGGAAGTTTCCTCAAACTTGCTGAAGGAAGCATTTGGTTTTGGACCTAGAAATAATGCTCCAACCAATCCTGAAGAAATGGGGCTGTCAAGATTGGATTCCGTCCATAAAATAAAGACCAACAATACCATCAAATCATCACTGAGCATCAATGTGAAGCATATAAGGATGGAGTATAATATGCTGAGTAAGATTATAGCAAAGAACATCTTGGGATTCAGTGGAAGCCTTGATACACTGTCTGGACCCAAGATTGATCTAATGATAATCATCTGCAAAAGTATTGAATTTGATTGGGCAGGATTCTTTGTCCAATATATGAAGAAAGTAATAACTGAAGAAAGAGAAGGGTCAAGAAAGTCCAAAACAATGCCCTTGGGTTTGATGATTCAGGCCCTGCTGACTTATTTGAAGGTTGCTGATGTTGCACCTGAAAAATAAACAAGTCCAGATATAAGAAGGAGATCAGCTATCTCATCCCTGGATTGGATGATGATGAAGATGTAGATGATGGGGAAATAGAGAGTGACAATAATGGAAATGATGATGCTGGTGGTGAGCAGGTTAAACAAGTTGCTAAATCTGCTGCACCTAAGAAGGCTGCTGAGAAGAGAAAGGCTGCTGACACTAGAAAGATTACTAAGCGGCTTAAGCCTAAGAATACAAAGCAGAAATCAGTAGACCCTGTAGAATCTACTGAGGTTCCAGATGAAGCTGAGGTTGCTAAACCTGCTGAAATTGCAAAGAAGAAATCTGCTGCTAAAATTTTAAAAGTGCAATAGAAGGAAGATAGAAGAAAGTGGAAAGCTGCTGAGAGTGAAGCTGAACAACCTTCAAAGAGAATGAAGAAAATTGTGAAGAAAAAGAAACATGGAAAAGGGAAAGAATTGAGGATCCTAGAGGATAAAAGGGAAGTAGAAGTAGAGGCTGTTGAGCCTATTGCTGATACTGGTGTTGTTGTTAAGCAACACAAACTGTTGTACCTAAGCCTGCTGTAGAAGTAGTTGAACCTGTTCCTGACCCTGCTGTGGATGCTACAACTCAGGGGGAAGAACACATGGTTGCTGACCCTGCTGTTACACATGCAAGTCAGGGGGAACCAAGTGTGGAACAATTGGAGGTGGTAGGTACAAATGTACAATCTGAGGTACCTACTGACTTGGTTGCATCTGCTGAGGAAACATTGAATCTGCTTGTTGAGACCTTTGGAGGACAACAAGTTGAACAAACAGCATCAAGAAAGCCTTCAATGCCTTTTGAGAGGAAGGAGAAGAAAAGAAAAGAAGGATATGTTGATCACAAACTTAAGCTGGTTGTTGATTACTTTCAATGCAAGTTTGGATATTATAAGAAACAAAAATCAGCTGCTGAGCCAATGACAGATTTTGAAGAATGGGCTTTTGAAAAGTTAGTGGTGGAAAACCTACTTGATTTGGTTAATACTTCCCTGCTAGAAATTTGGCTAATGGAAATCATTGATGGAGAAAAGGGAGAAGGAAGTATCCGGTTTAAAGACCCTAGGGATGCACCAGATAGTGATGATTCATCATCATCTGATTCTGATGATGATCATCCTACTCATCAAGGAGAAGCCAGTGGAACTTGCATTATCAACTGAACCAAGAATAGAACAATCTACTAGTGCTGGCAAGTCTGCTGAGGGCCATCAAACTGATCAAATTGATGAAGATCTGGAAGATCTTACTATAGATGATTTGGAGGCTCTAATCAATGATGGAATAAATTTTGGAGATAACAAGTTGGTTGGTACATCTGATACATTCTTGGTTGTGGAGTCTGATGTGAATCCTGATGATCAGCAGACTGAAAATTTGGATGAGGAGAAGGTTATTGAACACAGTGAGCCTGGTATAAGTTCTAAAGATTCAGCTCAGTATCAGGAGTGGATTGATACTCAGGACACCTTATCTAAAACTCACGATACTCTGAAAAATTACGATGCTAGAGGATTTACGGAGGAAAATATGGCTATTTTTCCTTTTATTTTTATGGAAGAGGCGGTCCTACTCAACAGAGGAACAAGCGGTGATAGGGCGGATTGAACATGGTGATGGGCTTTGAAAATTACCATAAAGCTCATCCATTGGGAAGTATACAAAGCTGGATCGCGAAAAAATTCATCCTCACAGAGTGGGCGAATATAATGTCTGGGACCGATATATTAACTATTACCAACTCTCCCAGTGGCTTTACTAAAGATGGCCAATCAATCTCTCGCTCCTCTAACTCTGTCATCTCCAAATCTTGCACTTTTTCTTCGCGAACTAAATTATCAACCTCATTCTCATCCTGAACTTTTTCAGTGATAACATTTTCATCCCTAACCACCTCTATTGCACTTGTCTCTGCCTCTTTCACATACCTCACTAATTCAATCAATTGCCCCACCTTGTCTTGAAGATTTCTTATAGCGGAGTCAGTACTTACCTTGAACTCCTGCATGTCCAACAGTCGCTCTTCCAAGATCTGGTTCAATCGTTCTAGTTGCTCTATTTGTATCGGTGAATTCTTCTTGTGGCATGGGGAAAAGCGATCATATTGACTTTGATTCATCGGAGGTTAGTAGCGATCTTCTTGCGATCCGACAACGATCGGTGGGCTGAATGCAGTTGAAGCTATCAACGCATTGAGCATGAATACCGTAATCCTGATAAGCACCAGGGTTAGGACAACCCTCGTAATATTGTGGCTCATAACTCGAATAACCATAATTCTGGTCCTGGTATGCATTAGGGCACTGATAATCCCATGAACCTTGGTTATTCTGCTGTTGATATTGAGGCTCAGACACGAACTGTTGTTGATAAGGTTGGTAGGGGTATTGTTGTTCAGCTGAGTAGTTTTGATTGAAAAATCCATCCATTTAAGCTCAATCTGCAAGATCTCAGAAAACAACAATAAAACAATAAAAAATTTCTTTTTTTTTTTTTTTTTTTTCGTAAACACACGATATTTAGACCCCTCAAAAAGTTATGGTTGCCGAAGGCCCTAATCCCCAGTTTTAGCCAGACTTACAAGATATCACCCTCCGAAGAGGCTAAGTACCAAAGTCGTATTCAAACCGAGTTCAGGACAATATCACTTCAGCATCCATAGCTCTTATCGACATCTAAATAAAACAAAGAAAATAAAAACCTAGGCCCAAGCCTTCGGTTCACTTACAAGATATCACAACAATATCACACATTTCCCAAACAACGGCGCCAATTTTTGATGAGCGAAAATTTACCCCTCAAAAATACATTTATAAAGACTACATAAAACCGTGGGTAAACTAACTCTCTAACCAGCGAGTACCGAGGTCGATTGCTAGGATAGCTACGAGAGTGCGAGTCGTCCCAAGAGAAATGTGGTTGTGAGTACCAAAATGAGCGTCGAACTTAGTCTAGGCGATCAAAGTTTTAGGTGGAGTTTTTATACTAATCTGAAAAATAAATTTTAACTAACGAGATTAACTAGGTGATTAAAAAGCATAGCCGAGCCATGATCCAACAGGTTATCTCCCCACAGGAAAAACTTGATAAGGAGTGTGTTTTATCTGATTCAGTTCATATGATATTCACGGGAGTCAACTCTTTATTCTTGAGTTAAGATCTGAAGCGACTCTCACTTAACCCCCCACACTAGGTTTATTAACCCTCCTTTTAGAGAGCTAACTACTTTAACATGGTTGACCGGAATAAAAATCCGTTGAAAAACCTCACAAAAACATAATTTTAACGTATCACTTAGGTTGCCAATCTAACGATTAAGACTATGGTTTAGTGATTTTAAAACATGTTTCGCACATCTCGTAAAAATAAGAATTTCACTTAGGCATAGTCCAGATCTGTCACTTAGATTGTCAATCTAACAATCAGGACTATGATTAGTGATATCCATATCTCACATCTCACCGCAAAATACATTTATAAGCTCGATGTAACCGTGAACAAAGTTGTCAATTTTATTCAAAGTTAGGAAAATGATCAAAGCGGGTTTTAAAACATGAGTTTATCATACGAGCGTTTAATTACGCGCACACAACTCCCATCTCGTCTCCCGAGGTCAATTTTACCCGTTTTCACATAATTCGGCTATGTTGAGTTTAACTACTCATATTAACGCAAAACAACAACGAAAATAACAAAACGAAAGAAAACAAAACGAAAAAGATAACTACAATTTATATAGATATACGTATAGATATATATATAGATATATATATAGATATAGATATATATATAATATAATGTATATATATATATATATTTATACTAATTGCATAAAATAAAAGAAAGCAATAAAAGCGAAACGAAATTATATTAAAACTATAACTAGTCGGGTTATTACACCGACATTATAACGACATATATATATTACATATAGGCCCCAAAACATAATTAAAAGAAAGGAAAAGAAGAAGAGAGATGGGGAAGAAGGGGGCACCGTTGTTGTTGCTGATGCTCTGCTATATATAGGCAAATATAAGGGGGCCGGATCGATCCGAAATTGTGCCGGATCGATCCGAGCTCATCATCACTAATGATTACAGTAACATGCAGCACATGCGAGAGAATATAATTATATATAATTATATATTAAACTTCTAAAATTCATATCTCGAGTTGTAGACCTCCAAAATCATGATTCAAACGTCATTAGAAAGCTCTCGGAAAATTCTTCAACTTTCATGAAGGACACTTCTTCAGAAAACGTCGTTTTGATGGGCCATTCCCATTACGTGTCGTTTGCGACATTTTCCTAATTAATACAAATCAATTAGCCACTTGACCACCATTTGAGTTGTAGAAATCCGATTGACTTGATTCAAAATCCATTGGAAAGATTTCTTGAAGATATACAACTTTCATGAAAGATTCTTTTTCAGAAAACGCCGTTTTGATGAGCCATTCGTATGTCGTGTCGCGTTTTGGGATTTTTACTATTACGAATCGATTAGCCACTTGGTCATAACTCGAGTTGTAGACCTCAATTAACATGATTCAAAATGCGTTGGAAAGCTCTATCAAAGATCTACAACTTTCATTAAGGCCACCTCTTCAGAAAATGCCGTTTTAATGGGCCATTGGTTCGTCGAAGATATAAATCGTTAGTGACACTATGAACCACTGATCCACTTGACCTTTTAAGCTTGTGGCACAGTCTTATATCCCTAAAAACACCTCTTTTAGGCCTCAAAACGTGTCGTTACTCGGGATTTTGGTTAACCTAAAATTCTGCAATAAACCACCAAAATACCAAACGTAAATCCGACACGACACTCCGGTTACTAAACCGGTACAAAAACTAGTAAAAACACATAAAAACACGATATTTTACAAAATAGTCACGACTTATATATTTTTATGAAATTTAGGAATTAATGACTTAAAATGATATAAAAATGTTCAAAATGATATTAGAAACGGGGTAAATTGTTATCAAAATAACGGTGAATTTTCCGTCATCACAACCCCCACACTTAGCTTTTGGTGCGTCCTCCGAACAAAATAAGCGATAAAATAAAATGAATGAGGAAAAATTCATGAAGATAAAAGGTATAAAGGACAACCGGATGATGCAACCATTGAATCATAACCACACGTTAACCTTAATATAAATGTATAGCAGTGTGTGTGTGTGACAAGCCTTTTCAATTTCCACTATCCTCTCTTGAATAAATCAAGCAAGCACAAATATCCATTCAGATATTCCTAATAACTTTCCTAGGTATAGCGATATGATTCCACAAAATCCTCCCGTGTACTTATTAGGATAATCACTAATGCATATCATTTAGTTTATCTTTTGAGGATAGTCGGAAAAAACTAAGTTATAAACCATGCTCTATTTTTTTTTTTTTTTTATTTTATATATATATATATATATATATATATATATATATATATATATATATATATATATATATAAACGTGTAGCATATGCCCTCATTCCCAGCAATAGGATGTTTCGTGATAACACCACTAATTTGGACTACTATCATCGAGCGATCGGGAGCTTTTAAACCTCATAATGATATAGGGCGTTTAGTGATAACGCCATCTGCACTCAAATCATTGGTAGCTACAACCGACATATATATAGTTCATCTTAATTTGGTATTTTCTTTTCATTCCACTTAACTTATATCCTTTCTATCACATTCAAACCTTGAGATATTCACGATTACACGTTCAAAAATTAGGTACTAAGTTCTGCAATTATCTCTAGAATAACCACTAGGATCTTTGAATGGATCTGATTTAAAATTTTAAGCTTCAATATAAAAGGCTTACGTGAAGGAATTCATGTTACACAAATAAATTTGAGGTTAAAATGTACTTTCGGTTCACATTGGTTATATACATCCAAATCGATCATTACATCTTCAAATCCATGAAAAATATACCTTATACAGTTCATTTTAATCAACTCAATAATGCTCGAAAGAGAATAAAAAACTAAGGGTTTTAAACACTTACTGCCATTTCTAAGCCAACCACGTTTCTACCCCCCACTTACGATTTTGCATTATTCTCAGAGTGTAAATGAGATAGAGAGGAAGACTTAGCTTATAAACCAGGCGAAAAGGTGCTATCGAATCCCGTGTGACCATGAAAAGCACGACCGAATCCTGTGCCAAAACAACGAAACAAAGCAAACACGGGACATAGTCCTCGTGCCAAAGTATCTAATAGGGATATGGGAATAATAAGAAAATGGCCTGTCACGTCGAGAAAATTCGATAAGCAATACATAGCACATCGCATAACTTTAGATGGAAAAATAACCCACACGGGTAAAAACACGAACATCTAAGCATATACGTAACATATGAGCATATATCATAGTCAAGTCGACTATTCCTAGATTCATTTTATTACACACGTTTTATTAAAGCGGGAATACTTACCACTATACTACTACGACGAGAAATTTGAAGCAGACTAGATCATAAAATGAAATGTGTGAAAGAGTATTGAGTCTTTTATACCCAGATCCTCAAGGTTCAACAACCTAAGTCAAGAAATGATGCATTTGAATGTTTTCTTTGTATTCTACCTCGGGATTTTCGGATAACCACCTAATCGTTCCCTTTAAATGACATTCAAACATTCATCCACGAGACTTGGTTGTGATTTGTGTTCATCTTTCATCTGATTCTACATTTCATTAAGACTAGTCTTATTCAAATTATTATTATTATCGGGCTGCCTCCGGTGGCGCTTTTGTTTAACGTCGTTGGCTCGACAAAAGTAGTATTTACAAGTTATCAACCAAAATCGAACTTAAGAAGATCAATAGCTTAGAAAAATTAACAATGCGAGAACCAAAGAAATTAAATTGTCTAGAAAGCGTGCCTCGTTTGGCTCTCGATGCTACCTCCTCCCAGCCCAGAGAATCTTCTTTTATCGGTTGTCGAACCATCTTCTTTTGAAAATTACCATAAAGCTCATCCATTGGGAGTATACAAAGCTGGATCATGAAAAATTCATCCTCACAGAGTGGGCGAATATAATGTCTGGGACCGATATATTAACTATTACCAACTCTCCCGGTGGCTTTACTAAAGATGGCCAATCAATCTCTCGCTCCTCTAACTCTGTCATCTCCAAATCTTGCACTTTTTCTTCGCGAACTAAATTATCAACCTCATTCTCATCCTGAACTTTTTCAGTGATAACATTTTCATCCCTAACCACCTCTATTGCACTTGTCTCTGCCTCTTTCACATACCTCACTAATTCAATCAATTGCCCCACCTTGTCTTGAAGATTTCTTATAGCGGAGTCAGTACTTACCTTGAACTCCTGCATGTCCAATAGTCGCTCTTCCAAGATCTGGTTCAATCGTTCTAGTTGCTCTATTTGGTGTCGGTGAATTCTTCTTGTGGCATGGGGAAAGCGATCATATTGACTTTGATTCATCCGGAGGTGAGTAGCGATCTTCTTGCGATCCGAGACAACGATCGGTGGTGAATGCAGTTGAAGCTATCAACGCATTGAGCATGAATACCGTAATCTGATAAGCACTAGGGTTAGGACAACCCTCGTAATATTGTGGCTCATGCTTTCGAATAACCATAATTTACGGTCTGGTATGCATTAGGGCAGATAATCCCATGAACCTTGGTTATTCTGCTTTGTTGATATTGAGGCTCGAGACCACGACTTGTTGTTGATAAGGTTGGTAGGGGTATTGTTGTTCAATTGAGTAGTTTTGATTGAAAAATCCATCCATTTAAGCTCAATCTGCAAGATCTCGAAAAACAACAATAAAACAATAAAAATTTCTTTTTTTAGTTTTTTTAATAAACACACGATATTTAGACCCTCAAAAGTTATGGTTGCCGAAGGCCTAATCCCAGTTTTAGCCGGACTTACAAGATATCACCCTCCGAAGAGGCTAAGTACCAAAGTCGTATTCAAACCGAGTTCGAGGACAATATCACTTGGCATCCATAGCTCTTATCGACATCTAAATAAAACAAAGAAAATAAAAACCTAGGCCCAAGCCTTGGTTCACTTACAAGATATCACAACAATATCACACATTTCCCGGCAACGGCGCCAATTTTTGATGAGCGAAAATTTACCCCTCAAAAATACATTTATAAAGACTACGCAAAACCGTGGGTAAACTAACTCTCTGGCGGCGAGTGCCGGGTCGATTGCTAGGATAGCTACTGAAGTCGAGGTCGTCCCAAGAGAAATGTGGTTGTGAGTACCAAAATGAGCGTCGAACTTAGTCTAGGCGATCAAAGTTTTAGGTGGAGTTTTTATACTAATCTGAAAAATAAATTTTAACTACTTGAGATTAACTAGGTGATTAAAAAGCATAGCGAGCCATGATCCAGCAGGTTATCTCCCCACGGGAAAAACTTGATAAGGAGTGTGTTTTATCGATTCGATTCATATGATATTCACGGAGTCAACTCTTTATTCTTGAGTTAAGATCACAGGCACTCTCACTTAACCCCACACTAGGTTTATTAACCCTCCTTTAGAGAGCTAACTACTTTAACATGGTTGACCGAATAAAAATCCGTTGAAAAACCTCACAAAAACATAATTTTAACGTATCACTTAGGTTTGCCAATCTAACGATTAAGACTATGGTTTAGTGATTTTAAAACATGTTTAGCACATCTCGTAAAAATAAAATTTCACTTAGGCATAGTCGGATACATCACTTAGATTGTCAATCTAACAATCGGACTATGATTAGTGATATCCATATCTCACATCTCACATAAAAATACATTTATAAGCTCGATGTAACCGTGAACAAAGTTGTCAATTTTATTCAAAGTTAGGAAAATGATCAAAGCGGGTTTTAAAACATGAGTTTATCATACGAGCGTTTAATTACGCGCTTTAACTCCCATCTAGTCTCCCGAGGTCAATTTTACCCGTTTTCACATAATTCGGCTATGTTGAGTTTAACTACTCATATTACTTGAAAACAACAACGAAAATAACAAAGCGAAAGAAAACAAAAGAAAAAAGATAACTACATTTATATAGATATACGTATAGATATATATATAGATATATATATATATATAGATATATATATAATATAATGTATATATATATATATATATTTATACTAATTGCATAAAATAAAAGAAAGCAATAAAAGCGGAAAGCGAAATTATATTAAAACTATAACTAGTCGGGTTATTACACCGACATTATAACAACATATATATTACATATAGGCCCCCAAAACATAATTAAAAGAAAGGAAAGAAGAAGAGATGGGGGAAGAAGGGGGCACCGTTGCTGTTGTTCTTGCTCTGCTATATAGGCAAATATAAAGGGGCGGATCGATCGAAATTGTGCGGATCGATCCGAGCTCATCATCACTAATGATTACAGATAACATGCGGCACATGCGAGAGAATATAATTATATATAATTATATATTAAACTTCTAAAATTCATATCTCGAGTTGTAGACCTCCATAAATCATGATTCAAATGTCATTAGAAAGCTCTCGGAAAATTCTTCAACTTTCATGAAGGACACTTCTTCAGAAAACGTCGTTTTGATGGGCCATTCCCATTACGTGTCGTTTGCGACATTTTCCTTAATACAAATCAATTAGCCACTTGACCACCATTTGAGTTGTAGAAATCCGATTGACTTGATTCAAAATCCATTGGAAAGATTTCTTGAAGATATACAACTTTCATGAAAGATTCTTTTTCAGAAAACGCCGTTTTGATGAGCCATTCGTATGTCGTGTCGTTTTCGGGATTTTTACTATTACGAATCGATTAGCCACTTGGTCATAACTCGAGTTGTAGACCTCCAATTAACATGATTCAAAATGAGTTGGAAAGCTCTATCAACGATCTACAACTTTCATTAAGGCCACCTCTTCAGAAAATGCCGTTTTAATGGGCCATTGGTTACGTCGAAGATATAAATCGTTAGTGACACTACTGAACCACCGATCCATTGACCTTTTAAGCTTGTGGCACGATCTTATATCCTAAAAACACCTCTTTTAGGCCTCAAAGCGTGTCGTTACTCGGGATTTTGGTTAACCTAAAATTACGCAATAAACCACCAAAATACCAAGCGTAAATCCGACCCGACACTCCGGTTACTAAACCGGTACAAAAACTAGTAAAAACACATAAAAACACGATATTTTACAAAATAGTCACGACTTATATATTTTATGAAATTTAGGAATTAATGACTTAAAATGATATAAAAATGCTCAAAATGATATTAGAAGCAGGGTAAATTGTTATCAAAATAACGGTGAATTTTTCCGTCATCAATGAGCAATTTCTTTGGACTATGATTTCAGTGATGAAGAGTTTCAAATGCCTGAAGAAGAATTTGTTGTTGTTGAACCTCAACAGGCATATGTACCATTGTTTGAAGAAGAATCCATCTTGGAACCTCAACCAGCACAAGATCCCTCTTTGGAAGATATTTTTGGTGCTATAGTTGAAGAAGGTCATGACCCTGCTAGAAGGGATAGGAGTTGGGCCATGGTTGTCAGCAGATAGAGGGCACAGTACAATGTGGAAGAGCTGCTTTGAAGATCTTTTGGACATATGGTGGAGGTGTGGTGTGCAATACCAAAGCCACATGTTTTGGATGACTTGAGGGCAGTCAGACATGACATTACACAGTTAAGAACTCAACTTGATAGACAAGAGCAAAGATTTGAAGATTTGATGAACCTGGTGGAAAATAGAGGGAGGACTACTGAAACAGTTGCTTCCAATATCACATCCACTCAGTTTTCTCTTGCTAATCTAACCAAAGATGTGAGAGGCATAAAACAAGGGAATACACTCAAGGATTAGTTCTTGAAAGAACTATTTGCCTCCATTCACAAGAAGCTTGATAATCTTGCTGAGGCACCCAGTCGATGTACGACCTGTGTTGGAACATCTCAACCTGCTGTATTAGATCCTAAGATCACTGAGAGGATAACTCTACTGGAGCAAACAATGGAAGGAAGGATCACTACAGTTGACACCAGAACTAAAATTATGGAAGGTCAACTGAAAAATTTAGTAATCACACAAGAGAGTGTTCATGGCCTGCTTTCCCGTTTTGTTGATCATATCAATAAGGGGAGAGCTAGGCGAGAGAAAGTGGTGTGCATAAAAAAATGGGAGTCGATACAAATGCATTCAGAGAACCTACACTTGGCAGACTTCAGCTGACTGATGACCTCTTCAAAGAATACAGGAAGCAATACTACAAAAGAGGAGACCCTACCATGACAAGGGTTTCCATGAGGGGCTAAATTCCTTTTTGGGATTTAAGTTCTGGGAAGCTAGAGTCAAATCTTTAAGAGCTTCACACAGAGGTGGTAGAGGTGGAAGAGGTGGAAGAAGTCTACCTACTACATCAGCAAGAGAGTCATTGGAAGAGTTCAAGCAATTATACATACGTCTAGGATTCAGAGTACACCAAATCAATCTAACTCTACTTGAGGCATGGAAATGGTGGAAGGAAGTGAATCCTTGATTGAGGTCAAGTTAAATTTTTAACTCGATTCCTAAATAACCACTAGCAAGTGAACTAGGTTCAATCGCAGTATAGTTAGATAGAGTCGAGGTCGATCCCACAGAGAATCAATTTGTGGATCCTAACTTAAATAGTCAACCTATTTATTTAAATCGACAAAGGCGGTCTATGACCAACATAGAATACGAGAAAAGAAAGACACACTCAAACATATAAACAAATAACATGTAAACAAATAACGTAATCAACTACCCAATTATAACCGTAATTATTTGGATCTAGACAATTTATATAACAACAAGACTCATCAACTATTAATCCGTTCATATCTATTTATATTGGCTACGGGAGTCATCCCCTAAAACTTGATGTAGCACCGGTAGGTCACTAGATCACTGTGGTATTGTTACGTGACTTCGACTTTTGGTGCCTCCATCTCATATAACTCACACGCTTACGACTCTAAGGATGCCGATATTAACCGTACACCTCGTCCAGGCAACATTCCTATGGTTAGGCGTACTTCCCGAACGATCACTCAAACTCTCGTCCAACTAACAATTACCAAGTTATAGTCTCATGCAAGTTTACGATCTACGTATAACAAGGTGTGCGCCATTCCCTAATATAAACCTACCTAGATAACGTTGAACGTCCGAAGATCAATTCATGAGCCTACCTAAGAGTTTTATATCGGTATTTCATTTTTACACGCTTTAATTAAATTAAGCGGTGGCGTAGCCATAGCCATACCTCGAGATAACAGATTCAATTAAGCTAACCTAATCATAAGGACGTGACTGATTAACGGATGAAACAGGTTTGAAAGCTCTCGGTCGACCGAATAGGTGCTCTCGGTCGACCGAGTGAAGCCTCTCGGTCACCCGAGTACTTAACTCCCCATATTACATCCCCGAATATATTTCTCAGCGTTTCACATACGAATCGGATTATATAGTGAATCATCAGGACATCATATAAATTAATCTAAATACACGTAAATTAAACACGCAGATTCATCCATATATAATAGGTAGAGGACGTAGGGTATGGGATCCTCATAGACAAGGTATCATCACTGCCCTAACGTCATATCCTAGATCTACATCATCTAGATATGAATAACTACTCAAACAATCAAAGCATAATTGGGAAATTGATTACTAAAAGAAAACAAGATGAAGAACTAGGGCTTACATGTTTGCACCCTCAGCTCCTCCACAAGCCTAATGAATCCTTATTTGTTTATTTGTATATATGAATTGATATTGGTGAATGCATAATAAAAAATACAAAGGACTTGTGTTTATATAGAGCCTCAGCCGACATAGAAAACCGACTTAAATGCCGACACTACTGAACCCTAACCACCTCAAACAATGTGCCGGACTTCTCTTGGGCTCTGAGGCCCACTCGGTCGACGAATGCATAGGCTCGGTCGACCGAGCCTATATGTATTCAGGCTTTCTTCTTTTTCCACCTTGGGCTTTACGAACTTGTCTGCGATCCATTAAAGCTTCTCCGAAGTCCATCCTTGTGCTCCAAAATGAGTTACTACAAATATAGCATGAAATACAGTCTGTAACATCAAATAATATAATAAAACCTCTTAATACATAATAATGAATCGTAACTCTCGGCATATGCAAATTAAGCGTATTACGACTTATTATTACTCTATTATAGCTCCTTTAAACTAGAATCGGGGATAATGGTCATAGAATAACGGGCACAAAATGACCGTTATCAACTACCCCCCACTTAGCCTTTGATCGTCCCGATCAAAATATCAATAAGTCATTCCCCATAAACTACTTTCCAGTGGTCACAGTATACTGACACAAGAAACTCGAATCAACTCATATCCTCTATGCTCATCAGTTATCCATTATCCACTATTCATCATGAATCGATGTGTCGTGTGCACGTGCATTGAGTTTTAAATATTCGTAGCAAGATTAGAGCTTATGCAAACTTTGTAGTCTTAACCTACCAACTTCAGTATTCCCACTTCTTAAGCCTTTTAATTTTTGAAGCACTAGAATAATAAGCAAGAGCGTATCTATAGGGTTTTTGGACTTGGAGACCGAGTACTACTCAAAGCCTCTTAAAGAGTTGAATATTCTTTTCATATCTTCATATTTTTCAGATACTATCAATCTCAAGAAGGAAAACTTTTTAGAGCACCCCTCTATCTTAGATCAAAAAATAGCATCGAATATTACCACAAGCGCGGGGCTACTTTGGTAACTTACTACAAGCCCAGTGTTTAACATTATCAAACACAGGTACGTCTCAAGCTTATTACTCAGCTTTTGTGGCCAGAATTTTTAGGAACACATCAGACGATAAATTTGACACTAGGTAAGCATAACCAATTATCTATGCAATGTACACATAATAATTTCTCACTTTATTATAATAAGCGTAGTATAACTCGATTCAGTTATCGAATACTTGAATAATAAACAACTACTCGCAATGGACAATATGAATATCATTAAGTTTACTAATCAATAAATCGTAGAAGTATAAAGTGATCACGTACTCATGAAGTATGGTTTATTTCTTATTAGATATAATTATCAGGAACTCACAAAAGTAAATGTGATTCTAAGGTTAAGAGTTTTAATTTTTTTACTCATTTTATTTATTATTTGATATATGGGAGCATATGGAAACTTGTTTGAGCTAAGTGACTTGTACCCCCCACTTAAACCATGCATTGTCCCCAATGTATAAAAACCGAAATAACAAACTCAGAAAAGGAACTTAGCTCTGGATAAGCGTGGAAGTTGAACAAGTCTTGGGAATTCGCCAAAGTTAAACAGGCACAGGCATTGGCCACTAGCAGAAAAATAATCACTGCAACACACATCTTAAACAAAGCTTGAAACTCGTTCTGAGTTAGTCCAAACGAATAATCGGAAGAAAAAAAAAGGGACCGTAAAAGGGATAACAATTTCCTTAAACATTTTTAAGTCCATAAATTAACGATTACATTTCAATACATTTCAGCAAGTCCAAAACATTACATGAGTTCGAATTTAGGAAACAGAGACACTTGCTCTATATAACATGACATACTAGTAGAAGCGAGTCAAAATAAAAACTCGTTAATTATAGGAAATGCAAACATGCAAATAAAAATACTTAATCCCAAAATCCTGGATTGAATGGTGCTAGTTGCGAATTGTTCGGGTCGGCTTCGTCAGCATCATCCTCGGGTTCCCCTTCTTGTTCTTGATCGTGGCCGTGAACGATAGGCGGTGCGACAGAACTTAAAGATAGGATAGGCATTGGCCCCACATAGGAATCGCCGCCTAACACTGGGCACTCGGCTCCCTCACAGAATGTAGTAATCAGTGAACCGAAAGGTAAGGTATGCCGAGTCTTGAGAGCATCGTCTGTCATTTCCTTACGCATCAACGCCCACACATTCACGGGCCATCCCATGTATAACCAATAAAGCAGAGTGGCATGGGTATAGTAGACCGTAGATACATGCTTAGCCGGAAAGATATTAGAACGGATAAGCCGATGAAGGCATTTATCCTCCCATCTCCTAAAATCTGGTTCCGCAAATGTGCGGGCAACCTCCCCTATAGTCCATTCTATCCCCAGATAGGCACCAACTTCCTCCAACCAAGCATCGGACCCGTCAAATGTCGCCATATACTCCGGCCCGTCCTCCGAGATATCCAACCCAAAATAAGCATTAAACGTACCCGGAGAAATTACAATTGGTCGTCCATGAATAATAACAATATTGGTGTCGGGGTGTACGCGTAAATAAGCATAAAATTCTCTTACCCAATTGACGTTGACTCGGCCGGGGTGCTACGACATCTACTTGATCGATAATGTTCCACCAATCCCAAAAGCTCATCCCCACAATTATCCAAATCTAGTCCTCGAGCTCGATGTGCAGGGGCATTAACGAAATGATTAATAAGCGAAGAATATACCTCCCGACTCGCGGTGTGGTACCCGTTGATTAATGGAATGTCGCCTGCAACTGCCACAAACTGAGCGGCTCTGTGTCTTCTTGGTGGCATCCCGATAGAAAAGTGGCACAGAAGTGGGCGGCGGCAACAGGGCTACTCTCGGTCGACCGAGAGTAATTACTCGGTTGACCGAGTGATGAGTTCGCCTGAAATGGTGGGTTTCCGCCCTGTGATCGTCCCAATGGTGATTTTGTCGATCAGAAAAATATTTCGGCAGGATTTTCAAAGTGAGTGAAAATGGTGAAACAGATGAAGATTTTCAAAACACTTCCATTTGATTTCTACAAGGGTTTGGGAAAAAGGTAGAGAAAGAAGATGGAGAAAAGGATGAAGAAAATGAAAGAGATGATGAGTGGGTTAAATAGAAAAATGGAATTTGAAAAGTGGAATGTGATTGGTGGATAAAAATTGTTGGGGATTGATGAGGTGTAGAGGTGGAATTTGAAAATTTGAATTGGAAGAATAAAGAAATTGGGAAGAGGAAAAGGTGAATGGTTGGGAAGAGGGAAAGGTGAATGGGGATATGTAGAAATTAATGGTGTTGACCATTTTAATTGTTTTGACACACCGTAAATTAACTACAACATATAACCATGCCAAAATTATTATTTCACTTTTGCAATTCCTACCGCAAATTTTTTTTTTAACCGACAAGTTGTCTCAAGCACAAAAGCAATCCCATTCTTATCATAAATAAATCAAACAATCTGGTCTAAGCATTTGTAAAATAACGCTTTTCTATTTCCTTAATCAACAATTTCGTACAAAGACTCAGTTACTACACTCCATTTCACATGAAGACGATTCGAATAAAAAAAATTATTTTGCACATCCTTAACTCAGCAGTCGTCGGAACACGGCAAAATAGAAAAAAACTTCTTATCGTTTCACGCTACTTTTATTTTTAAAATAAAGTAACGAAGAATAGAAATAGTTCTACAGTTTAAGTCAGTAGCTTGACTTTCCATAAATCATCACTTTCTACGAACTGCTCTTGGCTTGCCAGGTTTTCACCCTGATAGATTTATGTGAATAACAAAAGCAATTGTCATTGAGGAGTAATGTGTGTACAATGGGTTTATATAGAGAGCCAACAAGGCTATAACCGGAAATACAAAATAATGTAAATAATATAATCTAATACGCTCCCTCAAGCGGACGGAGTCGAAGAAGTCCAAGCTTGGAAACGAAAGTGTAGAAGGATAAACGTGGCGGCTTGGTGAGAACATCACCACCGATCGATAGAGCTACATGAGCAACACGAACAAGTCCTCTCTCAACATGCTCACGAATGAAGTGATAATCGATAGCAACATGCTTCATGCGCGAGTGAAACACTGGATTGGCACTTAACCGAAGAGCACCTAAATTATCACAGAAGATCACTGGTGTAGTCTGAACCGAAAAACCAAGATCTGAAAGCAGGTGGGTCAGCCAAGCAATCTCTGCCGCAGTGTCAGCAACACATCTATATTCGAACCGTGGACGAACGAGAGATCGAGGTCTCTTCTTGAGCTCGAGAAATCGCATTCCTACCCAAAAATACGATATACCCAGAGGTGGAAGTATAACCACTTCCTATTCCCCCAATCGTAATCGAGAAAGCATGCGAGCCAATGGCGAATTCTGATATAACTGCAGACCCATAGTGGCAGCGCCAGACAAGTAACGCAACACACGTTTGACTAACATCCAATGATACTCAGTCGGTGCATGCATAAACTGAGCCAGCTTATTAACGGCGAATCGAATATCAATCCGTAAAACATAAATACCGCAAGGCCCCAAGATTTGACGATGCGAGTAGGGTTGGAAAAAAAGCGGAGAGACAACAGGATCACGGAAAAGGCATCAAGCAGGCATAGGAGTGGAGGCGGCTTGGATTCCTCCATATGAACTGAGACAAGAACTCACGAGTGTACCTGGTTTGCGTGAGAGCATGCCCGGAGGCGAGTGTGTCACCTCAACCCCAAGAAATACGATAAGAGACCTAGGTCCTTAATAGAGAACCTAGAGCCAAGCCGATCAATAATACCACAAACTCGCTTCGTGAGCTACTCAGAACAATAATGTCATCGACATAGACCAAGAGCATAGTAATACTTGTGGACGTGCGACAAACAAACAGCGACGAATCAGCAACCGAATTAACAAAACCCACAGTAAGAAGAAAAGTTTTGAGCTCATGGTACCAGGCACGAGGTGCCTGCTTAAGGCCATAAATTGCCTTACGAAGCTTACACACAAATGTAGGTTTTGTAGCATCCTCAAACCCAGGCGGTTGACTCATATAGACATCTTCAGCTAGTGTCCCTGCGCAGAAGGCATTATTGACATCGAGTTGGCGAAGACACCAACCCATGGAAACCGCAATACTAAGAACAATGCGAATCGTAACGGGCTTAACGACAGGACTAAAGGTCTCAAAGTAATCCAAACCAGGCCGTTGGGTAAATCCTTTGGCAACCAGGCGAGCCTTGTACTTGTCAATTGAGCCATCCGGTGTGCGCTTAATTCTGAACACCCACTTACAACCAACAATATTCAAATCAGACGACGGGGGAACTAGGGACCACGTATCATTGCGAAGAAGCGCACTATACTCGTCAGACATCGCAACACACCACTGCGGACACTGCAAGGCCTGCTTAAGGGTAGAGGGCTCGGTTTCAAGGTAGCGGTTTTGTAACTGAGCTTGAAGGTTGAAGATGGTACGCGGTTTGTAGATTTGGTTGCGAGAGCGAGTTGTCATAGAATGTTGTGGTGGTGGGGGAGGGGGCGTAGGAGCGGAGGGGAATTACTGCTGGAGGAAAGGGATGAGGGAACAGGAGATGGAGAAAAGGAAGAGCTATCGGATGGAGGGGAGGGGCTCACGGGTTGGGCACTTGTGCTTTCGGTTGGGGGAGTTGCCGTGGGGGGAGGGTGATGGACTGGAACAGCAGCGGGTTCATAGTACTCAGGGGGTAATAACGCAGACAGAGGGGGCGTATGGTGCAGGAATGGTAGCAAAGGGAATATATCCTCCACAAAGCGAACATCGCGGGATGTATACTGAGGCGGACGCAGATAGATCATAGCAAAGGTAGGCACTTTGAGTAGAGAGTAGCCCAGAAGACGCAAGGTTTAGAAGAAGACTCAAGTTTGTGACTATTATACGGTTTAAGCCACGGATAACACAGACACCCAAAGACTCAAGTTTGGAATAATTAGGGGTTCCGAAGAGTTTAAGGTGAGGAGAGAGCATGTCAAGATTTTTGGTAGGCATGCGATTAATGAGATAGACAGCTGCACTGACAGCATAGGACCAATAGGTGATCGGCATGGAGGCATGAGAAAGGAGGGTTAAAGCAGTTTCAGTGATGTGCGATGATGGCGGCGTTGAGAGATACCATTGTCTTTGAGGTGTGTATGTGGGGATGTGAAGTGAGAGATGCCATGGGTAGCAAGGAAGAGCGCGATTTAACATACTCCGTGCCATTGTCAGAGTAAAGAGTTTTAATAGGAGTATCCAACAATTTTTCGACATATGATTTAAATTTGACAAAGGTGGAATAAACATCCGATTTATAAGCTAATGGGTATAGCCACATGAAGCGAGTAAAATGATCAACAAATAAAACATAATACTTGAAACCATCAATCGAATAAATCGGGATGTCCAAACATCTGAATAAATGACCTCCAAAGGTTTAACGGTACATAATGTTGAATCGAGAAAAGGGAGCCGATGGCTCTTATTACAAAGACAGAATCACAATGAGTAGAAGAAACAGAAGATAATTCTAAAAATTATTCTTTGCAAGATTTTGAATGACGAGAAAAATTTGGATGGCGCAGCGACGATGCCAGTAGCGAGAGAGGCTTTGG
The DNA here is from genome assembly GCA_026214975.1 of Gentiana macrophylla. NCBI lineage: Eukaryota > Viridiplantae > Streptophyta > Magnoliopsida > Gentianales > Gentianaceae > Gentiana > Gentiana macrophylla. Next base: position 43,731,667 of record CM047809.1, read on the forward strand.
ACGCAGAGAAGGCAAAGAGAGCTTTGGAAGACCACAGATAAGCCCCATCACCGACTTGTCCCTGGTGGAGGCATTTGCCCGTCTTCAAATCCTTCACCAAAACGAGTCGTAAGAATTCAATAGATACGAAATTATCACTACAAAACTTTGGACCGAACCAAGCGGTTGCGAGAGAAGGAACACAAAGGACATGATTCAATTTAAAGAAGAGAGAGAGGTAGAGCCAATGTGAGTGATAGCCAGGAGCTACCATCACCAATGACTATACGATCCGTACCTTGATAAGGAGTGAAGAGAGAGCGGGCTAAGCTCTGCGTCATGTGGTGAAGCACCACTATCAAGCATCCACGGAGCGGAGGATCAGTAGTATTGCACAGATAAGCTGGAGGAAGCATGATGAGCAACATGAGCGTAGGGAGGTGAGGAGGCCGTGAGTCGCTTTGGCTGCGGGGTGGACGGGGGAAGATTGTTGTAGAGGGATAAGTGGTGCAAATGAGTAGCAACATGACCCTGAACACCACAGAGTTGGCGTAAGCCTTGATAGCCTTTGAAGTTACGAGTAGGGTACCCTTGGAGGAGTGGGTGGAGGAAGGAGGGCCAGTTGGGCTCTCGGGTAGGGGATGGGGTTGCGGCATGAGGGGTGGGGGGGGCCGAGGTGGGTGGGAATAGGGTGGTTGGGAATAGGGTGGATTGGGAGAAACATCGTAGGGCGAGGTGGATGGCAGGCGGAAAGCGTTATCTAGCAGGGGTGTAACAGGACGACCTTGTGCAAGCAACGCCTCATGCATTAACAATTTTTCATGTAACAATGGCATAGCAATAGTATCATCACGAGCTTGAATAGCACTCACAAGGTCCTTATAGTCACTTCAAGATTTTTCAAAATAATTTCAACTAATTCATCATCAGGCACTTTAGCATCTAGAGAAGCTAAATCATCCGCAACAGTTTTAATGGCAGTGAAATACTGAGAGATTGACATTGTACCTTTACCAATAGAATGTAAACGCAGCCTGAGATGTCCGACACGACCACTACTGTTTCCCATGCGTATCAAGAAAGAGTGTCCCAAGCATGTTTCGAATCGGTCGTATGTTGAATCGTAACCATATAGTCCTTGTCAACCGAACCCAAAAGCAAGTTATGGATCAATGCATCCTGCTGTATCCAATGTAAATAATTCGGATTGGGGGTGACTGTGCCGGCGGCAGTGGAAATTGTGGGTGGCGGTTTGGGTGTAGCGCCGGTCACATAACCCATGAGTCCATGACCTATGAGTAAGGTGGTCAATCAAGCTTCCAAGCCGTGAAATTTTTGCCATCGAGCTTGATTGGGCGTTGACCGCCCGGGTTAAGGAGGTGACAAATGTGGGCGGCCGAGAGAAAGCGACCACAGGAGCACCAGAGGTGGCGGAGGAGGCGGCGGAATTGGCCATAACGGCTGCTTGTGATCGGCGGCAGCAAGCAGTTTGGCTGCGGCGATGAAGAGAAGGAGGACGACTAGGGCAAAATTTGTTTAGAGATCAGAGTCTCTGATACCATGATAGATTTATGTGAATAACAAAAGCAATTGTCATTGAGGAGTAATGTGTGTACAATGGGTTTATATAGAGAGCCAACAAGGCTATAACCGGAAATACAAAATAATGTAAATAATATAATCTAATACACCCGGTTAGCTTTACGAAAAATGTCTTGTCATCCTTTTGCACGAGTGCTTTCCGTGAGATGTGAGTCCAACGAAAGAGCAGTCCCTGGATCCAAGCAAGCTCCAACTTTCGTGATTGTTTCGAATAGATGAGCTTTTTAGCTCGAACTCGACGAGTTCGTTTTTTTGTTTTCCAAGTCTTGGAGTGCCAGAAAGCTATATTATGATTTTCTAGAACGCTCGACCGCTTTCTCACGACTCCGAAATCAAGATCTCTTTCTTCTATCTTGTCATCGGTCTTTTTCCTAGGCCCGGAGTAATATCCTTTCAACTACCAACTCCTATAACATTCACGCCACCGAGTAGTGATCTCACGCCCCATAGGTCTCGTAATCTAGCATCGAAAAATGTGATCTCACGCCCGGTCATACATGAATTAGGCTCTAGAAGTATTGATAAAGGCTCTCCCTAAAATGATCGGGCAAAGAGGGTGCTCATCTATATCCATAACAACTATATCTATCTTAAACTCCGAAATTTGTCCTATGCCAATGATCATATTATACATATTTCCAAACATGATTGTTCTGGTCCCATCCGCAAATCTAACTTGCAACGGAGTATTCGTGGGAGTAAGGATTAGATTTCTATCACAAAGACTCTTCGGGAAAATGTTCAGACTCGAGCTAGAATCTATCAAAGCCAACCCTAGGTATGTTCCTTCTAAGGTAACCTCTACCATAAATGCTCCTGGGTCATCTAGTTTCGGCATCAACCGAGCTTCATTCTCAATATCTTACCGCATCTCTGAGATGAGATGACTATAGGGTGATTTAGGTCTATGCTAACCTCGAGAATCAGATTCTATATCTGACATGTGATGCATGTAGTCATATCCTGAGTCTGAATCTGAAGAAATCTCTTCAGGATTTAACTTGGACATACCTCTGTATATGTAAGCATCTTTAGACTCTTTTGACTTCTTGGCTTCGTGACTTCTTGCCTTCATCTTTGCTATTCTCTCCTTTAGTTTAGGTGTCAACGGCTTTCTAGGTGTGGTTTTGGTTCTCAAAGACCATGACTTCTTCTCTTTGAACCTCGTAAAACGATGTGATGACATCTTGCTAAACAGATTCGCTTGAGTGATTCCCCGATTAATCGTATCTTAAGAAAAACAACAAACGGTTATTGAACTAACAGAGAGATGATTACTCATACTGCTGCTAGGCTTATAACCTACTAACAGAATCACAGGGGGAAAACAACTATCAGAAAATATAGAAAAATAATAATAATAATAATAATAATAATGGGTTTGGTCGACCGAGTGATAACGTTCGGTCGACCGAATATACAGATATATATATATATATTTTTTTATTATGTAAATATGAAAGAAAACAGAGAAACGAAATAATTAAGTAGATCATTTAAGCAGTTGGACCATTGATTCCCCGGCAACGGCGCCAAAAACTTGATTGAGGTCAAGTTAAATTATTAACTCGATTCCTAAATAACCACTAGCAAGTGAACTAGGTTCAATCGCAGTATAGCTAGATAGAGTCGAGGTCGATCCCACAGAGAATCAATTTGTGGATCCTAACTTAAATAGTCAACCTATTTATTTCGTCTGACAAAGACGATCTATGACCAACATAGAATACGAGAAAAGAAAGACACACTCAAACATATAAACAAATAACATGTAAACAAATAACGTAATCAACTACCCAATTATAACCGTAATTATTTGGATCTAGACAATTTATATAACAACAAGACTCAACAACTATTAATCCGTTCATATCTATTTATATTGGCTACGGGAGTCATCCCCTAAAACTTGATGTAGCACCGGTAGGTCACTAGATCACTGTGGTATTGTTACGTGACTTCGCCTTTTGGTGCCTCCATCTCATATAACTCACACGCTTACGACTCTAAGGATGCCGATATTAACCGTACACCTCGTCCAGGCAACATTCCTATGGTTAGGCGTACTTCCTGAACGATCACTCAAACTCTCGTCCAACTAACAATTACCAAGTTATAGTCTCATACTAGTTTACGATCTACGTATAACAAGGTGCGTTCCATTCCCTAATATAAACCTACCTAGATAACGCTGAACGTCCGAAGATCAATTCATGAGCCTACCTAAGAGTTTTATATCGGTATTTCCTTTTTACACGTTTTAATTAAATTAAGCGAGTGACGTAGCCATAGCCATACCTACTGAGATAACAGATTCAATTAAGCTAACCTAATCATAAAGACGTGACTGATTAACGGATGAAACAGGTTTGAAAGCTCTCGGTCGACCGAATAGGTGCTCTCGGTCGACCGAGTGAAGCCTCTCGGTCACCCGAGTACTTAACTCCCCAGATTACATCCCCGAATATATTTCTCAGCGTTTCACATACGAATCGGATTATATAGTGAATCATCAGGACATCATATAAATTAATCTAAATACACGTAAATTAAACACGCAGATTCATCCATAGATAATAGGTAGAGGACGTAGGGTATGGGATCCTCATAGACAAGGTATCATCACTGCCCTAACGTCATATCCTAGATCTACATCATCTAGATATGAATAACTACTCAAACAATCAAAGCATAATTGGGAAATTGATTACTAAAAGAAAACAAGATGAAGAACTAGGGCTTACATGTTTGCACCCTCAGCTCCTACACATGCCTAATGGATCCTTATTTGCTTATTTGTATATATGAATTGATATTGGTGAATGCATAATAAAAAATACAAAGGACTTGTGTTTATATAGAGCCTCAGCCGACATAGAAAACCGACTTAAATGCCGACACTACTGAACCCTAACCGCCTCAAACAATGTACCGGACTTCTGCTGGGCTACAGGCCCACTCGGTCGACCGAATGCATAGGCTCGGTCGACCGAGCCTTATGTGCTTCTAGGCTTTCTTCTTTTTCCGTCTTGGGCTTTCTGAACTTGTCTGCGATCCATTAAAGCTTCTCCGAAGTCCATCCTTGTGCTCCAAAATGAGTTACTACAAATATAGCATGAAATACAGTCTGTAACATCAAATAATATAATAAAACCTCTTAATACATAATAATGAATCGTAACTCTCGGCATATGCAAATTAAGCGTATTACGACTTATTATTACTCTATTATACCTCCTTTAAACTAGAATCGGGGATAATGGTCATAGAATAACGGGCACAAAATGACCGTTATCAATCCTCATATTGATTTTTCTCTTATTGAAAATCAATGGATGAGAGACATGGTCAGAGACGTAAGGGAATATCAAGAGCAACAAGAAAGAGAGAGACAAGAAAGAGAAAGAAGTAACTAGTTCAGCAGACTTACTTTATTCTTTATCTTTTGCTGAATCTAGTTTGTAATAATGATGAACAAATATGATTATAATGAGAATTGACTGAATTTGTTCTGCATTTTTTTGTTTTTATCCTTTTTGCTTTGTTGTAAGGAGGGTATTGGCATCATCACCAAAAAGGGGGAAATTGTTGGACATATTTTAAGTTTTAGTGATGAGTGCCAGACTAGCTGTTATAGAGCCAAAGCAAAAAGGTGTCTAGATTAAATGTATAGGCATATTAGAGTTTGATCTTTGTATAGGTTTGATTAAACAAGCATTGTAAAAGGTCAGCTGACTTTCATCAGCAGACCTGTCTAGGTCAGTAAGGTACCTGAGTCAGTAGACTAGTTTAGGAACCTACTGAATACTAAAGGCTGAGGGCTCAAACTCAGTTATTGAAGGCTAAGGGATCAAACTTAGTGTTTAAAGTCAAGGATATGGAATCAGAATTTAGGGAAGTCTGTGATGACCTAAATTGATTACATATACCTTGTGTACAAGGTTTAAGTTCTATAAGTTAAGTGGTGATTGGAACTTAGTTATGTTCAAATTGGTGTAATCTAACTTCACAATTAAAAGTTAGATAAAAGAAAGTCAGCTGAAGTGTTTTATAAACACAGCAAACTTCAGACAGCTGACTGATAAGCATTTCAGCAGACTTACATACACAGAAACCTGTTGAATGCATATTTTGATTTAATCAAAGGTTACATTGAAAGATTACAAAGAAAAGGACAGATAACAACTCTTGATCTTGTCAACAAATCAATGGTCAAGATTAAAAGAATGTTGGAAAGAAACAGAGGTTTATCCTACGGATACAAGTCAAAGGGTGGGCGATCAAAATCGTCAAAAAGTAAATCGACAAAGATGTCGATTACTATGTCTGAGACGAATGCAAGTCAAGATGGGGACAAATCTGAAACGTCTATGTTTTGAATTTCAAACATAAGTCACAAGGATTCTCACCTATAAATAGAAGACCCCTGATACACAAACAATGATGAATTTTTAAGAAGAAAAACAATCAATCTTGAGCTATCAGATTCTTATCAAGATATCACCCTGCTGACATTACTGAGCTTAAAACTACTGATCTAGTAAATTCTTCAAGTGTAACCTTCTATCAAGTTACATCAAGTACACACACTTGAAGACATCAATCTGCTGATTATTTCATCCTGATCAAGCTGCTAAAAGCTAAATCACTTACTTGATTCAAACTTTCTTTTACAAGAAACCTGTTGAAGACAGAGAAGCACTTAGGTGTCAAGAAATGTTGTTTGTGGTGGAGCTGGTGAAGAGGCAATCCTACCCTTCAAGGACCAGTGGAAGACTTTGGAGCAGCAATCCTACCTGTTCCAAGTGTTCAGTTTGTGAAGCCATAGTTATTGGTGAAGGACAGACAACTTAGGGATTTTTGTAACTGCAACCTCAAAGATCTCTAGTGAATTACCTCCAACATCACAATAGAAGAGTGGACTGACAGGATTACACCACCTGGAACCACTATAAAAATTGCCTACTTAATTTCTGCATTTACTTTCTGCATTTAGTATATTAAGCATATCAACCTATTGAAATTAGCAACTGAATCACACACTCACACTACTGAGTATCTAATACTAGGTATCATATTTTATCAACAAGCAATAAGGCTTAACTTGAATATATTCCACTGCAACAAATTCAAGAAAAATCACGATCGGCCAGACTATCGAAATTTCACCAGACTCTTGACCGGTCGAAAGACTCTCGAACTTGCTGAGTTTGTTAACTCCAAAAGTTTTAAGTGTTAAGTTTATTCACCCCCCCCCAAACTTAACCAAAGCCTTTTCAAGGGACCAACAGTGGTTGTGTTTAACTTAATTAAATAATAGTCTCTGTGGGATCAACCTTAACTCGCCTTGCTATACTACGATTGACCTAGTCCTCTTGCTAGAATTAAGCGACTTACACGCGATCAAGTTTTTTTGGCACCGTTACCGGGGACTATTTATTTAATTGTTAGGCATAGCCATTAATTTATGGTTAATCTTTTTTATCAGTTTTTTTCTTTTCCAATTATCGAATAAAAGTGTGAAGGTTTTTTTTCATTGCCATGTTCCAGAGGCTTTTGAGCAAAGGATGTGCGTGAGTTTTTTTACTTCGCATTATTATTAGGTTATTATTTTGAGGCTTGTGTCTTTTTTTTAATTTTTATTTGGAGTCATATATTAAGTCATATATTAGGTTATATAGAGTTGTTATGTATTTGCTTAAATTGTTTTTTGCACTTCCTCTGTTGTGGTAATTACTGCCACATGACATAATGATTAGGTTACTTATTCGTGTCTCGTGGTACTAATGGCCTTTGTGCAAGAATTTTTTGTATTAGTTGACCAAGTATAGATTAGTCCTTGAGATGAGACAACTTTTGCTCCAGTTCCCTGATATGATTTGCTTCAGACAGTTAGCCGATTTCTTCTATTTTCCAAAGTTAAGTGTTTTTCTTCTTCCTTATTTTTTTTGCTTTACTTTCCACATTGGGGACAATGTTGAGTTTTAAAGTGGGGGGTAGGCACATCATTTAGTTTGAAATTGAGACACATTTATACGCTTACTTTTGTGAATTTCAATTTTTTTAATTGAATGAGATAGAATTTTTAAGCCGTTGAACTGCTTAATTACATACTTAATTCATTAATGATGAATAAGGGGTTTGTCAACTATTTGAAGTAGTGGTTTATTAATCATCTATCCATTGTCGAATCGACCTTTTTAAGCACGTATAACTCACTTCTTCAGTGTGTATTATAGATGACGCATTATTCAATTTAGTATGGAAGAATAAGCATGTGTTATGTTGCATGAAGTAGTGACTTATTAATTTTTATTTTGCCATTTGTATTCAATTTTTTGAGTACGCAATCTGAGTGAGAAGTATTTGGATAAGATGAAGAGTTATCTTAGACTGGGAATCAATATTTGTCGGTGGATATACTTTAACCAATTGTTGTAGGATGATGGTAGCAACTTGAATGCCACACAAGGTATACCAGGACAAAACAGACTTGTAAGTGAGAGCAGAAAAATAGTGAGAAATCTGCCAAAAAAATATATGAAAAATAAAAAAAGAATATAATCAAGGCAGTGAGGGAAGCGAACTCGTAGCAAAAAGGGCACGACCCTCGCATAAAAAAAGAAAAAAACGAGGACCTAAGAGTAATACTCGGTCCCCAAGTCCACCCATCCCATGTAAGGTTTCATGTTGTTTGCCTGAGTCTGAAGGCAAGAGGAGCGAGTGTGCACATTGATAAGTAAAGGTTGTGGGGTCTCTATAACTTCATTTTTTTCTTGAATGCATTATCACAAAAGATTTATCACACGACACATTGATGCATTGGTAGGTGATGATTAATAGGGAACTTATGGATGTGTGCATGATGCATGTTTTGCCTAAAATCCTTATTGATATAAAGAGATTCTTTCTGCGTCACTGTTGTTTGAGAGTTATTCACACACACGTCGGTTCTGCTACGAGATAGTGCTTAATAGATTATTTATGGATATGTGTTGACCCTCATCTTAGTTAGAATTCTTAAATGAGTTTGTTCTTAATTAGTTTGCAATTGTTTATGGTATTTCTTTGATTTGGTTTTTGCTCAGGACGATCAAAAGCTATGTGGGGGGGTAGTTGATGACGGTCAACTTGGTATAATATTTTACCATCAACTTACCCCGGATTTATGTTCTCAATGGATATAGTATGTATGAAATAATGGGTTAATTAGCTAAATATGATTAAGCCACATCCGGGGTGACTAAATTGGTATTATACGTATTAACCGTGTATTTTATGCGTTATTTGCTTGAAATAGAAGCTATTATGTGTGCTGTGGTCTTATTGATTGATGAACGAGTATATGGAGCATCATTTGGGCTGAATATAAGAGTCAATTAATAAAGAACTGAACGGAGCTGAAGGTTCAAGTGTTTCGAGCGGATATTGGACCCGAGAATCTGATTGATGATCTTGCAACACCGTTTCCGAAGCCTTACAAGACAAAATGGGCTTTGACTTATGCATTAAAGTTGTTGGTCTTGCAACAAGGATTCCATTTTTGAATCACTCAAATCGGAGTTACGTAGGTCACGTTAAGGACCAAATACCGAAGCTGATGAAAGGATTGGGCCTAGGGTATTCCAGAACCTTCCAAGTTAAGTCGGAAGAAGAAAAAGGACAAAAAAACCCCAATTAATCAGGAGTTTCTGCCGATTAAACGAGCCCCACAATCTTCCAGAAACGTGTTTTCTTGTCCTCCAATGATTAGGGTTTACCTTAGGTCGGTGTATACACCTATATAAGGCCATTGAGCGCTGTGAATTTGTAATCATCCATCAATTCTTCATCCACTATATTAGTTATTCATTAACTAGATACAATGTACTCTTTTGGGAATAAAGTCTTATTTTATTTTCTTCTTTTCTTCTTGCAAATAAGTCATGAGTCTTTCATTATTGAATTGTGTTTGGTTTACGATCATCATAAATCGATTCGAATCGCCGGAGAGAGATAGGATTGAGGATAGATCTATTCTTCATTATGGGTAAGATCTATTCCAATGTTTTATTTCATATCTTAGATTCGTTATTGTTCTTGTGATAGATTTAGATTATGCTTGCATATAATCAACTATGAATTAATTAAACGAACCTTAAACTTTATTATTCGATTCGTTGATATTTACACAGAAGTATGGGTTGCGATCTTCAGATCTACGACGGTCTTTATCACTAGATCTGAATACCTAGTAAATCCTAATTTTGTGGTTTGGCGTCAGCTACGTTGATCGACAGGATTAATTAAAACTGTTTGGCCAATCTAATATTCGTACATCGTAAATTAGCATGAAGGACTGTTAGTAAAGTGTTAATTAGGACATAGTCTTAATGGATCCCTAGGAACGTGCTAGTCATAGTCGATAGCTACTTAGGAAGGTTCTCGGTCTTGAGCCGGCATCTCTAAAACTTATTGCGTATGAACAAATACAACCAACGAAGGAGGCTAGTTGCATATAGATTGTTTGTTGTCCTTATAGTGGAAGTAGATAGGGTTAGGAGATTGTACTCGTAGCTTAATCACAAATATGGATCAGATAAGGATTAAGGGGAGATTAGTTGTGAATAGTTTGGTTAATGCCTTTTCAATATATGATTGACCATGGGTTATTTGCATATATTTTATTTACCGTTTATTTATGTTGGTCAATGACCTCCCTATCCGGTTGACTTATGAATTGTGGTTGTGTTTAACTTAATTAAATAATAGTCTCTGTGGGATAGAACTTGACTCGCCTTGCTAAACTACGATGACCTAGTCCTCTTGCTAGTATTAAGAGACTTACACTCGATCAAATCCCACTGAGACTCGTAAGAATGCATATTAATCAAGATTGAGTTGTCACAATAACGGTCTACGGCCAACTATATTATGGGTAGAATAAAAGTGGTGCTAATAAACAAACAAGTTTATGTAGGTTCAACGGGAGCACACAAGAGTTTCTAATGTATTGGTCTAATTATGAGTTATTAGTTATTCCCCCCATAACATGCATTAGTCATCCCCTTTGGTAAATTATAATTCATTGTCAGCTACAGGTAAAATCTCATAACCCTATCTACTTCCAGTGTAAGGACAGCAGAAAATCTATGTGCAATTAACCTCCCTCATTGGTTGTATTAAGTCACATGCATTTTGTTTTAGAGTTTCCGGCTCAATACCGAAAACCTCCCTAGACAGTTGTCGACTATGACTAGCACGTTCCTAAGGATCCATCAAGACAATGTCCAAATTAACACCTCACTAACAGTCCTTCATGCTAATTTACGATGACATGCAAATAGTTGATCAGGCTACTAACATGTAAATAAAATCTGTCGATCAACGTAGCTGGCGCCGATTATCATGAACTAGGATTTACTAGGTATTCAGATCTAGCGATATAGACCGTCGTAGATCTGAAGAACACAATCACTATTTCATGATTTCTTCACCAACGAATCAGATCTATACATACATGGGGTAAAATAAACTAAATACCACATAATTAAACTAAATAAACAATTAAAACATACTAATCAAATAGAACAACGACAGATCTACATCTTGGAAAAGACAGAAATTCATACCCCAAGGATGAGTGTAGATCTCCCTCGACTCTCTTCCTAGGAGGCAAATCCGTCAACTCCGTGACTAGAACTCATAAAATAAAATAAACAAAGAACAAAGAGCTTTTATTGCATAATAATTGTAAGTTTTGAGGTACAATGAATTTTGAGGCTGATGCCTCTTATTTATAGCTATGTAAACTGACTTAGAAATACCTAGAACTACCCTTCATCCAACAAAATGTGTTTCGGAAGATTCTGGAAGCACGATTAATCGGCGGCAACTCCCGATTAATCGGGGGCATTTTTGTCCTTTTTCTTCTACCGACTTAACTTGGAAGGTTTTGGAATACCCTAGGACCAATCCTTTCATTCAGTCCACTCCAGAATCATCCACAATGCTTAGCCCAATTATTTGGTATCCTGAATCTAATCAATTAACGCATGAAATAATATCGAATAAGGGAAAATAAACGTGAAGTGCAAATACTGGACTCATGAACCCGACACATGACATTCAACTCAGATGGTTCATAATTATAGGCCGAAACAACTATTTTAGCTTATAAAGGATAATATGTTGATGTCGTAGGATATACTATTTTAAGCGTCATCAACCGTGAAAGGCAAAAAGTTGGTATTAACAGCAAAATTGCTTCATCAACATCTCAAACTCTCTACTCATGGCCTAGATAAAGTGGAGCAAGTAGATCAAGACACCGACGCATTCTAGTTGGAGATTGGGAAAAATGCGACCGAACATAACAAGAAATTCAACTGCTTGAGGTCCGATCTCAATGAACCATTCAATCAATTCAGTCTACTGATTCGAAAGAACATCAAAGGAAAGAAATGAGCTATGAATGTCATCACGGAAGTCATAACCATATTGACGGGTATAATCTACAATAGCTTAGAGTTTGATTGGGCCACCTACATCTTTACAAGAATCAGAGAACAAATCAAAGATGAATTAGATGCAGCAGAAAAATGAATAGTAAAATGTTTGACAAAACCTAGGATCGTCAGGTGAAGAAATCCTATGGTATTCCTATTCCCTACATGTTGAAATGGCTGGAAGTTCCACGTGTAGGACTACATACCCTACATCAGTCAAATGTGATGTACACTTACATCAAACAAACAAAGGGATGTGAGAAAAAGAAACAAGATACCACCAGTACATCTAGGAATAGAAAACTAAATCTCAGAGAAATTTGGCAAAAAAACTGCTAGAAATCTAAGGGATGAAGAAGAAATGGAGGACGAGTAACCACAGAATGTGCAAGATGATAACAATGTAGAAAGAGGTGGAGATGAAAGAGAAGAGGAGATTGAGGAAATCCCTTAGAGGGATATTGATGATAGAGTTGGACACTATTTAGACTCGAAATTGGGTGACTCACATGCCCAACTTTCAGATTCTGATAAAATGTTTGAAGAAGAAGCCTGGTTTTTCTCATTCATGGGGATAACCAGTTTGATCAACCTCATGGATGAGAGGCAAATCTGGGAAATGGTAGCAGCAGCAAAAGCAAGAATGCTGCATTCTGAAGAGGAAGATGATCATCATGATGGAGATGGTGATGGAAATGAGGATTATGATCAAGATGAAGAAAATGATGGCAATGAGGGTGGTAATGAAGTAATGGCTGACAAAGACGCCATTGATGATGACAATCTGACTCTCTTTGAGTCTGTGCAGCAAACTGCAGCAGTACAACAGTAGTAGAGTGAACCAGCTGAGGTCACTCCACCAGGTGCAAAAGAAACAGTAGAGACAGTTCATGCCACAGAAGGAGACACTCACCAAGTTCCAGCTAACACAAATGAGTAGCCAGTAGATCAACTACCAGCTCAGGATACTAGATTAGTTGTTGGAACACCAGTCAAGATCATCCCCAGCACAGAGCAAGGGGGAATGGTGACCAGTCCTACTCAAGCTCTTTCTACTACTCAAGTTCTTAAAGAAGTAGCAGGCTGAGGATGTCACTCAGCCAAAGCAGACAACGCTGAGAGACAAGCAAATAAAAACCCGGCAATGGCACCCACTCAATTACTACACCAGATACCAGTCCAACAAACTGAGGCTACACCAACACAAGCATCAATCTCAGCTGGCATATCAACCCTAGATTTTCAAACAACTGTGGATTCAATGATAGATGAATTTGAACAACAGGCCCTATGATTGAGAAACTTGCAACGTGCACTACAAGATGAAAGTGCAACTCTGAACACAATATTTGAGGCTTTAACTAAATATATAAGAAGGCAAATCATGTGATCAGACAACAAGCATCACTCATCACTCAGATGAATACAAACCTCACCAACAGATGTATAAGCATTGAGGAGCATGTATCTCTGGAGAATCAAGCTTTATCAGGAGCTATTAGGACTAGGCATCAACCTATGTCTGAAACTTTAAGAGAGCATGATACCAGATTTACCTCCATTGAAGGGAAGTTGGATAGCCTACTATCTGCAACTGAGACTACCAACAACATACTGGTACATCACCCTACTGATGCTGCCAAAAAGGGGGAAAATGATAAGCCTGAAAGCAGTATCAGACCCTTCACTGATGAACAAATAAAAGCAAGAAACAGAGAGATAAGAATCAGAGCTAAATTAGAAGAGCAGTAAAAGAGAATTCGAGAAGAAAGGGAAAGGACAAGAAATGAGCCTTGTATTGGATTGCCATTTCCAATCAGAAAACCTAATGATGACAGAGACAGATCAGGCAACCAACAAAGGCATGGATCTGGAAATCAGCAAAGAGGATTTGGAAGTAGTCAATGTTAGGAAATCACTAGTTTAACGCAACGCAATTTAAAATTTTGATTTCCTTTTCTAGATCGTTCTTCATTTAATGCAATAAACACGTTAAGTAGTTTGACGGTTATACCTTGGATGATCTATAAGATCATCACTTTGACCGTCAACGGAGAGTAGTACAGTGCACAAGCCGTCCACGTGTCCGGCCTCTATCGTTGATCCACACGAACTCCTCATCGGAATCCTCCTTGGATTGCTATGGGAAAACTCCGGTTGCTAGACCGGCCTTTTTCCCCTCTCTCCAACTCTCTATAGGATGCCCTCTATTTTACACAAGAACTATGAGCTCTTGCAATTGTGATGTACAAAAGAGCTTGACACTCACCTCTTATTTATAGTAGAAGTGGCGCCCCTACTTGGTGTGGAGGAGAAGAAAATATTTTCCCAATAAATAAGGAAAATCATTTAGATTGATTTATCTCTTTTATTATAATATCTCATATTAAATAAAATCTAAATATTGCCAATATCTTCTATTGATTATATTTATCTTATTACCATAAATCTATTTTTCCAAAATCAATTAATATCTAATATTAATATTATGGTATTCTTATTAATTAAAGTGCACAATCCAAGTGTATCTTATACACAAGGATGTGGCGCCCCATATTGCCAAATAATGGCTTCCGGAATATTTTTTAAATAATATAATTTGTGTATAATTAATATCTTTCATTTTATTTATTCATAATAAATAAACACAACGATATTAATTTACCACTATAACCTTATAGTCTAGAGATAAACTTTCCTTATTTGGTTATCAACTATAACCGCATTTTAATCCGACTCGATGTTCATATGTGTGTGACCCGATAGGCTTCCGAATATGTTGGCCGTACACACAAAGTGCAATTCACGAAAATGCCCTTCACGCCTAACGATAACGGGATAGCGTCAGCAACACACCGTGACCCCCAATCATCGGAAGAGTCAAAAGCAATGACTACTACCTTTCATGTGAAGCAGTTACCATATAACTTACAATCCTATCGCTGTAATAATATGCATACGATCGTATCTCGAGTGTCAATACATTAACGATTGTATCTTATAATCTGGATATCATGCTCCCTCGGAATAACATATTTACTCCCACTTTGCAAAGATTCACAAGAGCTATACATTCCTTATAAGAAGGCCATTTCGGATATTCGATCCCAATCATAGGATACGCGATTCCGGACGACCAAACATGTATACTCCACATTCTTCAATATCATACCCAATAACTACCGCATGATCGCCCTGTGGTTAAGGAAAACCTCAATAGTGTCAAAGCATGACAATCCACACTGTGATGCCATGAAGACTCCGGTCTAAAGGATAATTACACAACCGCCACATAGTGTGACACTTAATGTAAGTGGGTCAGTCTAACGTACGCATTCTCTAATACACGTCAACATATAGTCCAAGTGTCTCTACACTTCGATAGACGAGATCTATCCCTACCTTCTATAAGATAGAATACATCCAATACGTGCTAGTCTAACTATACTATCAATGTCCTATTTGACAGTACATAAGACTAGAGACTTTTAAGTATCAAAATTATTAAAGTGATTAGAAATCTCATCAACCATAGTCACTATCAGGGTTTCTCTATCACAGTTTGACACTAGGGACATTACTATATATATACAACAAATAATATGAAGATAAACAATATATAATAACATAAGTGCTTTTATTAATCATAATAAAGTTATTACATGAACTAAACAGACTGTAATTGACCCGACCCAGTCGGATCCGGTCCAACCCGGTTGGGTTTAGGACACCTATTCAACAATCTCCCACTTGGCCTAAAGCCAATAACCCATATGCCTAAGCCCTTGCATGTGAACATGTTTCTCATTCTTTGCTTGTGACAATGCCTTGGTCAACGGATCAGCTATGTTATCATCCGTGTGGACTTTCTCTATCTTTACATCTCCTCTATCTACTATCTCTTTAATCAAGTGATAGCGCCATAGCACATGTTTGGACTTCTGATGAGACCTTGGCTCCTTTGACTATCGCCCCATTGTTATTGCAGTACAGTGGCACTGGCCTTCAATGGAGGGAACCACACCAAGTTCAGTAATGAACTTCTTCATCCAAACTACTTCCTTGGCCGCCTTCGAGGCTGCTATGTATTCGGCTTCTCTTGTAGGGTCTGCAGTAGTCTCCTGCTTGGAACTCTTCCAGATCACTGCTCCACCGTTAAGCGTGAAAACAAATCCAGATTGTGACTTAAAGTCATCCATGTCAGTTTGTAAACTGACATCTGTGTAACCTCGTAATATTAAATCATCATTCCCGAAAACCAGGAACATATCCCTAGTACGTCTCATGTACTTGAGGATATTCTTGACTGCAACCCAGTGACAATCACTAGGGTTGGACTGGTACCTACTAGTCGTACTAAGAGGGTACGAGACATCCGGTCTAGTGCATAACATGGTATACATGATAGACTTGATTGCCGAAGCATAAGGGGTCTTACTCATTTGTGCTCTTTCCTCCTCTGTCTTAGGACTCATTCCCTTCGATAGGTAGACCCCATGTGACATGGGTAGCAATCCTTTCTTGGACTGCTCCATGCTGAATCTCTTCAGCATCTTGTCTATATAGGTGGATTGCGACAGACCAAGCAACCTCTTAGATCTATCTCTATAGATCTAGATTCCTAGAATGTAGGCTACTTCACACAAGTCCTTCATTGAGAAGTTCTTGGATAACCAAGCTTTGACTGACTGTAACATAGGCACATCATTCCCTGTGAGCAATATGTCGTCTACATATAGCACTAAGAATACAATGGCACTCCCACTAACCTTCTTGTAAACACAGGGCTCATCTTCATTTTTTATGAAGTCAAACTGTTTGATTATCTCATCAAAGCGAAGATTCCAACTCCGAGAAGCTTTCCTTAATCCATAAATGGATCTTTGCAGTTTACACACCATCCTGGCGTCATTGGTTGTGAAACCCTCAGGCTGTGTCATATACACTTCCTTAGACAAGTTCCCGTTAAGGAAAGTTTTTTTCACATCCATCTGCCAGATTTCATAATCATGGTATGCTGCAATAGCGAGCAGAATTCTAATAGATTTTAACATGGCAACAGGCGAAAAGGTTTCATCATAGTCAACTTCTTGTCTTTGCTTATAACCTTATTCCACTAACCTAGCCTTGTAGGTAGTCATGTTCCCGTCCATGTCGGTCTTTCTCTTAAAGACACATTCGCATCCTATAGGAACTATTCCTTCAGGTGGATCAACTAAGTTCCAAACTTGGTTGCCTTTCATGGAATCCATTTCAGAATTCATGGCTTCTAGCCATTTCTCTTTGTCATTCCTTAATAGCACTTCCTCATAAGTTCTAGGGTCCTCATCTTCCATGAGATACACGCCAGTGTACCTTTCAGATTCAAGGCGTTCCCTGGTGGATCTTCGAGGTGCTAGTGTGTCCACAGTAGGGGTTGGCATCACATCTATATGTGGTGCCTCCTCTACATCCATCAACTTACTGTTATCCGTAAGTGGTTCTCGAATTTCTTCAAGATCAATCTTACTCCCACTGACCCTATTCAAAATAAACTCTTTCTCCAAAAAGTGGCTAGTCCTGGAAACAAACACCTTTTGTTCCTCAGGGTGGTAAAATTTGTATCCTCTAGTTTCTCTAGGATAACCCACAAATAGACATTTGTCGGATCTGGCCTCTAATTTGTCAAGCATCATCCGCTTCACGTAATTCGGACAACCCCAAGGTTTAAGATATGCCAGATTTGGTTTCTTCTGAGCCCATACCTCGTATGGTGTAGAATCAACCATCTTTGATGGAACTCAGTTCAGTGTGTAGGATGCGGTTTCTAGAGTATACCCCAAAATGATTTTGGGAGAACTGTGTAGCTCATCATGGATCATACCATGTCTAACAAGGTACGGTTCTTTCTCTCAGATATGCCATTCATCTGTGGCGTACCTGGAGGGGTCCATTCAGGTAGAATCCCATTCTCCTTTAAATAACTTTGAAACTCTCTATCTTGGTATTCTCCACCTCGATCGGATCGAAGTGTCTTGATTTATTTACCTAGTTGTTTCTCCACTTAACTTCTAAATTCTTTGAACTTTTCAAAGGCCTCAGACTTATACTTCATTAAGTATATATAACCATAGCGTGAATGGTCATCAGTGAAAGTGATAAAATAATAGTATCCACCTGTGGCTTGAATTGACATTGGGCCGCACACATCAGTATGTATGAGCTCAAGCAATTCATTGGATCTTATCCCTTTGCCATTAAAAGGTGACTTTTTCATCTTGCCAAGCAAACAAGCTTCGCATGTCTCAAACGATTCGTAATCGAATTGATCCAATAATCCATCTTTATGGAGTTTGGAAATGCGATTCTTATTTATATGGCCAAGTCTACAATGTCATAAGTAGGATTCATTAAAGTCGTTCATTTTAGCTTTCTTGTTGTTTATATTAAGTACATCATTATTCACATCTAATATGTAGAGACCGTTGCTAAGTATGCCAGTACCATAAAAGATTCCATCACGTAAAAAAGAACAACATTTATTCTCAAACGTAAAAGAAAATCCATCAACATCTAATGCAGAAATAGAAATAATGCTCTTCGTAAGAGCAGGAACAAAATAACAGTTATTAAGTTCTAGTACTAGCCCACTAAGCAATGAAAGAAAATAAACTCCTATGGTCAGCGCAGCAACACTTGCTCCATTCCCAACGCGTAGGTCCACCTCTCTTTTCCATAGTTCTCTAGTTCTTCTTAGTGCCTGGATATTCGTACAAATATGAGAACCACAACCAGTATCTAATACCCAATGGTTAGACTTAGAAGAAGCAATATTGATCTCAATCATAAACATACCTGAAGTCGAAGCATCAAAATGCTTCTTCTTGGTACTCAAGAAGCCTTTGTTGTTTCTCCTCCAATGTCCGGTCTCACCGCAATGGAAGCAAGCATCCTTGGATTTGTCTTTGGCTATCTTAGGTGTTGGCTTAGGTGCAACCTTCGTCTTCTTGGACTTCTTTTGGGATTTTGGCTTGCCCTTGTTGGAAGTGACCAGAAACACTTGTTTTCCCTTCCCCACAGTGCCCTCAACCATTTTCAACATGTTCAATAACTCCGCAAGGGAGCAGTCTATCTTGTTCATGTGATAACTCATCACGAACTGCGAGTATGAATCAGGAAGAGATTGTAGAATCAAATCAATACTCAATTCTCGCTCCAACTTGTGGCCCAGCTTCCCAAGACTCTATATGTACCCGATCATCTTAAGCACGTGTGACCCCACAGCAGTCCCAGATGCCATCTTACAACCAAACAGGGCCTTCAAGACCTCATACCTCTCAGTGCGACACTGAGAAGCATAGAGTTCCTTTAGGTGAACCATGATTGAGTAGGCGTCCATAGACTCATGATGTTTCTGCAGTTCAGGTGTCATCGAAGCAAGCATGATACATGTAGCATTAGTACTGTCAGACCAGTGCTTGTTATACTTCTCGACAGCATCTGCAGCCGAACCCTCAGCTGGCTCTTCCGGTAGGGGCTCGTCAAAGACATAGCCAATCTTCTCGTGCCTCAAAACGATTTTGAGGTTTCTTTCCCAGTCGAGAAAATTGGTTTCGTCAAGCTTATTGTCGATGATAAAACGAAGTTTCAATTTGTTTGACATTTTCTACAACAATAAATAAAGATAGAATAAGTAAAAGCTCATGTATAAAAAACCCTAAATTTTGCACTTAAAAATTTTATAAGGTTTTTACTCCCACTAGCCAACTATTCCCAATTGGCTTTCAAGAATTTTATAAATCCTTTAGTGGATGGAATCCAGTCTAGTTGACTCGATCCCCGACGTGGGCCGATCGACCGGGTCAATTTCAAAGGTGGGTACATTTACCGATCGAATCTTATTCGACCTCCATTGGTTGACTAGTCAACTCTTTGACAATTCACATCTCTATGTGATAGCCACCCCTTGTCTCTAAAATCAAACGGTCCTGACGTGCATAAGATTCTTAGTCGAGTCATAACCCAAATATTCATGAGATCTCATAACGATCATATCTCGATAATGATGATATACCGAGGTAGGTCAACTCCCGACGTGGGCCGATCAGTTGGGTCCGAACAAGGGCTCTTCACCATTATTATAATATTGGGAGACAATTTTGGCTCGATTTTTATCGTGGGAATAATTTTAAATTAATTCTCTTGATTAATTTTATTTTAATTATGGTCTCATCTACTATGTGCATATTACTACGATATCATATAAAGTAAAACATACACAACATTCCGTGCACAAAATAACCGGTATGATCATGACTTTTCCTAGGTGCAGTTTCGAATACAAACTGACGAAACAGCGGTCACAATCTAAGGGTAACTGCAACCGCCAATAGGATATTTATTGATGTTCGCCAATAGGTTCTTTATCTCTCTTTTGGTCTTCACCTTCTTGCTCCACCCTTGTTATATAATAATCTATATAATAAATAATTACACCCGCCGCACAAGGGGGGAGCTAACGGGAATGGGATAAATGCAAAAAGTAAACTAGGTCATGTTCTTCATAACGGCCTAGGACAATTTCAAAAACCAACAAAAAGAAAACATTCTCACCTATCATATTGGTCGAATCCATAATCAATCAGGGTCCATATAATCACATTATATCAACACATCTAATCCATACAATTTTAACTTATGAAAAAGATTAAATTCTAATTTTAACTTCTTATGCGTCTTATTTTATCACATCAAATAATTAAATAACTTCTAATTAATTATATAGATTTTTGTCCAGAAGGACAAAATTATCAAAAAAATCGGGATAGAAGGAAATTGTAATTTAATAAGGACAAAAGTAACAATTATGAAGTAACAAATATGAAGTAACAAATATGAAGTAACAAATGTGGAATAGAGTAAATACGAAGTAACAATTGTGAAACACAAAGTAACATAAACACGTGAAGTAACAATTTTAAAGTAACAATTGTGATTTTTGTCCTTTATAATCATGAAAATGTTACTTTTGTCCTTCCAGACCCATTTATTAATTTTTTTTGTCCTTGTGGCCCCTTCCCCCTTAAATATATCACTTAATCGAAAATTAAAATCAACATTTAATTTTAAATCGATTCTAATTTTAATTTATTAAATTTGAACTATTCAAAATAAAATAAAATTATAAGATCTCCTTTTCTTCCTTTCCTTTTGGTTCCTAACCAAAAGGGATGCCTGTTGGAGGGATTTTGCATCATTAAACAAAAGAAAATTTATAAACCCTAACTACCATGCAAAACTAACTCCTAACCGGCCGAATACCGGGTAATTGATAGTAGAGCGAAGTGAGTAAGGGGTCGATCCACAGGGAATTGGGATGTTGAATCTAATTTCACTAATCCTACCAATTGTTACTCAAAGAACGAATAAACAAAAGTAACGAAAGAGCAAAACATAAAAACAGAAAAGAACAATCAAGATAAATCTAACCTAAGAAACATAAAAACAATCTAAACTAAAGACATGGGATCAAACAACCAATATACAAACCTATGTGATCTCAATCCTAGTTAATCTCATGATTCTAATTCGATTTGTGGTTTCACCTTTCACGAGACATAAACCCCTAATTCCTTAGTGAATTTATTCTCAAACTACGGATTCCTAATTCCTTAGTAAATCCAATTTATCAATCTCTACTCTCTCGTAAGTTGAAACCGATTTCCATACAACACTCGGTGTAGATTCAGTTAACTCTCGTATTTTAGAATCTATCAACCTAGATGATTAATCGATTAACTTGTCATCATTAACGATTAAAGATCCTATCTTTCTATGGTGATCTAACGCTTATGCAACTTCCGTATTATAAACATCAATCGTGAACTAATTTCTCAATTTATTCACATAGCCATACAAACCGCATAGAGAAGATACAAATAAATTGAAATCATGAAGAAGAACCGGGATTGAATAAATCTAAAAGAACTCACATAGTTGTGTACAAAGGTTGATCCTTGAAAAGAAAAACAAACGAAAAGACTCTAATCTAACCTCGGTTCACCCGAGCACAAGGCTCGGGTGACCGCCTTCAACTCCTCAAAGCGCGGCCGCTCTTGAGTAATTTTACGTGTATGAAATTCTCAATGAATTAGGGTTGGGGCGCAGCTCTTTAAATAGAGTTTTAAGTCGGCCGTCCTTAGGTCGGCGTTGGGCGCCGTCCCGCTTATGTGGACGCCCGCTCAATATGTCTTAGACGCTTGCAAGACGCTTCGTCCGGATGCCGTCCAAACTCTCTCGCTCAACTTTTCTTCCTCGGGCGCTGCTTTTACTTTTTTCAGACGCCCGTTCGATCGACGCCGTCCACCCTATCTCGAGGCCACCCACTCGACGAAATCTTGATATTTCCATCTTTATCTTCATTGATTTCTTTCCTTATCTCTTTTATTCTTCCATATCTTTGATTGATCCTCTCTCATCTCGAAATTAGCTCTTTAGGATCATCTTTTTCCATCATCAATGAGTATCTACACAAGGATCAAAACATACCAAAGTGTAACATATTTCCAAAATAATATAAAATCATAATTTAAGCACATAATTCGTTACGTTTTCATATTTAACTATTAAAACACCATTTACTCAATATTTCAATATAAAGCTCGAAATCTATGAAAATCATACGAATGTAGGGGAAATTGATATAGAAAATATATGTAAAAATCACTATAATTTAGCCCTTAACAACACCCCCACACTTATCTTTTTTTGCTCGCCCTAAGCAAAACAAAACAAAGATCAAGCTCGAGACAAATAAACATCTATACAAATATAAAGTATATTCAATAATCCTAGAAGTTCACCCGTGTAGTGTGTGCATAGCCATAATAAACTTCCACTAAGTTCCACAATTTGAAAGTTATTCAAACCAAAACTAGCCCGGTTTCCCATCTAAGTTAGAAATATTCAAAAATTATAACAGGCACTTTACAAAACATACATTTCCCAAAAAGAAATAGTAGAGAATATCTAAAACATTTCTGACAAACTCAGAGGATAATCCCTACAACATATCCTTCAGTTTATACTGGGGATAAGATTAACGATAACTAAGTCCTTATTTATTCATAATAATATATTTCAATATTTTCACTTTTTCACACTTTTCTAACACACATCGTAATAAGCTTTTGCCCTCATAGCGTAATAGGACATTTCAAGATAATCCCTACCTTACTCCAATCATAAGGCAACTATATAAACTCGATCGTCGTGAGTTTTTGGTCATCATAGTGGTATAGGACATACGTGGTATACCCTACCTCACTCAAATCATCGACTAGCTTCCGACACACACAATTACAATTATGTTTACTTAGAGATTTACATTTGGCAAGGAAAAGATTATTTTCTAGTAGCACGTACCACCAATGAGCATAACACCTCAAGTAAACAATTTATTACTATTGCAAAGACTTAATCACGCTTCACTTATCACATTCAAACTTACAGATATTCACAGTATATCATACTTTAATTCTAGAATACAAACTACTAAACTTTTCAAGAATTGTACATAAGCAAAGAAACATGCTATAATCATCAAAAATCTCCAACTAAAATGGGGTAGGCTTTCAACATTTAGCTCATCATTTACTATGGCATGTGAAAAAGAGTGTCGGGTGAAACAACTAAAATTACTAAATATACAGGATATAGCAAAAATGATATAAACTCAAGCAAAGATATGCCTTTGTCTACTCGGGACTTAACAAAAATTTGAAAAATTTAGCACTTTTCATAGAAATATAATAGATTAAGCAAATGAACGTAGATACATAAACCATCTATCCCTTCCCCCACACTTAGATTGCAACATGTCCTCATGTTGTGCAAAATAAAAGAAAAGAGAACTTAGCTGATTGTAGTTCTAAAGAAGCAAATCCGAATGGGTGCACTCACCCGTAAATGCTCGACGAATCCAAAGATCGTGGACCATCCACCGGAAAACTGACATCGTCTGAAAGCTCACAAATGCTATTGCAATTATATCCTGCACACTTGACAAGCATGAAATACCTCGGGGGTAGGGGGAAGATAACATATAAAGCACAGGAAAAGAAGTCCAGAGAATTTTCAGATTAAGCTCAGGTAAAGATGGAACATATACATGAAATATTACAACATAGTAGGCTAGGTGCAACTACATGAAAATATTTTACAATGCAATCTACATGATATGCAAGCCTAAGAAAATAAAAGAGTGATGGTATATGGAAAACCAACAAGAACCATACTCGAAAGAAAAATAAACTAGGTGGTATTACTTAAAACGACATGCCGGTGACCACACTTAAGAAAAATAAAATAAAAAATAGAAAAACAATGCAACTATATGAAATGCAACTAAATGAAATGCATTTATATGATATGCAAAAATAAAAGAAAATAAAAGAAAGAAAACTAGCCCATACATTTGAAACATAACATATATATAAACGTCTACCATGTAATGAAAGTTACGATAAACGACAGTACTAATCATTACTGCAGACGCGCCTTAAGACTTATCTAATGTGATAGACTTATGGAAACCAACAGTTGTCTATACTAAAAAGATATAACTCATATGGACAGGATGTAGCATACGGAAAACCGACAGTAGCTACCCACATGAATTACAAATAAAAAGGAAGCTCATAAATCTTAAGGTCTACAAGATTCATCACAAGATACGTAGCATACGGGAACCGACATTAGCTACGGAAAAATAAAAACAGTTATAGCCTACGGAAACCGACATTTACTATAACATAGATGAATCAAGAATGAGAGATAAGATCAATTATCTAACATGGATTCATAGATGGAAAAATATAAAATATGTAGGTTCAGGACATCTATGTAAGGATCAAATTGCCACAGAAGCTCGAATGAAAGAAATCCAAATTAAATAAAAGCATGAAAAATTAAATCGAGAAAAATGAACACCTGGATCGCAGACCGGACGGACGTCCAACTAGCGTTCAACACTGGACGAGCGTTTAATAAACCCGGCCGCCGCTTTCCATGAAAACCACCGACGGGCGTTGAGTATATCGAGACGCCGCCTGATCCTTCAAATCGAGCGAGATTGAAAATTTCAGAACGGACGAACGCGTCAACAATTCCAAACGCTGTTTCACGACGTTAGGTACTGGACGGGCGCTCAAAAGACGAACGCCGCGTCCATATATCGAATACACAATGAATAGCAGGAAAAACGTAGAAAACCCTAAACTAAATTAAACATCATACATCAACACATAGCACAGCACAGAGAACAGCCACTGATAAATTTAAGCATAGGGGTTAGACTAGGTTACATAAAAACACAAACTTCACGTAAAACAGATTGAGTAAAAAACTTTTGCACATTCTTAACCTAACGGTCATCGAAACACGGCAAAATAAAAACTCTCAACCTATTAAACGCTACTTTTATTAAAAACAAAAATAAAACGTAACAAAATCGAGAACTAACAAAACTAGATTCAACATGACACCTAGTCCCCGGCAACGGCGCCACTTTTGTTGGAGGGATTTTGCATCATTAAACAAAAGAAAATTTATAAACCCTAACTACCATGCAAAACTAACTCCTAACCGGCCGAATACCGGTAATTGATAGTAGAGCGAAGTGAGTAAGGGTCGATCCACAGGAATTGGGATGTTGAATCTAATTTCACTAATCCTACCAATTGTTACTCAAAGAACGAATAAAAAAAAAAGTAACGAAAGAGCAAAACATAAAAACAGAAAAAGAACAATCAAGATAAATCTAACCTAGAAACATAAAAACAATCTAAACTAAAGACATGGGATCAAACAACCAATATACAAACCTATGTGATCTCAATCCTAGTTAATCTCATGATTCTAATTCGATTTGTGGTTTCACCTTTTCACGAGACATAAACCCCTAATTCCTTAGTGAATTTATTCTCAAACTACGGATTCCTAATTCCTTAGTAAATCCAATTTATCAATCTCTACTCTCTCGTAAGTTGAAACTGATTTCCATACAACACTCGGTGTAGATTCAGGTTAACTCTCGATTTTAGAATCTATCAACCTAGATGATTAATCGATTAACTTGTCATCATTAACGATTAAAGATCCTATCTTTCTATGGTGATCTAACGCTTATGCAACTTCCGTATTATAAACATCAATCGTGAACTAATTTCTCAATTTATTCACATAGCCATACAAACCGCATAGAGAGATACAAATAAATTGAAATCATGAAGAAGAACTGGGATTGAATAAATCTAAAAGAACTCACATAGTTGTGTACAAAGGTTGATCCTTGAAAAGAAAAATGAAACGAAAAGACTCCTAATCTAACCTCGGTTCACCCGAGCACAAGGCTCGGGTGACCGGCCTTCAACTCCTCAAAGTGCGCTTGCTCTTGAGTAATTTTACGTGTATGAAATTCAATGAATTAGGGTTGGGGCGCAGCTCTTTAAATAGAGTTTTAAGTCGGCCATCTTCTTTGGACGCCCGTCCGCTGTGGACGCCCGCTCAATATGCCTTAGACGCTTGCAAGACGCTTCGTCCGGATGCCGCCCAAACTCTCTCTGCTCAACTTTTCTTCCTGGCCGCTGTTTACTTTTTTTTCGTGACGCCCATTCCGATCCGGGCGCCGTCCACCCTATCTCGACGCCACCCACCGACGAAATCTTGATATTTCCATCTTTATCTTCATTGATTTCTTTCTTATATCTTTTTTATTCTTCCATATCTTTGATTGATCCTCTCTCATCTCGAATTAGCTCTTTAGGATCATCTTTCCATCATCAATGAGTATCTACACAAGGATCAAAACATACCAAAGTGTAACATATTTCCAAAATAATATAAAATCATAATTTAAGCACATAATTCAATTACGTTTTCATATTTAACTATTAAAAACACCATTTACTCAATATTTCAATATAAAGCTCAAATCTAAGAAAATCATACGAATGTATGTAGGGAAATTGATATAGAAAATATATGTAAAAATCACTATAATTTAGTTCTTAACAATGCCTTTGGTTTCCTAAACCAAAAGGCATCTTCCTAAACCAATTTTGTTTAGGCACATTACTTTCCAAAATCAAAATTTTGAAGTGGTTCTAGCTTAGGCCTTTACAAATCAATATTTGAAAAAGGGCCTAGGCCTATTCCAAATCAAAATTTGGAAAAGCCAATATTTTGGTCACAAAACGAAAAAGGTCATCTCCCCTTTTGGAAGTACACAGCTGACGACGGCAACCGTAGGGCCACCGCCGCCGCGCATAGGAGGGGGGCCGCCGCCAGTCGGCCGAGCCCCCCAATCGACCTAATTTTTTTTTGTTTTAAACATCTCGTGATTATAGATCTTGCATATATCGATTAATTACTACGCAATTAAATTATGCTTATTGCTTAAGCTCGAAGTCTCTGATACCACTGTTAGGAAATCACTAGTTTAACGCAGCGAATTTATATTTTGATTTCTTTTCTAGATCGTTCTTTGTTTAATGCAATAAACATGTTAAGTAGTTTGACGGTTATACCTTGGATGATCTATAAGATCGTCCCTTTGACCATCAACGGAGAGTAGTACAATGCGCAAGCCGTCCACGTGTCCGGCCTCTATCGTTGATCCACATGAACTCCTCGCCGGAATCCTCCTTGGATTGCTATTGAAAACTCCGGTTGCTAGACCGGCATTTTTCCCCTCTCTCTAACTCTCTATAGGATGCTCTCTATTTTATACAAAAACTACGAGCTCTTGCAATTGTGATGTACAAAAGAGCTTGACACCCACCTCTTATTTATAGTAGAAGTTGCGCCCCTACTTGGTGTGGAGGAGAAGAAAACATTTTCCCAATAAAATAAGGAAAATCAATTAGATTGATTTATCTCTTTTATTATAATATCTTATATTAAATAAAATCTAAATATTGTCAATCTTATATTGATTATATTTATCTTATTACCATAAATCTATTTTTCCAAAATTAATTAATATCCAATATTAATATTGTGGTAATCTTATTAATTAAAGTGCACAATCCAAGTGTATCTTATACACAATGATGTGGCGCCCCATATTGCCAAATAATGGCTTCCGGAATATTCTTTAATTAATATAATTTGTGTATAATTAATATATTACATTTTATTTATTCATAATAAATAAACACCATAATATTAATTTACCACTATAACCTTTATAGTCTAGATATAAACTTTCCTTATTTGGTTATCAACTATAACTGCATTTTAATCTGACTTGATGTTCATATGTGCGTGACCCGATAGGCTTCCGAATATGTTGGCCGTAGACACAAAGTGCAATTTACAAAAATCTCCTTCACGTCTAACGATCACAGGATAGCATCTAACAACACACCGTGACCCCCAATCATCGGAAGAGTCAAAAGCAATGACTACTACCTTTCATGTGAAGCAGTTACCGTATAACTTACAATCCTATCAATGTACTAATATGCATACGATCGTATCTCGAGTGTCAATACATTAACGATCGTATCTTATAATCTGGATATCATGCTCCTTCGGAATAACACATTTACTCCCACTTTGCAAAGATTCACGAGAGCTATACATTTCTTATAAGAAGGCCATTTCGGATATTCGATCTCAATCATAGGATACGTGATTCCCGGATGACCAAACATGTATACTCCGCATGCTTCAATATCATACCCAATCACTCCCGCATGATCGCCCTGTGGTTAAGGGAAACCTCAATAGTGTCAAAGCATGACAATCCACACCTTGATGCCATAAAGACTCCGGTCTAAAGGATAATCACACAACCGCCACATAGTGTGACACTTAATGTAAGTGGATCAGTCTAACGTACGCATTCTCTAATACACGTCCACGTACAGTCTAAGTGTCTCTAAACTTCGATAGATGAGATCTATCCCTTCCTTGTATAAGGTAGAAGACATCCAATACATGCTAGTCTAATTATACTATCAATGTCCCATTTGATAGTACATAAGACTAGAGACTTTTAAGTATCAAACTTATTAAAGTGATTAGAGATCTCATCAACCATAATCACTATCATGGTTTCTCTATCACAGTTTGACACTAGGGACGTTACAAAATATATACAACAAATAATATGAAGATAAACAATATATAATAAAATAAGTGCTTTTATTAATCATAATAAAGTTATTACATGAACTAAATAGACTGTAATTGACCTGACCCGGTCGGTTCCGGTCCAACCCGGTTGGGTTTAGGACACCTATTCAACGGTTAACACAAATCCAGCACCAGCAGAGGCTGTGGAAGCAGTCAAAGTCACTCAAGGACCGGTTGAAGACACTCTGCTGGGAAATACTCAGGACAAAAAAGACACTTCTCCAGTTTCAAAGACATAGAAGAATGAGATACTGAAGTAATTAGATGTGTGAGAGAATCCTTTCAAGTTCAAGATGATGCTTATCCAAGAAGCATGTCACAAGATGAAGCATGGGCTGATTGTCTCGGTTATCAAGACGATGAGTTGAAAGTTGACATGGCCAAGATGTATAATGAACTAAAAAGGTAGTGTACGTATCAGAGACAAAGAGTAGCTCAGGGAGCATTTGGCTCTAGCAGCAATCAAAATCAATTTGTGCCCTCATCACAAAGGGGCCTGAGGACTTAACTGCTGAAGGACAAGAGGAATTCAACAATCTAGTTAAGTTTTTCAAACCTAAGTCCAGATTAAAACCCCAACAGCAATGTGTGATGTACAAGGATCTGAAGATGGCAAATTCACACATTGTTGAGGCCAAAGCAAGATTGGAAAGTCACTTTGGTGAACAACTGGCACATGAAACTATGCCTGACTTTAACATGCTATTTGACAGGAAAGTGTTTGTAACACTCTCTCATTACACTGCATTGGAACACTGGAAGTGGAAGTTTCCAGAAATTGATTGGTTAGACATGGAAGGGATTCAGACTACAAAGTTCAAGCGGTACAAAGAGAATTTTTTGAACATGTAGTTGTAATAACTTGCATTTCACCGAATCTCCAATTATGTTATGTCCGTTATGGATGAATAAAATTTCTGAGTTTTATTCCAATTTATTATATGAAAATGTGTTTACTTATATTCAGGCTTATGAGGGTTTTGGCATCATCAAAAAGGGAGAAATTGTTAGGAACATTTTATTGGTTTGATGATGGTCATACTAGCTCTTATAGCAAGCCTGAAATAAGTTGAAGTAAGTTAGAATGACTGTATAGGCTTTACTTAGAAGTCTGACATGTTGTATAAGTTTAGTCAGACAAGCACTATACTAGGTTGGTAGGCCGGCTCAGTAAAGATAACTGACCAGCTCAGTGACAACAACCAAGGGACCAGCACAGTGAAGTGAAGACTTAGGGACTGACTTACAACCAATGAAGTCTGTGATGAACTGGGGTAAGTCTATGATATATTACAGGTGATGAAATTTTAATTTTCTATAATATGGTGTACACTGATCTCGCAAAAATTAAGCATCAGTGAAGTACATGTCTATCGGCTGATAAACAAAGCAACAACAAAGTAAATAACAAGCAGCCAAGTAAAGCAGTCACTTGACCGGTGAAGCAACTAAGGAAGCAGTCAAGTGGAGAAATTACCCTGCCGGTAAAGTAATGAGGAAGCAGCTAAGTAGAGTAAGCTGCCAGCACTTATTCAAAACGTGGAAAATATGGAAGATCAAGCAATTACTGCAGAATCAATCAAGGACGGATTTTATGAGGAACGTTTGATGAAAATCCGGATCACTGAAATCAAGGAGGATTAAATAGAGGCAAAAATCAAGGATTATTCCGTGCATTAAGTAGCCAACGGACAGAAATTAAAAATCAAGGAATCATGGCTATAAATAGAAGGCATTGACAGATAAGGAAAATAACTATTATCATAATAAAAAATTCTAAGTGCAGAAACTCTATCAAATTCACAAGCCTTCTAATCATTCTTACAAGCTATATCCAGAAAATCAATCTCAGAATTCAAAACAGAAAAGATACAATCAAGTCTGAGTATTGATCAAATTTGTGAATCCTGAATTCACATCAACTTGAAGGATCTTTTTGATCAAGCAATTGAATCAGATTGTCTGAGAAAGAATTGCAGAAGTGTGATAGCTGCTGAAGGATTTTTTCCCAATGAGCAGTGTGTGGAAGACTGAGTCGCTGAAGCTTTTGTAGCCAGGGAGTGATAGTTTGAAGATTGTGAAACTTGTGTAGCCAAGGACAATCATAACTATTGTATTGGTGAAAGACAATAGTGAATTCCTCCAATCATCACAGGAGAAGAGTGGACTAAGGGATTACACCACCCTGAACCACTATAAACCTTGTGCTATATACTTACAGCATTTTAATTTATGCATTTACCTTGAGTATTGAAATATATCTGTCTATGCTTGCTTAAATACTTTGAAAACATTTTTTGAAGGGCTTTATTTCCGCTGCATAAAGGGTTTTCATCAAGAATAGTTTTGGAAACTCCAATATAGTCATTCACCACCCCCCCCTCCCCCTCTGACTATATTTTCACCCTTCTCTGGGACCAATAAGGTTGATCCCACAGAGACATTGCAACGCAGATAATACCTCACAAATCTAACTAAGAAGACAAATAACGGTCCTTAGACCAACATAAAGACAGAAAAGTAATTTGTATATCCATCCTCTCTGGATCTCCTAACTTGGTGTAATTAATCATTATGTCTATGTTTCCTCTTAATTCCCCGATTCAACCAGAACACGTGTTTTTAATTCAGTTTTAGCTATGGGTGCCATCTTCTAACCTTATCTACTTCCATTGAAAGGACAGTAGATGTCTATGTGCAGTTAACCTCCTTCTTTGGTTGTATTAAATCACACGATATAATTTCTAGAAAGTGCCGGCTCAAAACCGATAAACTCCTTAAGCAGCTATCGTGGATTGACTAGCACGTTCCTAGGGATTGATCCAGACTATGTCAAAACTAACTCTACACTTTATCATCCTTCATGTTAATTTACGATGTACAATAAGCAAATTGGCAAGATCTAACCTACTGTGAATTAAACCTGACAATCAATGTAGCCGACGCCGAATCTCCTGATTTAGGGTGACCTAAAAGTGCCTCGCAATTGCGGTAAAGACGCCGCAATTGCAGGAGTAGTGGTTCCTACTTCTGGAATATCATCGTTCTATCCTGATTAATTCTGGTTAATTACTGTTCGTTTAGACATGCAGATTAATTACATCGCGTTAATCTAACCTAATCTACCATGATAAAGGCATAAAGGAACGTTCAAAGCTTCATACCTTTAACAATGGAGGATCTAGCTAGATCAACTCAAGCTAGTTGAAGGATTGGAGAAGATAACCAAGCAAACGAACTCAAAATAAACTCAAGAACGCCATATTTCATAAAAGTATGTAATAGTTGTGGTACATCTCATAATATATCTGACACGGGCTATTTATAAGCCATAAAACCGACATAGTAAACCTAAACCTAGCCGATTTAGTACATAACATGGAAATCTCTATTTCGTGTCCTCCAAGGTGCCGCAACTGCGGCTAGGGTTTCCATAATTACGGTCCTGATTGCCTCTCTTTCAGGTCCAGCAGTTTCTTCACAGATTTTATTGACTTCAGCCCAATGACATCTTTTTACTCGGATCCACTCTTATTCCGCTCCAATTATGGTATACATGAAAAGCATGGAAACGAGACACAACAGTACCATTTTCATTGGATAAAACGTATAGATACATAATTAACGACCAAGGAACCGACACTAGGCAATTGACATGTATTTCATACAATAATCCAACTGTCACTTATTAATTGAGCATAATTCGGGGTGCATAAAGATATAGTTTATAGTACTAATTTCAATGCGATCATATCTACATAAGGCTTACGTATATAATTGGAATAAATTTTAATTATATGTGTTGATGACGCTCAAAATGATACACCTTACGGCATAAATATTTCACCCATTCTAAGCTAAAAGTAGTAGTTTTTGATCATTTATATTAACCATTTGAGTCGAATGTCATAAGTCGGGTTCATGAGTCGAGTAATTTGCATTTAACGTTTATTTTCCCTAATTTGATATTATTTCATGTATTATTGGACTATTTTCATGTTATAAGGATTGGGCCAAGCGTAGAAGATGGATTATGGAAAAAGAAACCGGGCTTGAACCTTCGAACCATGTTTGCTTGGACGAGAGGTAGATTTATGTGTCATTAAGTCGGTTTATAGCACTATAAATAAGTGGCACCGGCCACGATTTCAATGTACAATTTTCCACAAGACAAATACATTATATTCAATAAAAGTTCTCTTTTGTTCATTTTTTCCTAGTCAACCTTCTAAGGAGGATCTGCACTCGTCTTCGAGGGTATGATTTTATGGCTTTCTAGATGCAGATCTATCGTTATTTCCTTTTGATTAATATGGTTTAATTGTTTGTATTAGTTCTGCTATGTGGTAGTTAGTTTATTTTACCCCATGAATGTTTAGATCTGAATTGTTGGTGAAGAAATCATGAATGAACGGTTGCATTGTTCGGAGCCCGCGACGGTCTTTATCGTGGCACCGAATTCCTAATAAAACCTAATTCATGATAATCGGCACCGGCTATGGTGGGTCATCAAACCACCAAAGATAAATCACCTACAACCTCTATAGCTAGTGTAGCGGAAGCAGGGGTCGAACCCACAGGAAACGGTAGATTTATTTCTCTTAAAATTTGCAACAACAAATTAAAAGATATTTGGATATTTATAACTACTCCTAAGAATAAAAACAAAATCAAATTCAAAAGTTCCAGTCAATTGATCGTTTCCCCTCAATTCCGATTCAATGATGACTCGTTAAATTATTAATAAATTGGTTATAGTCACCGACAACCGCCAAGTGACCAATCTCTCCTAAATGATAATCAAGACACGTTCGTTAATTATTCTCTAACCGGAAGACACCCCTAGACACGGTCATAGGTGTTTGGAATCCCGAAGCATAATTCAAGGTATTAATCCACTAAAACTCAATCTTTCTTATGGCAACCGCCAACCGCCAAGATCGATTTTGGTACTAGATCAAAATAACCGCTTAATCATCGCGCGTCAACAATTAAACGAATAATTCTAATCCTATATTGAAAATGAAAAAGCAGCAGACAAATAAATACCAACAATCAAACGAGGAGATAACACAATTAGATCTCACAATCATATAAAATTGAGGGTTCATAGCAAAAAAAAAAGAGAATAATCGCCGGCAATGAATTGATGCAGCCTTTCTGTTCTTTTTTCCGTCATGTTCTCCCCCCCTCCAAAAATAAAACCTAATATGTCTCCTAATAATCACCTCCCTCCTACTCACAGTTCACGTGAGAAATTTGCCATGGGCCAAGCCCAATTATTTCCTAATCATTGTTTACGCTTAGTTTAACCTAAGTTACAAGGAGGGAAAAAGAAAAGAAAAGAAAAGGATCTTATTCCAAAAGAAGTCCGGTAAATTTTTTGTGGATTTAGGATTCCTCTTTCGCAGTGGTCATACGAGTTGGTTTTCATTGAGCGGGACAAAAAAAAATTTGGCAACAGAATATTTGAAGCCTGTTGCTTCTGATTTTGACGGATAAAAATTGAATTTGGCAACGAGCTCTACACTGTTCTTCCTCTTCAATTTCAATTTTCATTGAGAAGTCGTGTGAGAATAGCAATAAGGCGGCGGCTATAGGGTTTTTCCATGGCGGACCGTCCTCCCGACACCAACGTTCACGACAACGGCAAGCAGCCACAACAGCCAACAGCGCCATCAACAGCACCTTCCTCTCCGGTGCTTAGCTACGCTCATATTACGGGCCAAGGTTCGGCTTCCTCCTTCAAGACCGGCAGCGTGAAGACTTCAACTTTCAAGGGGGAGTCCTCTATAATCATTCCGGCTGAGGCAGAGACTGCCCTAGTTGCTGGATTTCAGCGGTCGCTGGTAGGAAAATTTTCTCATGGACGCCCACAATTGGATACGATTCGGAAATTCCTCACAGTCCAAAATTTCAAAGATAACTATGCACTCGGTCTTTTAGATAACAAGCATGCTTTAATTCGTTTTCAACATGATGAAGATTACATCAAATTATTTTCAAAAGCGTCATGGCAAGTTGGTAACAAGATTATGAGGGTGTTTAAATTGACAGTTGATTTTCATGTAGACAAGGAACCCTCCATAATTCCTGTTTGGATTTCCCTCCCTAAGCTCCCAGTCCACCTCATGAACAAGGATTTCATTTTTGCATTAATGCATACAGTTGGGAAACCTCTTCGTATTGATGCGGCTACCGCGGAGCTGAGAAGGCCCTCTTTAGCTCGGGTTCAGGTCGAAGTTGATATTCTGAAAAACCTCCCTTTGCGTATTTGGATCCAAAAAGAAAATGGTGACGGGTTCTGGAAACCCATTCTCCCTGAAGGTGCTCGCCCAGCCTATTGCACCCATTGTTGGCGCATGGGGCATAACCATGATCAATGTCTTGTTAAACACCCGGACTTGGCCACAACTACTAAAGCTAATCACGACAAGCCTGGTCAAGTTTATGTCGCAAAAGCGACGGTCGCCCCAGAAAAACCTCAGGTTGAAAGTGCAGAAGTAACAGTTAGAGCAGCTCAAGATGAACCCCCTGTCCCGGTTCCAGTTGAAACCATTGAGGACAAACTAGAATGGCAACGGCTAATATCTCATCGTGAGGACCATGGTTATGGTTCAGACTCCGACACCAAGAAAAAGGCTCTTCTGCTGGTTAATCGATTAGATTGGAAATCCCAAGCCACAGCTGTTGAGAGCTCGGCCTCTGTAGATGAAAGTAGCCAGGATGAGACTTTGCAGGGATCATACGCAGAAAAACAGATTGACACTTTACAAGGCACTGAAGTTGAGCGGCCTTTCATTCCAGTTTCCAGAGGCCGCAAAAATAAAAATAAAAATAAAAATAAAGAGGTTGTGTCAAATGCTTCAGGGGTTCAAACCCGCGCCACCAAGACTCCTAAAAAATGGTTTCCCAATGAATAACATCATTTTTGGAATATTCGGGATCGCAACTCTTCCTCCATGAATCGTCTCAAGTGTCTGGTAAATACTTATCACATAGATTTCTTGGCCATTTCGGAACCCATGTTGACCAATGATAATAAACGGCTCTTTATTGCTAACCGTCTCAATTTTAAATTTTCGGCTGCTTCTCCTAATAATAAAATTTGTCTTTATTGGAACACTTCTCTCTCTTGGGATATCTTACTTGCTACGGACCAATCGATACATGTTAAATTCAATGGCACTGCTCATTTTGTTATTTCGGCCATTTATGCTAAATGTAGCAGAGTAGACCGCACTGTTCTTTGGGATGAGCTCCAATCTTTACATGCTCTTGGCCTCCCTTGGCTGCTTGGAGGGGATTTCAATACTATCCGGTTTCGGGAAGAATACAAAGGCAATGGGACACCGGATCGTCGCTCCATGCAGGATTTTAATGACTTTATTTCGACCCAATGGCCTGGTTCATGTTAAACTTGATCGAATATTGCATAATTCCAATTGGCTTGACATTCATCCTACTTTCACTATCAAGGCTCTTCCTAAATGTTGCTCTGATCATAAGGTCCTTTACTATGGCTTGACTCGGCTGAATGCTGGACCCAAGCCGTTTCGCTTTCAAAGCATGTGGCTTCGTCGGGATGATTTTAAATCTTTAGTTAGAGATAATTGGACTCTACCTCTTTATGGTTTGGGTATGGATGTGTTAATGGGCAAACTTAAGTGTCTTAAGACTGTTTTTGGTGATGTTCATCTCAATGCGAAGCTAGCTGAACAGAATCTGGCTATCAAAGAGCAAACTTTGGAGGCTGATCCGACGGAAGAGAACCGTGCCGCTCTGAGCCTTGCTAATGCTCATTATATCCGGTGTATGCTCGAGGAGGAGGATTTCTAGAAGCAGAAGTCTAACTACAAATGGTTCAAGGATGGGGATCGTAATACGGAATTTTTTCATGCTTCGGTTAGGGCTTATGGGGCGAAAGGTCATATTCAGCGGATTCGCAATTCTGCTGGTGACTGGATTACGGAAGAGCGGGACATCAGTCAAGAAGCTATCCAGTTCTTCAGTTCTCTACTTTCTCAAGGTGACCCTCAGGATGATTCGGCTATGCAGGACCTTCTTTCTCATGTTCCGGTGTTAATCACTGAAGAGGATAATGCTCTTCTAGGGGCTGATATTTCAATGGAGTAAATAAAATGGGCTATTTTTATCTTGATCCTAATAGTGCGCCGGGACCGGATGGTTTCTCTAGCAACTTCTTTCAAGTTTTTTGGGAGGTGGTTCAAGTTGATATCCAAAATGCAGTTAAGGACTTTTTAACTGGCCGCCCTTTACCCCGTGCTGTGGGGTCCACTTTCATTACCTTGATTCCTAAGACGGATGCTCCTACTAGATTTGGGGATTTCAGACCCATCTCTCTCTGCACGGTAATTAATAAAATCTTCACCAAAATTCTGACGCATAGACTGCAGCCCCTGCTTGGTAAACTCATTTCTGATGAGCAATCAGCTTTTGTCAAGGGTAAAGACATTGCGGATAATATTCTTTTCGTGCAAGAGATCATTCAGCATTTGCATAAAAAGGTTCGCGGCCACAATATGGCTTTCAAACTGGATATTGTTAAGGCCTTTGATAGAGTCTCTTGGCCATTTTTATCGCAGCTTCTACATTCCTTCGGGTTCGGCCATGCCTTCATTAACCTTATTATGAACAATCTGCGGGGATGCTACTCCTCTATTTTACTTAATGGCACTCCGACTGGCTTCTTCCAGTCTTCTCGCGGCATCAAGCAGGGTGATCCTCTTTCCCCGTATCTTTTTATCTTGATCAGTGAAGCCTTTACTCGCGGTCTTAAAGCTCTTTTCCAAGACCCGGTCATGCAGCACTACTATCTTCCTCGGCATTTCCTCAGTTACTCATTGCATGTATGCGGATGATCTTATTATTTTTTGCGCAGGGGCTTAAACGAAACATAGATAAAATTATTGCTTTCATTCAGACTTATGAGAAGGGTACCGGCCAGAAAGTGAACCTTGATAAAAGTTTCTTTGTGGTTTCGAAACACTGTCCTTCTGGATCGATACGAAGACTCACAGCTATGACTGGCATAAGGAGAACCACATGCCCTTTCACTTATTTGGGTTGTCCGATTATTGTAGGCCGCCCGAAAAGGTCTCACTTTGACTATCTTATTGATAAAATTCAGAAAAGACTTGAAGGCTGGCAATCGAAACTGCTCACTATAGGTGGTCGCCTCATTCTCATCAAGCATGTTTTATCCTCCATTCCGATACACACCATCGCTGCTTTGCAAGTTCCTCACTCTGTGCTTAATCAGATTCATCGCATTTTTGGAAACTTCTTGTGGGGCAACTCTGCGCAAGTGAAGAGACGTATCTGAAGATCCTGGGAGAATATCTGTGGGCCTACTGAGGAGAATGGACTAGGGGTTCGTAATATTAAAGATGTTCAACTCGCTTTTGCTTGCAAGCTTTGGTGGAAAATTCGAAACCGAGTGGGCTTATAGGGTAAGAGTTTTTCCATTTTGCCTCACCTGATGGTTCTGCATCCTTGGCGTATAATGCAGAAAGTTGAAACTATGGTGAATCTCCACTTGAGGCCGATAAAAACAGCCATTTGGGATTGGGTCTAGGCTCCTACTGCCTCGGGAAATTTTACTATTGCTTCTGCCTACAACACTATTTGTAGAAGAAGAGATATCGTTGTTGATCTGAAAGTGATCTGGAAGCGAAACATACCTATAAAAATTTCGGTTTTCATATGGCGGTTCCTCAATAAATTGCTCCCCCTACCTAGTATGCTGCGAGTTTTTGTACAACATGGTCCCTTTAAATGCCCCTTCTGCTGTGAGGAGGATACTAGAGATCATACTTTTTATAGTTGTTCCTTCTCTCGAGCCATTTGGGACTTTTTCCAGTCGCTTCTGCATTTTCATCCTCTTACAGCGGATTTTTGGTCTTATCTCCGGTGTTGGTGGTACCCGGATCGGAATGGCTCCGTGAAGAAAGCTTGCAAGCTGGTACCTTCTTTGATTATTTGGGAAATTTGGAAATGCAAAAATCGGATCATTTTTTACGACTCCAGACCTTCTATTCAGACTGCTATCCTCAATATCCGTCAAAACTTATTTCATGCTCTGCTCAATAATCGCCTTATCAGAGTGGATAAGGATGACGACTGCTTGCTTGACAATCGGATCATTAGTTCCTTTTCCCCGCGTATTGCTATGCACACCATACTGGTGAATTGGCAAAAACCCCCGGATCATTTGGTTAAGTTGAATACTGATGGCTCTTCCTTAGGCAACCATGGCCCTGCTGGCGGTGGCTTTCTTATTCGCGACTCTCATGGTCAACTTCTTTATGCTGTTAGTGAACCTTACACTAATTGCACCAGTCTCATTGCGAAACGAAGGCCCTCCTAGCCGGCCTTACTTATTGTTTGGAGCACAATTTGTTTTCGGTTCTGGTGGAAACGGATTCTTTAGTTCTTGCCAATATCGTCTCTGGGACTTCTGCGACCCCTTGGCAGCTTGATGGTGATATTAGGTCTATCAGATATCTCCTCCGCACACATCTTATGCAGATTTCCCATATTTTCCGTGAAGCTAACAAAGCTGCAGATTTTCTTGCACATCGGCCTCCTCTAACAGAAGGAGAGCCACCTACACGTCACAGTATAACACTCCATCGGCCCTCAAACTTATTCTTCATGGTGATCAGCTTGCCATCCCTTTCATTCGTCCGAGTACAGCGCTCTCATAATAATCACCGGACGCATCCGTCAATTTATTGATGGATGCAAACCAGGTTGCCCCTATCCTCTTGGGTAGATTTCATATATATGATTATTATTTGTTTTACTGCATTGTTCATCACATTACAGGCAGTGACTCTACCTATGCTGAGTGGTCGATGAAGCTCCCTGCAGATTATAACCGTGTTGTTTGCCTGACGTTTAGTTATGGACATGGCCTACAGGATCGTGCCTACCTTTGGACGCACCCCTACCACATTGCTAGGGGTGCAATCCAGGTGTTTTTGTGACTTTTGCTGTCAAAAGATGTGCTCATACTTTTTCTGGAAGGACCACAATTCTCTATTGCTCAAGCAAGTTCAGACGAGGGTGCAAAGAGACTTCGGCTTTTTTTCCTTAGATCGTATACACAAGGCAGAAGACAGATTTACAGCATATTTTCCACTTTGATTTCCACTGATGTAATTATTTATGGGGCAGGGGCTTTATTGGGAGTGCATAGAGCGAGTACTCTTCCTATGTGATGGATTTTCCTACTCTGGTTTGCCACACATGCAGGTTTAAGGAGCCATCTTATCATGACTCTATCACGTAAATTTGGGGCGGGCCGGGATATGGCAATGACCTTTGTAGCTCTTTATTTCACTCAATATAAATAAAGTTGCTTTAAAAATAAAAATAAAAATAATAATAATAATAATAATAATAATAATAATAATAATAATAATAATAATAATAATAATAATAATAATGGTCCTTTTAATATTAAAAGCCCGATGTGAATAAATAGCGAAAATTTACGGTTGGCTTCAATTGACTTTGTCATCTCTTCAATAGCCGGGATCCCAATTTAGGCGAAAACTGAAATTCTGAAATCTTTAAAAACCGCTTTCTCTAATCTTCCACAAAACTTCTTGAAATTGCTCCATAAGTCCCGAAATCTTCTAGCATCTTTTTCGAGCTCCTAAAACCTGAAAATCATCCAAAATATACCCGGAACAAAGCATCTCCCGACAAAATAGATATAAAAGAGGCACACAAGACACCACAAAATACAGTCTCATCACTCCCCCACACTTAGATTATTGCTTGTCCTCAAGCAATGCACTCTCATCCCCAAAAATAATAAAAGAAAAATGCGTGAACCTAAATCCTAAATGAATGACCTAAAACTATATGAATGCAAAGCACCAAAAGAATTCCAATAATGACGTCCGTCCAACCTTCTCATCAACCTCATATTTCATAATGCAAATCAAATGATAACAAAGCAAGGCACAACACACACTAGTATTCATACGACTCACTATAACATCACTCGATCATAAATTTTAAAGTGGAAAAATAAAAGAGTCTCAACTTGTCCTCACGGGTAATACTCTCAATATAATGCATAAGGACAATTCACACACTCTCAAAAATCAACACACAACCAAAGCATTACCATAGGTTTGCATATCCATCAAATCTCCACCACTATGCAATCGAAATCCAATGCACAAATCATGAGGTCTTTCACAGGGTTGTAACGGGGCTAGGGACTGAAAATAAGGTAGGGAAAAGGGAAATACAAGGCTAAATTGTCAAGGAGAGTGCATGAATAATCACACCAATTATCACATAGCCACCAATAAGCATTCCAATGAAACACACCTTACGGATCCAACTTGTATCACAACATCATAAGGATTGAAGTGCAAACAATAACATCCAAAGAAGCTTGCAAAAAAGGTTAGGAAACAAGCTACTTCTCCAATAAAACACTTCTGCAATGTAAACTCTCTTTTATTTCTGTGCTTCTTATTTTTTTGCCTTTTTTTTTCATTTTTTTCTATTACTTTTTTTTTACTCTAGATCTTGCAATTCACATCATAACATAATCTCGAGCAATACTCCCTAGATACTCGCTTCTTGGCACTTCTCCAAAGTTTCATGCAACTATTCACACAATCTCTTGACAATAGGGTCAACAAAAGAGGGGTATATCGTAAGAAAAAGGTCATGGGTTTATTTTCTGGAGTTTGTCAAAGAAAGGGTCAGGCTAGAAGGGGCTCACTAGGGGGTATAAAACATGGGTAGGCTAACAAAAGTGGGTCTTGAAAGGGCTAAATCCTAGGTGCCTCAATCATTTTAGTGCACTGAACCTGAAAAGTGTGGTCTCGAAATGCATGTCAAAGCAAATTCTAGAATGACACTGGAAGTGTGGATACCACTCAAGGAAAATTGAGCGAGTGCGCTCTTTGGCTAGGTGAAATCCTCACTTTTAAGTAGCTTTTCGTTAGGGCTCAATGATTTTACCTCCAAAGTTCACAAACAAGTGACGTAAGGTGAGTGTGTATCAATAAAAGTGTGTGTTTGCATTGATCAATTACCGTTTGATTATTGTTACTTCACACAAAATTTACATGAAAAAGTTGGTAAAGTGTCATACTTTGCGTACTCGATGATATGAGGTCCTAAAATGTCCTAAAAATGCAATTCTAATATGCAAATGCATGAAAAGCTCCCCACACTTAAATCATACATTGTCCCCAATGTATGATAAAAGTGGAAAGAAGAATGCAAAAGATGGAATGAGATGCAACTAGCATGTATGCATGATATGCAAAAAGTACTAATCTAACTATGAAAAGGAAAAGTTAAAAAAATAAAATAAAATAAAATAAAATAATAAAAGGAATGAGAATATCTTACAATTCGGACCGTGGGGCGATGAAAAATAAGCCTGAATGGCTGGAAAGTCTAAGGACCTTTATCGAGCACAGCTTGAACCATCTTATGTATATTGTCCAATTGCGCCGGTTGCGCTACAAGCATGGAAGTTAAACGGTCCACTTTCAC
Organism: Gentiana macrophylla; assembly: GCA_026214975.1. Classification (NCBI taxonomy): domain Eukaryota; kingdom Viridiplantae; phylum Streptophyta; class Magnoliopsida; order Gentianales; family Gentianaceae; genus Gentiana; species Gentiana macrophylla. Next base: position 43,774,479 of record CM047809.1, read on the forward strand.
GGAAAGGGAGTGAATAGAGTCACTTGAGTTGGATGTGCCAACATCATCAACATTCATAGACAACACATGTGTTGTTCTTTCTCTTCTTTGCTCCTATCTTGAAGCTTTTTGCAAATTTTAGATGACCATTCAATTGGGATGCAGCCGGCGGTAGAGGGGGCGCCAAAGGCTAGTCGTTTTTCCGCTTTGGTACTGGGAGGTGTAATGACGGAGGAGCTGCGTGTTGGCAGGGAGACTCGGGTCGATCAGAAATAGGGGGCTGGCCAACATTTACTTCGGGTTTAATGAAGGGTACCAGAGATGAGTGTGCAGCAGAGGTGTTGGGTAAGTGAAATTTTAAAATACAACCGTTGTATGAAAGTTTTACCAAGTGGCATACATTACAACCACTCATTTCTAACCTCTCACACATGATAAAAGTGTATTATGTGAAAGAGAGTAAAAATGAGAGGCTCTAATGTATGCCACTTGGTATAACCTTCCTACAACCATTGCACCATGTTGAGCACTCTCTCGAAGACGTTATTTAATTACGACTTATTTATTTATTTTCGATTCAATTATTTGTAAACACTATATATATCCCTTGTACCCCAATGATTATAGTGAGCAAACATTAATACAATTACAATTATCGAAGTATTTTATGGTATCAGAGCACCTATCGATCCCGCAACCCTAAACCTTCATCACAACCGCTGTTCTTCATCATCATCATCAGCCGCCAGTTTTCATCATCATCATGGCTCCCTCTGATGTAACCAACGAAGGATCCAGTGAATCCACACTCATCCCCACTCTCCCAAAGCTCAATCAGGCAAGCCACATTAACATCATGAAGTTGACAAAAGACACATATCCATTATGGCACGCACAAATTATGCCATATCTCAAAGGGCAACGCGTCTTCGGTTACGTTGACGGATCGATCCCTAAACCATCAGAAACAATCATATCAGGAACCACCACTAATCGAAATCCAGATTATGATGTGTGAGTAGAACAAGATCAGTTAATTTTGGGTTTAATCAACACGTCTTTGGACACCGACATGCTCCGTCATGTGTACAGGCACACCACTGCTGCTGCGGTTTGGAAGGCTCTGCAAACTCGTTTTGCTTCTCAAAGCCGTGCTAGAATTATGCAACTTAGGGCACAATTGATTAATGCCCAGCGAGATAATCGATCAAGATCGAAATTCTTTAGCTATCTCAAAAAACATTATCGATGAACTCGAGATGGCCGCCAACAAGTCACTATGGAGGAATTTCTTACACAAATTATTTCTCGGGCTTGACGTGACTATGAATCCTCGGCCGGGAGGTTATGGAAAAAGCAGACATTGATCTTGATCAGGTGTACTCACTGCTGCTCTCAACTGAAGCTCGATTCTTTCGCCATGACCAGGCCTCTCGCCCATCCTTCCCGGTTGTTCAAAGAACCTAAGCAAGACCGGTCTCCCGATCGCTAACTATGCCGCAAAGGTAACAACAGAGGGGCGGCAAAGAAGGCGGGGGTTACCGCAACCGCTCACAAAGAAGAAGGTCGAGACAGGCGGCCTTCAATCCGGCTCGTATAATTCTGGGCAGCAGGGCCCTTTTCCAGCCGGTCAATCACAGCCATTTCAGGGAACTCGTGCTCCACAGTATCCACAGTAGCAAGGTAACTATCAAGGAAATTATAATCAAGGTCAGAACAATGGTAATTATCAGCAGGGTCGTCCTCGTCGTTATCCACCGGGCCAAGTCCCTCAATGCCAAGTTTGTTATAAAATGGGACACACAGCACTTGAATGTTGGCATAGGACCAACTTGAATTTTCAGCCTGGTGCTTCACAGAATCAACGTGGGCCCCGTCCTAACATGGCTCTCCAAGCCACGGCTCCGAATTCTCGACCATCTGACTGGATTCCGGATACTGGTGCTACACAACACATGGCACAAGACTACCGCAATTTGAATGGTCACTCTGAACCATACAATGGTCCTGATCAGATTCATATTGGTGATGGCTCAGGTTTGCGTATTACTCATCTTAGTAGCTCTATTTTACCCTCTCATTCACGCACTTTTACCTTAAATCACATCCTCGTTTCACCTAGCCTTAAGCATAATTTGCTCTCTGTTCAACAATTTGCCAAAGATAATTCCGTTTACTTTGAATTTCATGGTGATTTCTTTTTTGTGAAGGACTATTCGGGTCGCATTCATCATAGAGGGTCCCTTCACAATGGTCTCTACAAGTTTGACTCCAGTCCAGCTTTAGCTCTTGCCACTTCCACATCCTCCACAGTTCGATGGCATCAACGTCTTGGTCATTGTTCCCACCCAGTCATGTGTCGTGTTCTTCGGAGTCAAGCACTCTCTGTTTCCAATAAAGCTTCCGATCCAGTTTGTGAAGCATGTCAGCTAGCCAAAAGTCATCGTAGTCATTTGCCTGTTTCTAGTTTTACTTCTGTTGCACCTTTGGATTTGGTTTATTCTGATGTCTGGGGACCTTGTCCCGAAACTTCCATTTATGGCAATCAATATTATGTTTCCTTTCTTGATGATTTTACCAAGTTCTTGTGGCTTTATCCTATTCGTTATAAAAATGATGTCGAACGTGTATTTCCCGTATTTAAAACATTTGTTGAACGCCTCTTTAATACCTCGCTCAAGTCACTTCAGACTGACTGGGGAGGTGAATTTCAACGTCTCACGAATCCTCTCACATCTGAGGGTATTAGCCGTATTTATAAAATCTCTCGTTGGGTAATGGCGATTCGGTGGTTTCCGGTGAGGGTTCCGGTAAGGGTGGAGGCGGGGATGGTGGGGTGGTTGTCACAGCTCGCCCCATGAACTTGGCTTGCTGCTTAGTTCTTGCCATGGCTTAAAAAATAATAAAATTGAAGTAAAGAAGGAATGAAGATAGAGAAACGGGTGGATTTATGGTGATTGGCAAAGTGTTTGTGAAAAGGGTGAAGCAAGTTACGGGCGGGAGAAAGGACGGGGGAGTTTTGGTGGCTGATTTGGTGAATAGATTTGGGGATCATATAAATGGGTGGAGTAAAAAAAATAATAGGGAAAAAGGTTAGCTAGCATACGGGTGGAAAAATCTGGAGAAAGAAAAAGTTTGTTTGTTTGTTTGGTTTCTTTTTTTTTTTTTTTTTTTTTTTTTTTGGAATTTAGAACCCCAAATGATGTGATCACATCATCAAATTTTTAGTCTCTGTATCTTGGCCCTTTATTGTGATAACACATTTCAAGAATGATGTGATCACATCATTATTATTTTTTTCTCACTGTTTTTTTGGATAGAAAAATGTTGAAACACCTCTAAAATCTATGTGATCAAATCGTAAAAAATTTACCCGTTGTTTCTATGCCTTCACCACAGCTCCTTGGCCATTTTCCTCCTACAACCTTAAGATCCTGACTTCATGGAAAAGTGAAATTCGCATTTCTTGAACAAGTCCCCCATGCTTGTACCTCCACACATTAAGTTCACTAAAACGCCTTATGTTTCTTCACAAATTCAGTTGTTCACCTGCAAAACAGACAAAAGCCTCCACCAACAGTGCAAATCTCTATTTTATTTTTCCACTTCTTATGCTAAAAACCAAAATGAAACAAAATAAAGAAAATTATTTTCATTGGGTTGCCTCCCAACATGTGCATTTCTTTAATGTCTTTGGCTAGACATTGGTACCTCGACTATCCATTGTCAAATGGAATAGTTTCCTTTCATTATTCTTCCTTGCATACTCAGTGAGTGAGCCATCCATCTCATCTTCATGAAGAATCAATTGTGCCTTGGCTCTAGGCACTTTGGTGAAGTATCTTCCCAAGAAAATAAGAACCGGATTAGTGGCTTCCACATCCCAGTTCATAATATAGTGATCCAGTGGGAAGACTACTTCCTTCTTGCTCACTTGCATGTCCACGGCCATCTCAACACTTTTTGGCCCCAAAGGCTCCTCAAATTTGACTTCCTCCGGATGATTTTCTTCATAATTAGACACATCATCCTCTAACTTCTCCAACACCATGTGAATTTCTTCACCCTTTAGTTGATCAACATCTTCAACAATCTCTGGTGTCAGATCAATCATAGGACGGTCCTCTTCATCGTCATACCACATAGGAGGAGGGGATGTTTTTAACCTTTGTTCTTTAAGCCGATCCACCTCAGTTTTCAGCTCGCCAATTTGATTTTGCATATTCTGAACCCAGACAACATGCTCTTCTCTAAATTGTGAAGTCTCTTGTACAAACTCTTGAATATCATGCTTTCACTTTTGTTGAAGAGGCATCATTTCTGTTTGGATCATTTGTGCAATACTTGTAGAAAAAGTCTTCACAAGTTCTTGAAATGTATTACCCAAATTTAGAATTGGCCCTCCTTGTTGACTAGGAGGCTGGAAAGTAGAGGTGTAGCCCCAATCTTGATGGTGCGGCCGACTTGGATAATATCCCTCCTCATACATGTTGTTCACCCGGTATCCGTATTTATCATGATTCACCATAGGACTTATGTAGTTGTAACCTGACATGCTTGCAAACAAGGGCAACACAAAACAAAACAAAACAAAACTATATCCAAAATTTCAAAAGAAATAAATCACTTTACACCGTTCCCCGCCAACGGCGCCAAAATTTGGTGGGTCGTCAAACCACCAAAGATAAATCACCTACAACCTCTATAGCTAGTGTAGAGGAAGCAGGGGTTGAACCCACAGGGAACGGTAGATTTATTTCTCTTAAAATTTGTAACAACAAAAGATATTTGGATATTTATAACTAATTCCTAAAACAAAATCAAATTCAAAAGTTCCAGTCAATTGATCGTATCATCGATTCAATGATGACTCGTTAAATTATTAATAAATTAGTTATGGTCACCGACAACCGTCAACCGCCAAGTGACCAATCTCTCCTAAATTCGATAATCAAGACACGGTCGTTAATTATTCTCTAACCGGAAGACATCCCAAGACACAGTCATAGGTGTTTGGAATCCGAGAAGCATTAAGGCCTGAGAGACCCAATTCAAAGTATTAATCCAACCGGACTAATTTAACCTAAGTTATCTATTTCCACAACAGGGAACTACGGGCTACGAACCGACAGGTAATGTGTTGTTTACCACTAAAACTCAATCTTTTATGGCAACCGCCTAAGATCGATTTTGGTACTAGATCAAAATAACCGCTTAATCATCGCGCGCCAACAATTAAACGAATAATTCTAATCCTATATTGAAAACAGAAAACAGACAAATACCAACAATCAAACGAGGAGATAACACAATTAGATCTCACAATCATATAAAATTGAGGGTTCAATAATCAATCAACTGGAAGAGAAAATCTAACTACACATATAATAAAAATATATAATCTAAAGGAAAAGAACCAAATTATTGTACCATAGCAAAAAAAAAAAGAGAAAAATCGCCGGCAATGAATTGATGCCCTTTCTGTTCTTTTTTCCGTCCTGTTCTCCCCCCTCCAAAAATAAAACCTAATATGTCTCCTAATAATCACCTCCCTCCTACTCACGGTTCACGTGAGAAATTTGCCATGGGCCAAGCCCAATTATTTCCTAATTTGTTGAAAAGTATTTTGTAATAATAATAATAATAATAATAATAATAATAATAATAATAATAATGGTCCTTTTAATATTAAAAGCCCGATGTGAATAAATAGCGAAAATTTACAGTTGGCTTCAATTGACTTTGTCATCTCTTCAATAATGGGATCCCAATATAAAATAAAATCAAATTCTCAAATCTTTAAAACCGCTTTCTCTAGTCTTCCACTTAAACTTCTTGAAATTGCTCCATAAGCCCGAAATCTTCTAGCATCTTTTTCGAGCTCCTAAAACCTGAAAATCATCCAAAATATACCCGGAACAAAGCATCTCCAGACAAAATAGATATAAAAGAGGCACATAAGACACCACAACATACAGTCTCATCAAGCTACGTCTGATCGATAGTTAATTTACATGTTGTTAGCCTGATCAACTATATGCATGTCATCGTAAATTAACATGAAGGATGATAAAGTGAAGTTTTATTTAGGACATTGTCTTGATCGATCCTTAGGAATGTGCTAGTCAATCCACGATAGCTGATTAGGGAGGTCTTCGGTCTTGAGCCGGCTAGTCCTAATTCTTATTGCATGTGAATTAATACAACCAACGAAGGAGGTTAATTGCACATAGGCACCTACTCTCCTTTCAATGGTAGTAGTTTAATATTAGGGATTAGCACCCGTAGCTGTCAAAAATCTAATATTTACCAACAGGGATGATTGATGCATGAAGGGGGGAATAACTAATCACTCATAGTTAGAACTAATCTTTATAAACTCATAAGGATATACTTGTGTTTGATCTTGCGAGTTATTGTCCCACCTTTACTTCTTTGTTCTAGGTCGAAGACCATAATCGTGATAGTTCAATCAATGTTAACTTGTGTTTTTACGAGTCTCTGTGGGATTCGACATTGACTCGCCAGTACTCTGCTACGATAGACCTAGTCCTATTGCTAGTAGCAGTCCGTTTGGCTGACATCATGTGTGTCGGGCGTTCTTTTCTGGATAAGGACTCGGTATCCGGGACAAGGGCGTCACAGTTGGTATCAGAGTGACAAGTAACACCGCTGCATAGGATTTAAACTCTTAATAACTGGTCTAGTTGCGTTCAGATACGTAAGATGGGAATCTTGAAGTTAGATCTTTTAAGTGTAGACCCATTAAGATAGTCCGTTAAGCAATGAGTCCTTTAAAGATAAAGTCTCTAAACCAAACCATGTCACCAAGGACTAAATGAAACCCCTTTAAGTAAGGTTTTGGGATCGGAGTCCTATGCTTACACCTTTAAGTTGAGGTCCTCTTAGTTGAACTTTCTTTAAACTCACTATTGTGATCTCTCCAATTTATTTCACACTCCAATATCAAGGCCTACTTTTTGACTTGGCCAATCTTTGTTGAAAATGATGTATGCCTCAACTATACAAATCCCTCAAAGCCTTCTTTTACTATTACTCGATTTGTGTTTATCAAAATACTTTGACCTTGCTTTGCTCGAGATGGTTCCACGCGAACCCAATATACAATTATATCTTATCCAAGTGATTTTCATTCACTTCAATCACCAGAATAAATGGTTTCTTGCCTTGGGGACATTGTTCCCATCATCCTCGTTGTTGACTTGATCCAACAAGGGTGCATGCTTTCGTTTCCATGTTTTCCTTTCACGTAAAACGGTTTCCCCTACTCCAAAAATTCTGATTCAACAATATAGAACACTTCATTTTTAACAATTTATCATTTTACATCAACTCGGTAATCAACATGGATTTTTCAGAAAATTCATGGCAATGTTGAACACCCTGTCCAGAAAATCTGCAGCAACACTTTCACTTCTTATTTTGTTTTGAACAGGTTAAGCACCCTCAAATGACCTGAATTTTTTATATGATGTAGACAACACCTTTATCTACAATTTTACGTATGTAATCAAGTTCAAATTCCTTTTCGTTTGATCGCAATCTGTAATTCAAGTCAGCGTTTACTAAACCAGAAATTCTGACGGCTTGTGCATTCGGCAAAACTAAATATTTTTGACCAACTTTTTCTCATTGAAAAATTCTAATATTTTGCTATCTTTTGGAAAACTCAAGTACCTAAATCTAATATCCTTTGATTGTGCTCAAATTCCTTTTCAGTTGGGCTGCACAAGTCGATAATGACAGGTCTAGAGTATATCATACACAACATCCTAAAAGGAATCCTCACCTCTTTGTCTTAGGGTTTGGACTAAGACAGTAATAAGTTATGATTGTTATGTTCTAGAAGTTTCCCCGAAGTTTGATCTTCTTCTGGGTTAAGTCCTTTAGTAGAATGTTGTCAAGCGAACGTTATGCTTTCTTTTGCAGCTATAAACAAGCCCCTAGACGCTACCTTCCAGTATGCCACGCTTGTAGTTCAAACCTTTTCATGCCCTTCTTCGATCATACCTATTTCTAGTAAATTACTTCACATTTGATTTCTCACTTGATGTCTTTGAGTTCAATAACTTCTCTCCATCTTTTGTTATGAATTATCTCAGAAACATACCTCCAAAAGCTTCTTTTGAACAAGTTCACACATTTTTACCTTCCAAATCAAAGAAACAAGTCCTATCTAACTTTGTATTGTTGCACTCCCATCATGCCTTCGAGTCCAATTTGATTGAACCTTCTAATGTTAAAAATATTCTTTTCACGTGTGTTCATTCTCAGCTTCCCTCCTAAGGGTAGTGTCTATGTTGTGGCTTTTTCACCTAATGATGCCTGCTCTTTTAGGGTATGCATATCATCTTTTTTCTAGTCATATTTTTAAGCCTACCATGACATCCCTTTTCAATTACTTACCATTAACCTTCTGGAAATATATGCTAAACTAGTTTTGGGTAGGTGGTAGTCGTTTACCAAGATGTTTTCCAGGCCATTCTGGATAGTCAACATTTGTACCCCAAACTTCTATCAATTCAATTCGGGCTAATGCACCTTGTACCCTTTCCATTTTAAATCACTTTCAGGCCATTGAGAGCCATGAACTGCTAGATGCACCTTTTGGCATTCCCTCTTATGTTTTGGTGTTTCTATAACAATTTTGCTACACTGGTTGAAATGTATGTTTTGTTCTAACCTTTTCTTTCGATCCCTATGTAAAGGATAACATTGGGCACTCATTCCTTGGCACTATACTATTCCTCACGAGTAGTGAATCCTTGAACTATTGAATCAGGCTGTCAATGGTCTTTTAAACTTCTCTTGAAAGTTTGAATTAATTTAATGAAATCAAGCTTCCTCCGACATTTCTTAAGTGTCTTTTTACCTTCAAAAAAAGGAAAAAAGAAACTTGTTTATCGCGGGCCCATTTTCAAAACTTTTGACCTTCCTTTACAATACCTTGAGGAAATTGCTATCCCCTTACAATCTTGAAATAGCCTCTCTATGATTAATGTAAACCTGGACACTTCTTGGCGAGTTTTATTCCACTCTGAGACCTTTTGATGTACTCGTTTTGGCCTCATAGCTCCCTCATGTTGAGATTCTTACCCTCTTCTTGATTTCTCACCTGTTTAGTCCTTCAGGTGCTCGATCTTGCACCTTTGCTTTGTTTGTTTTCTATTGTGGGATGATTCTTCTACAACATTCATACGAGCTGGGAATTCTCTTAGTTCACCAACAGCCACCTTGCTTATCAAATCATTAATGAATAAGGTCACTTGCCAAATGTTCTCAAGTCCAATATTTTTTTCCTCCCGTTAAACATTTTTTAAGTCTAACATGTGATGTTTCCCGTAATGTCCTCACTTTTAAGGGCTTATGTAAAAGCTCATTATCTTCCTTCCAAGCGGCCTAAATCTTCTTGCAGACCACCATATCTTGCAAAATTCACTCCCTCAAAAGAATTTCATCTGCAAGATGTTCTTTTGTTTTCCTCTTTTTGGTGGCTATCTTTAATATTATGATACACTACCTCATCCCTCAATTAGGAACCACTTCCAAGCTTTCCTCAACCTGGAGTCATCTTGTATTGATTGTAACCCAAGAAATATCCTTTGTTTCAAGTGAATTATGCTTTTCTTTGTCTTACCAAGTTGACTAACTTGTCACTTCTTAAATTTCTCGGCTTTCCAAGAAAACCCTTATCTATGAATCTAACCGATAATGGTTAAGTTTAAGCCAAATGCTCTTAAGTTCAAAAGTTCATCCATCTTTGTGTTGTTTGTACCATGTTTTAGTTTTTGTTGTTTCCCACATCGGTTTCATCCTCAGAACTTTTGTAAAATATTTTATATCTCCCTCCTTTTGCCAGCATAAGTTCCCCTCTTGTATCATCGTAACATTTAAGGGTCTCCGTCTCGGACTCTTTCGTGGAACACTTTTTACAGAAGTGTTGTGTTGCCTTTAGCCTCACTATAAGGGTTGGATCAAACCGTCAGAGAGAAAGTATAGAAAATGCATCCCTTCATTCAAAATCCTTGCAGTTCTTCAACAAGATTGTGCCGCAGTGATGGTGGTTGATATCGGAAGAAGTCAAGTGTACCAGAAGTTGTGGATCAGTTGGGAAGCTTAAGAATTCATGATATAGTCAGCAAGAGAAAGTAAAGTATTTTGTACCATTAATTGCAAGATTCGAGACAGTTGATGAGATCGTGAAGAGACAAGACGAATATCCAATTGTTGTCGGTTACAAGCGAGTGTCCAGAACCAAACCGGCCAGTAGTTACCAGTTAGATGATGATGGCAACCCTCAGCATCAGAATAGGCTTTTTGTTCTGAATGTGGGAGATTTGAGAAGGACAGTGGAGGATAAAGCCCACACGATAGGGTTGCAGTCCATCCCAGGGCAACCAAGATGTGTACAGAGTAGAAACTGTACTGCGGATGGCCTTCTATGAAGATAGAGATAGTAGAGTTTGTTACAATAACAGCTACAACACCAGCACCCAAATGTCACTTTTTTAAAGCTCTGTATGGAAGAAAGCGCAGAACGCCGGCTGTTAAGGCCATATTTATATGATTATTAAAGGTTTATTTCATTATTATTTTCCCCACATTTGCGTAATTTATATAAGAATTAAGGGTTTAAGTGTAATTATTTAATAAAGATGATTTTAAGAGGGTTGTATGCAAAATTGATGATTTTAAGTGTTTAATTTAATGGAATTATTATTATTTGGATTTTATTACATTTTTGCGTTGTTTATTTATCATGTAGGAGTTAATTTTCGTGCATATAATGAGGATAAATGAAGCTCAAGTCGAATTATAAGAGATAGAGTTGGAATTGGCTTGACGAAATTGGATAAAGATGAAGAGATCCGATCCTCAACAGTTCAAACGGGCGCTCATCGATCTTGAACGAAGGCCCGTATGAATCAAGCGCCCATGCAAATATCCGTAATCGTATTTTACATAGAGTTCGACGGAGGATGAACGAAGCGTTTACTCAGCGTCCGTGCATTCTCGGGCGGGCGTCCGGATATTCGACGAGCGTCCGTTGCCGACTTAGTCATAACCGACCCAAAACTCTATATATAGCAAAGAGCCTCTTAACCCTAATTCATACCACATAATTGAGATCGCAACTTTACACCAAAAAGCTGCGCCACAAGCCTTTTACGCAGAGATGAACTTTTCAAACCCAACAATCATCTTCAACATGATTGTTGGCTAGAAACCTGCGGTGAGTCGATGGAGGAAGCTCGTCAACAACAAAACCAACTAGAGAGTTCGATCATCGGATGTTTAGTGAGTTTAAGATCTAGTTTTTCATCACTTTTTTAACGCTGCTTTACATTGCCATGTTTTGTTGAATTATCAATTCTATGAAACGATCTATTTATCTATCTTTATGCTTGAATAAATTTACGAAAGTCTGCTTTATTTGAGTTCTCTTTCGTTTAAGTGATGCATCTAATCATGTTATAAGAGATTAGGCATGTTTAGTTGAGTAAAAGCTTGGAAACAATCTTGTGATTGAGTTTTGATTGCATGTTTAGTTTGTTTGAAAGGATAAACGAAACCTTAGGAATTTGATTAAAGATATTTGATTGAATTCGTGATAAATCACTACTAAAACTATGTCTTTTTAATCACCGTCTAGTTGGATTGTTGGTTGATAAGTGGAGTCCAGTCGCCTCGCTGTGTTTTCCTTTAATTGTCTGAATCAAATCGCTTAGGTTAAGTTTAGCTTAAGTTCTAGTTTTATAAACCCTAGTTTCCTGCTTTTTTCTGCACTTTTCCTTTCGTTGTTCGTAATCGGACGCCGTCCATAATAGCGCACGCCGCCCAAAGAGATTTAGTTTCAGGCACGCTGCTCATTAAAGTGAACGCCGTCGTCCGTCTTCTGCTTTCTTATTTTCCGCTTGTTTTTATTCTTGTTCTAGTTTTAATTCTTAGGTTTAGGTTTTAGTTAGTTTTTTTACCGAACACCGGCTTTCTGGGATGAAGTGGAACAAATACAGATTGCAAGACCAGAGTTGATGCAGCAAGCAAGAGAGAAGATTGGGTAGACCATCACAACCTTGATATGGCACAAGACAGGCATAAGAGTTGGGAAGATGGAAGAAGAAGACTGTTAGACTTTGAAGTTGAAGATAAAGTTTATCTAAAGGCGTTACCAACTAAAGGAGTAAGATGGTTTGGACAGACATGCAATTAATCCCCAGATATGAAGGACCTTACACGATCTTGGCTAAAGTCAGACCTTTATCTTATCCGTTTGCAGTTACCATAACCCTTTTCACGAGTGCATAATGTCCTTCATCTGTCAATGATAAGGTAATTCTTAACCGACATTTATGTGGAAGCAATCATTGACCTTGAAATTGTTGAAGAGATCTTGATCTGCAAGGAAGAATCAGTTGCACCTCGGAGCGGAAGAGGAAGGAAGTTCAGAAGGAACACTTACAAATAGTCTTGGCTCCGTCGAGCAGTCACACTCCGGCAGAAGCGACATGAGAGTTAGAAGAAGAGATGGCTTGCAAGTTCCTAGAGTTCAAGAACCTCCCAACCATGTTCAGTTTCGAGTACGAAACTTGTCTTAAGGGGGAGGGATGTAATACCTTGGATTTTTAAGAAGGGTAATATCATAAATAGGATTTAAATTTTATTTATTTCCTATTTATGTTTAACCTAAATAAAAATAAAAGGATTTTAATTAATAGTATTTAAGGAAATAATTTCCTTAAACTCTTCATAATACTAGTCGACAGCAATTCTGAAGAAATATACGATGGAGACAGACGCAGGATGCGTAGAAGTAGAGAAAGGCAATCATCAATCGCGCGGCTAATCCGTTAGGACTTTGGGCAGACCATTGAAGACGAAAATCATCATCTCATCAAGATGAACGTTTCCAGACCAATCACTTTTGATTCAGTAAGTTTTTGTTTTAGCCCTAAAATCAGAATCTTGATCGTTCTTGATAAAAATCCGAGCGTTAATTATGTAAATTGTTGTTTTAATCATAGAATATCGTTTATGTATCGTAGGTTGTTCGTAGAAGTCGTGAATCGAAGGATTCACATTTGGTTTTCTTTGATTTCACTTTGGAGTTTGCTTTCAATTGCTAAAAGGGTAAATGGGTGTTCTAAACATGTTTGTTTTGGGTTGTATTTTGTGTATATTTGTATTGGGTTGTATATGAAAGATTGTTGCAGGGATGGTGTTGTATTGGTGCCTAAAAGGTACTAATTTTGGTTAAAATGGCTGAAAATTGAGTTGAAAATTGAACAGGGACGGAAACACAAAAAACTGCACCCAGCCCCGTAGGCGGTGGCCTATGAATTGTCGGCGCCGGCCTATCAAGATCAGAGAGTTCGGAAATTTCAAGTGCGATAGGCCACTCCATAGGCGATGGTCTATGACTCCATAGGCGGTGGCCTATGATCCATGGGCGCCGGCCTATGGTTAGGAATTTCCAGAAAATTTCCAGGAGTTTTAGGCATGCACCTAGGGTTCCGTAGGCGTGGGCCGATCACCTAAAAGTATTGTTTTACCTTATATTGTGTTCCATTTTATATGTTAAGGGCTCATGAACATAGGCCACTCATGAAAGCACAATTATACCTTGTTTTGATGTGTACCTCTCTATGACTTTGTATGTATGCCTTGGGGCATTATATGTTATGTTGCAATGTCTAACTACGACTTCTGGTAGCCTTGGCTCAGCACCGCAACTGAGACCCTCTACGGGGAGAATGTTGGAGCACCGGAAGGCATTTTTTAGGCCTTGTGGGACATTGACTTAGTAGTCAACGATCTTTTCCAATGTGCTAGGTAGTGTAATTGGTTGTCTAGGACTAGAAGTCCTTACGAAGCCTTTTATGTGAATGAATCAGGTGGTTAGACTTAACTTGTAACTTACATATGTGTATGTCTACAACATAAAACATCTTTATCATTGGTGAGGCACATGTATTCTTCTTAGCATGGGACTATTACACCACTCTACTTGGTCTAGTGCCAAAGGACTCATAAAACTCCCACACGGTAATGTCCGTGCCCATGGGGTGCTTCCCGTATTGCGGTGCATTTGTTCCCCATGAATAGTGTCCTTTAATATTGATGTAACAAACCTTAATTGTGTGAGGATGTACTACAGAGCTAGTAGAGGTGAGTGAGATCTACTATTACAACTTATATGGTAGTGATTGTTAAATGTATTCATGTTATATATATACACATTGTTATTTATTATAATTGTTTCTTAAACCCCTTACTAAGTACATATGTACTTGCCCCATCTTCATTCTTGTTCCCACCCTGAGAAGGTGGTGTTTGAAGGTTGTTTTCGTGGCCACTGAGGAGTGACCCGAAGATAATGCAGATGAAGACTGTTGCTCTTTTCTCGGTTTATTTTGGGTATAGATTCTCTTATCCTTTGTAATTTTAGAAATCAATGGGTTGAGTTTGTGGATATCATGTTGTAATGGGTTAAATGTATTTGATGGTTATGATAAATTCTTTTGGTGATGTAATAGATACAACATGTGTTGCTTTCGATCGTTTATTAGTTGTTTTAGTTATCCAAATCTGTCATTTTGTCTTCCACTTGTTCTCTGATGTCTATCTACGTAAGGCTTACGTATATAATTGGATTAAATTTTAATTATGTGTGCCGGGCGTTCTTTTCAGGATAAAGACTCGGTTTCCGGGACAGGGGCGTCACAAATACAATTTGGTTTCAATTTGGAATAATTAAAATTGTTTCAAAATGAACCTGACCAGATATCCACTTTTTTTATAAAGAAACTTTGTTATTCTATTAATATGTAAATAAAAGTTTAAAAGAATGTCATATCATGACTCTCCCCTTATATATTAATTACGTGTCAGAGCATAAGTTGCCTTCTCAAAACCCACCAGCGTCAAACTCACTGTGGGAAAATTCGTCTCAGTAAGTATAAGTACAACATTTATGCTCTCAAAAAGCTAAAGCTCCAAAACGAAAGTACAACAAACCAACCACTAAAACAAGTGTGACAAAATCTGTAAAACTTCAAACCTGCATTTCAATCATGAAGCATAAATTATCAGTATTCTTAATTCGCTCCAACTCATTATATTTATAAGCCGTATGTGCAATATTTTAGCAATCCATCATTCATTTAACAACCTAAACCTTCGGCTTTTTGTGATCATTCTACCTACTCACCTTCAATATTTTAATATCTTTCAAGAACAACATAACACGCATCATTTTATAACTCATCACCCTTAACTCATCTTTCTGCTATCTCACCACCAATATTTAAGATAACTCGTCATTTTTCTGATATGTGCGAAAGCTAGTAACCTTTCATCTCACTCACACCATTTATGAAAAATAATATGTTAATCTTTCCCCCATGACCTCACTGAAATATTGTGACGCCCTGTTCCCGATTACCGAGTCTTTATCCGGAAAAAAACGCCCGGCACGTATAACATTAAATGCATCTAAGAGTATACGAAAGCCAGTACATCATTATATCAAAAGTAAAGCGTCGTGGAAGATGAAAGACTCGGGTAAACAAGCCAAGATCTAAGGAAAGAAAGAATATCTTACAACAACGAAAAGTCTCACAAACCAAAGGGAAACTCATTTGACAAGCGAAAGGGAAACTTATCTTACAACATAGGTCTTAAAACACAAAAATAAAAGTGCAACATGTCTTCAAACCAAGTTGAATATCATTAAGATGCAATAATAAAAAAGCATGATTATAAAACTCCAAACGTTGCCAAAGCTCACTCATCATCCTCGTTATCAATATCATCCTGCAAATCTTCTCGGGAAATGGAAACATACAAACATGCAAAGTGGGTAACTACATAGCATACTTAGGAAGAGGTAGAAGCTATTGAACAACGAGTTTTATAATGAAAGGTAACCAATGAAATTATTATTAAAGGTTAACTTGATGTAACTTACACAACTTCTAAGGATCACTTCATGCTCGTAACACGTTGTGAGTTTCCTAAATTGTTTCTAGCATAGCATATCTTTGTTACATCATGCAATCAAGGCCACCACGCTTGGTCTAAGAGCACCAAGCACTCATCGGGGATGCAACCTACTAGAGAACCGCTCTAGTACCCCTGGCCTAGTCCCGTTAGAGTGTATGTTCGGCAGAGATTGTCCACTTTTCCTGACCATACAACACATTTCTATATTTCCAAATGCCTTCCCAAGAGTTAACATGATGTTTATACTATTATGTAGGAAATTGTGTATGTTATTAATCATTAACTAGCCACTTAAGTTATTTCAAGAAAAAGCCCACTTAACAACTCTACTCCCTCATCTTAGACAACTAGACTCTATTCAAACCCTAACACATACGCACATTGATGAATACTAATTCATCAAAGCACAAGGCCAAATCAAATCTTCTAGCCAAACTTCTTCTTTTCGAGAATTCATCCGGTGCTAGAATTAAACGCATCCGAAACTTATTCATGGCTTCGTCATGTTATTTCATGTCTTATAAATTCATTAGAAATGTCCTAGATTCAAACTAGAAGCAAAACAATATTTTCAAGAAAAAATGGTCATAAGCGTATACCTACTCTTTTAGGCATACACCTGAAATCTCAAAAACATTCTGTCTAAGTCCATGCGTATACCTACTCCTTCCAGGTCTGCGCCTGAAGCCTCCTAGAATTCTACCTACTCAATGTTCCAAACCATGCGTGTACCTACTCTTTCAGGT
Organism: Gentiana macrophylla; assembly: GCA_026214975.1. Lineage (NCBI taxonomy): Eukaryota > Viridiplantae > Streptophyta > Magnoliopsida > Gentianales > Gentianaceae > Gentiana > Gentiana macrophylla. The sequence continues at coordinate 43,791,227 of CM047809.1, forward strand.
ATGCCCCTCTCCCAGAATCCTATTTGCTCACTGTATTGAACCAGGCGTGTACCCGGCTTTCCAACTATACACCTGAGCCCAAAAACATCAATTTTCTACATAATTGAACTAGGCCAAAACCAAGAGATACAACCACGAAAATCCATAAAAACAACACCAAAACGACTTTAAATACCAACCAAAACATTGTAAAACATCAACGTCCAATTTGAACACCCTCTTACCTTGTAATCAAGCCAAAGAAAAGCAATTCTTCAAAGCAAACAACAAATTTCCTGAATTCTCCACACAAAACCTATATGATCACAATGTAACCAGAATAACTACGAATTAATAAACATTTTTCCTTATCTTATCCCTAATTTATATTAATCCAACGACATTTATTTACTCCACAATTGTTGCATTTATGATTGTCAATGAGTGTATTAGACATTTTATCCATACATTAATTACATTTAACTAATTTCTTAATCAATGAGATTCTAAGATGACTTATATTTTGGACCGGCGGTAGTAAATCCCCCATTTCTTCTCATAGAATACAAAGTACACGCTTTCTCAGTACACGGCTTCTGAACTCCTCGTCCGCCCTTCCAGCGGCCTGCCGGTGGTGGACTTTTCCTTTGTTTTATGTAGTCTTTTTCTGATTTCCTTCCATCTCCTCTCTCTCTCGCCACTCCAGTTGTCTCTTCTCTCTTATCCGGTAGCTGATTTGGCTCCTCTTCTTGCTTGCGACTAGAGGTGGGCGGCGACTGGATGTTTTTTTTTAAGTCTACCGATGCTTCTCCTCATCTTCTCACCAAGAGCTTAACCCGTTTTCATCTTTCTCAGCAAGCTTTTGCTTGCTTGTGGTGAAAGGGTTTAAATCTGGGTCGCATGTCTTGTATCCGAGGCGGATTTGTCAGTTTGGCATGGCTTCAACGGCGGAAGGATGTTTCCATGGTGGTTCCCTTTCTGATATGCTTGTTAGCTTACCTTTATGGTGCGTTTTGTTGGTTACAAGCAGCGGCTTTTGAACTTTGACATTTTTCGGCAGTATAGCTTGGTTTCGGCTGCAGATGGTTGTTTGCCCGGTAGCTCATTTTCAGATCTGTTTGTTGCCTTGCATATTTGAGGGGTAACCACTTCTTCCAGGCTCCTTCTGATGTGCTGGTGGCTAACGGTGGGTTTTTGGTGGCGAGCAACTTTCGGTGGCAGATCCTTGGCGATGAAAATAGGAAAAAAGTTTTTTTTTTTTTTGTACTTTAAAATTTGTTTACCGTGATTTAGTATGTTCCATGTTTTTTTTTTTTTTTTTTTGGTTTGTTGTCTGTTTTGCAAGGTAATAGATTGTCTTAGAAAAACGGTTAAACCCTAACCGTGAGAGGTCCCCCACCCCCGATCTCACAGGAATGTAGGGAGAGGTTAATCAGATAACCTAAAGCTTAGAGTCAGGGACTTGCTGGTCTAGGTCTTAGTGTGGTGTTAGGCCGCATTGTAGTGCAGCCGCGTTTTAGTGCGGCTTTTGGCTGTGTCTCTAGTCTAGCTTTGGCTAGTTTTTGTTGTAAATTTGTCTTTTCGGTGTCGATAAAACTTTTAGTCTTTGATTGGAAAAAATAATAATAATAATAATAATAATAATAAATCCCTCCAAATGGGTTTCTTCCATAATTTTGTGATAGTGAAAAACGTCCCTCAAACAAAGAGGAGTAGAAGTAAATTTGTGATAATAAAAAACGTCCGTCAATCAACGAAGAAGAGAAGGCATCAGCGATTACAGATTTGATATTTTGAGATACTAAGAAGCGTCCCTCAATCATAGCAGAAGAGAAGGAATCACTTGATTACACATCTGATTAACAACACAGCTGGAGGAAGAAATTTAATCACGGTTGGAGGAACTGAATGACCTATCATTGAATACTATCTATCATAACTAAAACTTGTTTTAAGGTCAAGGCACAATCATAATATAACTCCTTTGATGTCTAGTCAGTAACCGTCTGCCCCCGAGCCAGCGACCTGCTCATGGCCCTCAGTATAATTCAAAGAAGCTACTAAGTACAATGCGTGCCAGAAACGTGCCTATGGTCTGGAGGCATCGTCTGCCACGAGCCAAAAACTTTTTCATGACCCCTGGTATAATTCAGACGCTACTACGTACAATGCAAGCCTAAAACCTACTTATGGTCTCAAGGCACCGTCTGCCCTAACCCCCCCCCCCCCCCCCCCCTTGTGTTTTTGTATATGACGCTATTTCCCGGGTAAGATAAAGAGGGTTGGAGAATAATAAGTTCAGAAAAGTTTACATTCAAAACATTAGTCTCGATACAATACCCAGAAATTGTAACCACACATCCATATACTGCCAAATTTGCAAAAAATAACCGAGTCTGAAACCAGTAGGTTACGAAACGATGCAAAACAACAGTACCACGGCTAAAATGTGACTCACACAAACATTTGCAGAGAAATGTTAAAGGCCTAATCCAACAGTCCGACCGTCTCTGCGACGAAGTCCAGCAGTGTATTGCTTCTCTAAATCCAGTTGGAGTTGCTCCCTCTGCTTCTCTGCATCGTGTTGGTCGTCCACCAGCTTCTTCTTCGTTTCCACTTTCACGTCTCCCTTCACACCCTACAATTGGCAATAGGTACCAATGCAACCTCAGACTCTAAAAAAATGTGTCAGTACGTATGAATTCAAGGCTTCAATATAAACAATTAATATACAACAATGTGAGTGTAAGATGTATGTATGATTCTAATCAAACTGTGAAATGGAAATAGAGAAATAGGAAATACCATGAGCTTATGGAATTTTTCTTGTCGTTCAGGATCACCAAACGTTGTCGTGTCCCACCGATTAACGGACTATGTTCAAATGTTCAGCAAGGCGGACAACCAGAGCAAAAATATTGTCAACAATGTAACGAATCGAAAAGACAAAAATATGTACTCAAGTGTATTTCTAAGAAAATTCTATTTATGTTCCAGAGCGCCTTTATTCGTCCATATCATTAGATGCATGACAAGTGTACAAGAAGTAAAAAAAAATATATATATATATATATATATATATATATATGACAGTCCGGACCAATGAAGACTCCACGCAAATTCTGGTACTTCAGCTGAACGTTAAACTTATCTCATTATCAAACATGAAACACATCGCCGAGTCTATCAAGTGGCACGTGCCTAAATTGTTTGTGAGGCAGCAGAACATAGCGGGTGGACAGACACAAACCAAAACAGAGAAACATGGTAAGAATTACCTCTTCGGTAGCAGCGGTCTTCTTATTCCCCCATAGAAGCTTCTTCTTTTAGTCAGCAGACATGTATCCAGTCCCAATAAGATTGCGATTAACTGTAATTCACTCCAATCAGATTACTATATATATCTAAATGTTATAAAAACGGTGGGATTGAGGCACCAAGACAGTAAAACCAATTCATAAACCTAACTGGCTGAAATGTAGCCGTGGTGCATCGTCAGTCTGTCACCCAGAAAAATCTCAAGAAAAATCTCAAGAAAAAGGATACAAACACCGTGTATCACATAAATCATTGGCGTAGAAAACAAAAATTTAGCAACCATGGCATCATGCACAATCACTCACAACAATGCACACGTTTGAAACGCCGTTTAAAAAATGCAGTGAACTGCTCCCAAGTTTGACTAAAGTAGACACAAATAAGCCACGTCATAAGAAAGATGCAGAAAAATATGTGCAATTCTAGCAAGTGAGAAATAAACAGAATCCAGGGGACAAATCATTTTTCCAAACTAATTAGTGAATCCAGGGGACAAATCATTTTTCCAAACTAATTAGTGCCAACATGTACACGTGCATACTTATTCTTCATTCGATGTTCTACATAAATGAACAAATGGAACATGATCTCACTCATGTTTATGAGGCGTAAGTGAAAAGATGTGTCAGATAATTTATAAGGGTATATTATAAAGTATACAATGACTTGTATCTTCACCATTCACAGCTATATAAAAGAACAAATGCAACATGATATTGCTCAAGTTTTAGAAATGTTTGGGGAAAGATGTGCGACTGATGGGTTACTCCTAAAATAACTACGGCATGCATCCAATTAGCACCAGCAATTGAGACACATGACAGCAAACACTTTGCATACCTTTTCCCTGAAGTAAAATAATGATATGAACAAGAAGCATATAACCATGGCTTGAAATCAGAAATAAAGCTGCATTTTCAAGCAAAGATCACAAACAAAAAAACAGAATCAAACAAGAAAAAACAAAATATACCTGATTCAGCAGTTTTCAATGCAGCAAGCTTTGCAGCATCTATATCAGAATTTGTCACGCCTGCCTGCTCAGAAGATCCTTTATCACTAGGCTCTTGAGCTGCTTTCACGTTGGTAACTGTTTCAATGACGAATCAAAAAATAAATCTTGACTGACATGAAATCTTGCTGATTGAAAAAAAGATAATAAAAAAATGGACAAAGAAGTGATGACTGATGAGTACCGTCTGCCCCATCTTCAGTACTTCCATTCGAGCCAGATAATTTGGGCTTCTTAGTGGAAGTGTCTTGGTCTTTACTATAATATTTTTTTCTATCGTCAAATTGGTCCTCAGATTTTCTGTCATACCGGTCATTAAACTTGTCCTTCTGATCTGAACTCTTTTTTTCTAATTTAGTATAACCCTCATCATCCTGCAATTTACCATCATTCCGGTTTGCTTCTTTATGCCGATAACCATAACGATCCCTTATAGAAGTTGACTCAATTGTATAGGTCTTAGAATGTTCATAAGAATGGGAATGGTCAGGCTTGTAATTTCTTGAACTCCTTTCCTGGGCTATCCTCTCCTCAGTATCCCTTTTATCCTCGTACATTTCTCCCTCTTCAAAATCATCCTCAGAAGCGGAACTTCTATGCCCTTGTCCAGCTTTATCAGATGACAAATCCTTTTCTTCAGGCTTTCGGAATTCACGTGATAAGCTTTCTTTCTCGCTATCCCTGCTTCTATCCCCATATCTATCAGACTTATCTCGCGAGTATTTGCCAGAGTCACGATCATATTGCCTTGGACGATACTCATTTTCCTTCCTATAAAACTCAGAATCGCGAGAAGATCTAGAATAATCCCTATCAGCAACATTTGCATACTTATCTTTTCCACGGTAATCATTCCGCCTATGATAATCACGGGAACTCCTAGAAGAGTGAGTTTCAGAATACCTAGTTGAGTCACCACCCCGGCCATATTGGCCCCTTCCAGAATCCCTGTCTAGGTCTCGCCCTCCATCCATCCTTCTCGGTTCATCAGTATCTTTTTCACGATCATTCCTTGTTGCTGGTGGACTGGAGGTACGCTTGCCTATAGGACTTCCTGCATTGACAAAAAAGGAGCGATAAATCTAAAATAAGCACACATCAGTTGAGCTCCTAGCTATTCTGCAAATAAGGGGTGCTCAGCATAGGGGGGACATAACCCGTACGACAAATAACAAGACATGTTACTTCCAAGTGGACAACTATTGGTAATTTGTGATCAGCTACCACTGGCCTTTACATTTCCGATCCTCTGACAAATCTTAGATGCTCAGCAAGTTACAGTAAACAAAAAACAGCACTTTCCAATAAATGCTTTCTTTAATTTTACAAGTTGCCGACTGATGTGCACTTATTTGCTAATCATATTTTGCTTGATTTATGAGTGGATTCCGATAAAAATAAAGAATTGGAGCCAAGTGCATGGAAGACCTAGAGAGGCCAAGAAATCAAAAAACTTCAGGACACAGCCTTACTACATACACAACTCAAACAGCGACTTCTAATCACATGGTGAACCTTTTTTGGCTGCACAAAAGGCTTCCCTTTTAGTGGATGCCTATGCATTCTAGACCTAAATTGAGCTAAATCGTCAACGCATGACTTGGTCACACCACAAATCCATTTAACATCCCAACTACAGCTGAAGGCCTATCAAATTAAACTCATTTAAGTATTTTTAAAAAAGATTAGATATTAAATGAAACTTCTGCAGTCTATCAATACAGAGATGCATTATATATAAGAAATGAGTAAATACTGTTTAGTTTCCAGAGGCCCCTGTAAAGCATCAGGAAATAGCATTTCGCAAGAAAAAAAAATATAATCCTGAACTAAAGTATCAACATCACTCTCTCCCTATTAATACAGTTCTTTAGTTGAAAACCAGGGACAAAGATAAAAAGGATGAGACATTCACAAATGGAGGCTAGTAAATTAAAAAAATAAAAAAAAAATAACCCTTACCTTCAGAGGAAGATGATCCGTCCATTGCAGACCGACGCCTATACTTTCTGCTCCCAGCATCAATCACCGGCTTCCTAAATGTGGCCGTTGCCTTGCCATCGACATTGTTGTCATTGGGAGGTGACTGAGTATTCGATTCCATTCTTCTTCACAACACCAGATGAAAATTTTGCAAGATTACTTCACTTTATAAGCTCAATATGCTAGATACGATATAGAAAAATTCTAGAGTCGCGAAGGCCGTATAAAATTCGCCAATTCCGCAAAATAATAACGCAAACGCGAAGAATATTGAAAGCAAAATCAATGAGTGCACCGGAATTTGTGTGAAGGGATTCAAACAGCCAAATTCACGGAAATTTGGAAATCGATCTTCATTTTCCTCAAAATCAGGGTTATCGATTTCAACTAGCTAGCAAAGCACAAATCTGGGAATATTATGAGTGAAAGTCGATATAGAGGGCACTTATGATTATACACATATATTTCTGGGCCACATAGTGTGGGCTTTTTCCGGGTCACTTGCATAGCATATTATTTTTTGTGAATTTTTAATGACACCACACAAATTTTTGTACCACATCTATGGGTGTTTTGTTCGGTTTTAAGACAACACTATAGCAATCGGAATGAAACCAAAAAATTTTCTGAAAAAATCAAACCAAACCGAACCGATTTAAGAAGGTAACCGAACCGAAAAAACGGTTCAATTCGGTCGGTTAACTGAAAACCTAAATTATCGGTCCAATTAACCGAAAAACCGAAGATCCGACATTATCGGTCCAATTCCGCGGTTAACCGAAAATTGGGGATGCTAGCTTTGAAAATAAGTTGTGGAATTAATTATTAAAACTAAAATTAAAAATTAAAAATATATATAATTTTCGGTTCGGGTAATGGTTTAACGGTTCGGTTATATATGTTCGGTTAACGGTTCGGTTATATTGGTTCGGTTTACGATTCGTTTTTATTCGTTCGTTTTTGGTTGGATACGGTTAATTTTCAAAGATTAACCGTAAATCGAATCAATTTTACGGTTTCTATATTACATGAACCGAAACCGAACCAGAGGTATACAATAACCGATCCAAACCGAACCGAATTGCTACAATTCGGTTCGGTTTTCGGATAATCTATATCCGTGAACACCCCTAACCACATCTAACATGTTTTTAAGACAACACAATGAAATTTAACCATTGAGATAGAAACACTCAACTATAAAGATTCGGTCATATTCTTCACATTACAGCAGAAGGAATAGCAAACATAACACATGGAACCATCCTATTGCTAGACTAGATCTCCATATCTAACAACCATGCCAACTCAATAGGGGTATAATAGGAAGAGTACAAATACTCAAACACCCCCCTCAAACGAAATGGGAAAACTCCCACTTTGAGTTTGTCTTTGAAGAACTGAAACTTGGTGTTGTGCAATGCTTTGGTCAGCAGATCTGCAGACCGTTCAATAGAAGGATTAAATTCAACTTGGACTTGGCCTTTGAGGACTTGACTTCTAACAAAATAGGGCATCAATCACTATGTATTTTGTATGAACATTAAAAACTGGATTGCAGACTAGAGAATTAGCTCTAGTGTTGTCACAAAATATAACAGGAACACATTTGAAAGGTAATTAAAGTTCAAACAGTAGAGTCTTCAACCACATCACATCAGCAGTAGCATGGGCAAGGGATTTGTATTCAGATTCAATAGAGGATCTGAAGACTACATGTTGTTTTTTGAAGACTAGGAAACCAAAGAACCACCAAGATACATAAAGTGTCCAACAACGTATTTTCTATCAATGAGGCAGCACCCCCAATCAGCATCAAAAAAGCCAATTAGTTCAGGAAAGCAGTTGGACATGATGTGAAAACCATGATCAGTAGTCCCTTTGACATGTCTAAGCAGGTGTTTGAGGGCTTGCCAGTGAGGCTCCCTAGGTATGTACATAAATGACTTAAAGAGTTAACAGAGAAAGAAATATCAGTCCGTAAATACTAAGTACTACAGTGCACCAATAACAGACGTATACAAGGTTGGATCATCAAAGGACCTTGGTTAGGCTAAAAGTTTTTCCTGCAGTCATAGGTGTAGGTGCAGGTTTAAGAATAGTCATCCTCAACTTTACAAACAACTAATTTGCAAACTGTTTTTGGTTCAACCATAGCCCATCATCATCTCTAAAACTTCCATACCCAGGAAATGTGATAGTGGTCCCAGATCCTTCAAAGGGAACTTAAAATTCAGCAACTTCACAAATTTATCAATAGCTTTGGAGGAGTTCCTTGTAATCAAGAAGTCATCCACATACACCAAAACATACAAACACACACCAACTTTGTTATAAACAAATAAAAAAGTATCAGAAAAAGACTGTTTGAAACCCCAGCTGCATAACTGTGTTTTTAGGGCATCAAACCAAGCCCTAAGAGCTTGTTTGAGGCCATAGATTTATTTGTTCAGTTTACACACTTGTTGTGGTCTTGTAAGGTCAACAAATCCACCTAGTTGAGGCATAAAAACATATCCTTGCATATGACCATTAAAAAGGCATTGTTTATATCTACCTACCTAAGATCCCAATTTTGAGCTACTGTCAGGGCTAAAATGACTCTTATATTTGCAGCTTTAGCAACTGCTGAAGGTTTCTTTGTAATCTATCCTCTCTTGTTGGTGAAACCCATTAGCAACCAACCAAGCTTTGTGTTGTGGATAGATAGAATAAGGGTGTGGTGCTCTAAAAATAATCATTGTTTGTCTTTACGGGCAAGTGGGAGATTGTTAGATATAATGTGCCCGAAAGACAATTGTTGATTGTCTATACGGGCAAGTGGGAGATTGTTGGAAGTAGCGCCTAAAGACAATTTATGTAATTGTTTTTATAATTAATAAATGACATATTTATTTTCATCTTATTGTTTGCTTCGTGCTTATATTTAATACACTGCTGAAAACCCTAAGTCGTATCATATGTAGCCATATAACTTAGTGTGTGTCACACATGAGGATAAAGTTTATGGTGATACACTTGAAATGCTAGTCCGTGGTGAACTTAATCAAAGTATGGGGTCTATTGATTAAACCATCATTAATGCGCCCAGAACACTTTATGGTGAGACCGTCTTATCCGGACCGTCGACATTGGTTGTCTAAGTGTGGCATTTATATATGATGTTGTCATATAGGACTGGACCGATTTAATCTGCATTTCTCATATAATTCCGTGATTGAGAAATCTTATTAAATCACAAGATGATCATATATGGATTAACCTTAATCCTGAAGTGATTACAGACTCCTGCTTGTTTCAAGATAAGGTTTGATGTGTTCGTTAATGATCGCTAAGAGGCGCGGTCCAAATCACTTTCACGTTGGCACTATTCTGGAATGAGTGAGAAGTGTGTGTCTCACGGATATGGAATCCATTCCTTCCTACGGGAAGTAGAAAGATAATACACTTATTTGTTAATCTTATAAACTGATCGATCCCGGGAGTTCGTGTTGGTTATGAACTAATTGATCACTAGTGGGTTAATGGTAAATAAAGATAAGATGTGATGAAGAAGGTTTACGGAAATAATCCCGGTTCATTACGGATAGTCTATGGAGGATTAGTTTGTATGTAATGATTATATCAATGGACACTTATAGACTTTATGGTGGCGTAATTCCGGAATTAATAAGACGCGTTTTGAGAATAAAAAAATTATATCTATAATCGATAGAGTATCGGGTTTGGAAGGAAAAATGATTTGGCTTCAATTCTAGAATTAATAAGTTGAAATTATTTTAGTAAAAATATTCAAACCAAGCCTCTCATGATTAATATTTTATTCAATTTATTGGGCGTAATACATTCCTTGTATAAATACAATAAATATATAATATTATGTCGAAATTTATGTAGCTTTCCATTGATTTTCCGGCTCGGCTCTGGCCTAACACGCGAATAAGTGTTTTCTCGCTTTTTTATTCAAACTATTGTAGAATAAATTAAATAGTTAACACGCGAGTCTATTTAATGAATATGCAATATTATTTATTTGGTAAATGATATATAAATTAAAAAGACATTTTCTATTATCCCAAATGGCATTACAATGGCACCATATTATTTTGATTTTGGGAAAATAAATTTTCTCCTAATTAACTATAATATGGATAATATAATTATTTATGTGTTATATAATTATAAATAGGAAATTAGTTTTCTTATTTGATAAATATGAAATTTGTTTTCTTATTGGATAAAGGTTTTATTTTCCTAAAAGTAAAAGATAAATTTGTGTGTAAAAGATAAACTCTCAAATTATTTGGTTAATTTTCCTATTAAAAATAGAGTTTCTCCCAACACAAAATAAACCTAGAGAAAACCAACGCCATATTGGAAAAAAGGTGGGACGCATCTTTTGAGAAAAAAGAGAGAAATTTGTTTTCTTGTCTTAGCCATCGGAGAAAAGAAAAACCTAAGGTTTTTATTTAGCATATTCGAGGAGGTTCTACGGCGAGGATCAACGTCCACCAGTCGTCGCTTGGAAATACAATCCGAAAGATCACGGCTTCTCCTTTGGTCGATTGCCTATTCCTCTCCATTTAGGTAAATCTTCAACCTTCTCGTAGTTATATTAATTATTTATGTGGATCATATAATGGTAAAATCGCATGCGAATTTATTCGTAGCTTCCGCTGTGCATGCATGATCGAAATGTCTCGATCGGTCTTTGTCATCGATCGACGATCCAATTATGGATCGGATCTAGATTCGGTTTCGTATATCCAAAGATGTGGTAGCAGAGCCAAGTTAAAATGATTTTGCCGATCTTGATTGCATAATTAATTAATAAGGAGTGGAATTGAATAAATATTGCATCTTTCATATGTTTATTTTATATATGCGTGGTTGAATGATTTGGTTGACGAGATGGATTGAGGTTGGTACTTGTTTACCATAAGATTTATTGTAAACCCAAATTTTTACGGGTATAGGAAGTTATGTAATTTATTTGATGTAATTTAATTTCCTAGTAACTAGAAAAAATTAGAAAATCGTTCTATAAATTAATTATTGGAAGAACTATAAATTAAATTAGAAAATCGTGGTAGACGCACTTCATCATATAAATTAATTATTCAAACTCCAACAGCCAATGTGAATGTGGTGGTTCGTGGTGAGTGCAGCATCAACATGTTGTAGAGTTCGACTCCCAACTCCCCAAAAGATGTGATTATTTTATGCACATGTTGTAGTCCCAAGTTCGACTCCCAAACTCCCAACTCCCCAGATGCGAATTATTTTTATGCGAATTTTTATAGCGAGAAAAATGCATTTTTTATTTTTTCCCCAGATGGTTGATAAAGGAAGAATAAAAACATTTTTGATTGATAAAGGAAGAATATAAAAACACAACATATGAGATTTGAACCCACGACCTGCTAGTAGGACAAGAGGAAGCTTACCAACTCAACTAGAGCCTTTCTTTTTACAAGGACGCATCAGATAAATTAAAAATGAAGCGGCGGCTGCAAGGGTTTATTTAGAAGATTAGTAAATCCTTTAAACGTAGGGTTTATTTATTTATTTATTTTTCCCTTTATAGATTAGATACGGGGGTACCAACGGTCCATCTAGTGGTTTATTTTTCGCATTTATTTTCTTTTGTGATTATTTATATATAATCATGTCATTCATCATATTCATGAACTTCAATTCACTCATAGCATATGCATAATGTAGAAAATTAATATTGACATTAATTAGACATGTATGAAAACGATAATTAATCTAGATTAATAATAAATTAAATTAATTAAAGGAAACGGAATTTTATCGGGAAATAAAATTCACATGACAAAAATAAAAATTTACTCCGTAAGTTTGTTTTTTGGATCTAAAATTCTTTGAGAATTTCGATTATGTAGTGTCTACATAAATAGAATTTTGATAACCGAAAATTTAGAAAATCGTGAAAAGATAGGGCACTAACTAGACGGTATTTGGAACCGATAAGTTGGTAATTACTTTTCATGATTTATTGTTTTTCGATTATTGGAAAATTCTGAGATCCTAAATTTTTTTATCATGATAAAATTAGGACTTTAAAATTCATTGGTGAATTTTTGTTGTGTAGTGTCTACACAAAGATTTTCTATCGAAAAAAATTGGAAAATCATGAATATAGTGTCGCTAGTTAGACGGTATTTGAAACCGATAAACTAGTGAGAGCTTTAAATTTTGTGATTTATTGTTTTTCAAATTATTGAAAAATCATAAGTCCTAATGTGTTAGGATTATGAAATTCATGGTGAATTTTATTTGTGTAGTGTCTACACAAAGGAATTTTAATCAATAAAATTGGAGGATCGTGGATATAGTGACACTAGTTAGACGGTATTTGGAACCAATGAACTAGTGAGAGGATTATATTTAATATTCACGATCTATTGTTTTTGGATTATTATAAAATTCTAAAATCTTAAAGAGACCGCCTAATTTTCAAAATAACGAGTGAGAGCGGGGAAGGTGACAACCGACCCCTCGGCCTCTACTGTTAACACAAGTACCGTGAGAGAATGGTGACGCCTCATGCCACTTTGATTTCGAACCCTTCGGATGGCCTTCACCGCTATCAAAATTAAAGGCTTGGTTTCCGAAAGGATAGGATTTTGAGTACTCGTCGGGTCACTACCTACCCTTTGGCGGCATACTCAGGGTCTACTTGAAAATTTGAAACAGTAGGTCACACTCTAAAGGGTATTTTTGGAAATATCTTGGCTGAAAAAAGAAGGTAATCAACAATTAAATCGGAATGTCTGATTCTCAGTTAATTGTTGAGAGAGATTGTCTCAATTTAATCGTCACCTCTTTGACCTACCCGTCGGCGGCACTGAGGTGTGAGATTAAATCCTTGGAATGGTAGGATAAACTTCATGCATGACATCACGTTTATAATTCCTAAAATCATTATTTGTTGTGGTGTATGATTTAATTTATAATTCTGTCATAATTTATTTTTCAACTACATATCATTTCAAGGTATCTAAACTGCTAAACACGTTAAAAAATTGACTGATGTTGACTTCGTAAAAGTGGAAAAGTAACAAGAACGTTGAACTCATTAATCGAGAATGCAAATTAGTTTTTCGGTAGAGGATTCTCCTCTTGAGCCTTCAAACTTAAGTGACATAGATGAGTATGTCACTGCTGTCACTCGTGTTGAATGAGAGACAACCGATATTAGTTCAAAGATGACGAGAATGACTTGGTATCAATCTCACTAGACATCCCACAGTTCATGAGTAGTGTCTACTCAAATGAACTGCTAGTTCACGGCCATTTCCTTTAAAGAAAGCCAAGAATGGGAAGGTAAATGTCTACAAGTATAAGTCGTCTAAACTAAATAAGTTAAAGTCTAAAAAGATTATTAATCGAAGAAAATATAGGATAATGAAAGTGATTTTGGATCACTAACCTATGAATCCTTAGAGACTTTCTTAACCGAGTAATTTGACTCGAAAGCTAAAGTTCTTTTGTAATAAAAGATAGCTAGGCATTAATGATTAAAGAGTAGACAACGGGCAGTTATTTCAGCTGAGATAGTGGGATTGATATAAGGAAAGAAATTTTGATTTTAATCCTTGAATATCGCAAAAATTTAATTTTTGTTTTCAGATTCGTTGGAACAAATGGATTACTTTCAAATCGATAATATAGTTTCCTTAAAGAAAGTGAATATGACATTTGTATACTATTTTGAGACTCGGACTTTTGTATGATAAAGTTAGAACCACTAAGTAATGCTGAAAAGGTATATGTAACACATCATAAACTATTAAGACAAATGGTTTCCGTATTTAGATAAACGATTCTTCAGCATCTTTTAATTATAGCACATATCCTAGAGATAAGATCTGAAGACTGGCTAAGGGTGATTCCTATCTCCCAGTCTAAGAACACTATCTCAAAGGAAAAATGACTAAGTAACCTTTCAATTGGGAAAGGGTAATAGAGCTAAAGAAGTATCATAGCTTGTTCATATTAACCTTCGGGGCCTTATGAAGGATACAAGCTAGTGGGAGCTTTTGAGTAATAGACATTTTGTCTAATAACTACTCGAAATGCCGATATTTTATCTAAATATTTGGAGGAATCTCTGATATTACCAGAGAAACGAGTATTCCATGCTCAGATATAGGCTATGGCATGGTTTTGTCACTAATGCTTGGCCTACCTCCGAGTGAAATGATTTCACTGAAATGATAAACCATAGATTGTCTTCTATAGGTATTGATATGCTACAATACACTTCTTAACTCACTTAAGATATTGGTTGCAAAATAACGGTTTACATTATTATGTAATACCGAAAAGTCTACCTAGAAAATGCTTATGAATTTGTGGATAAAGAGTGAAGTGCATTTACTCCACTTCCGCAAATAGAGGCATTTAGCACTAGTGCTTGAAGGTAGGACTGGAGATTTTACATACACGTTCAGATGGCGACTGTTTGTGAAATATCTTAATGCAATGAGTAATGGTTGGTTATAATATTCTTAAGATCAGATAGTGACGGTTACACCGTTACATCCTTTCTAAAAGAATGTTCAGAAAGCAACCTTAGGACTTGAAGTAAAGTTACTCAAGGAGTTACTATTTGATTTAATCAAGACCACATCCAACATTGGTTGTTGGGGATTACAATGATTAATGCTACTGAAATAGATCGAATATCAATCCACCCAAATGCAGTGGGAGTATGGTCTAACCATTGACCCGCTGTGATTATGCAGTCTCTACAGTCTGCTTGCGGTGATTGATCACCTATGATCCTTCTGCAAGGACTGTATAGGATTCTGACAATAGAAGGTTGGTTTAAAGCCATAAACCTATAAATGGAGTTTTGGTACTTCAGTTCGTTAACAATCATATAGAACCACCTGAGTGTCTCAGGCCCAGTGGGAGTAATTGGATCTACATGATGAGAATGAATGGAAAGTTTATCTTTCAAAGCAAAGCCAAGTGGTCTAAGGGTAATTCCCTGAGAAGTAGATAGTTTAAAAAGGGGTGATGCCCTTAAACTTTCTCACCACTCATCCTTGCTTGACTCCATGGAAAGCAGAAAGATTACCAGGGGTGATGCCCTGAAACTTTCTTGTGGAACAACGGAGCTTGAATTCATTCGGAATAGAAGGGTTTTAGCTTAAATCCAATGGCGGATTGACTGCCTATGCCTATATCCATTGGTGGATTAAAGCAAACCTCGAGGTCATCAAAGGTCACAAATGGGCCTGACCTGAATATTGATAAGTCTTTTGTAGACTAGGATATCAATATTGGTAAAGTAGTTAGTATTAGTGTTAATCACAAGAGATAACACTGTAATAGTTGAGAACAACATGAGTGTGTTATCTGAAGTCAAAAACTGATGAGCCAAGATTCTCTGAATTAGAGAAAAGTGGACTATATTCTTAGAATTTGATTTGGTCGAATTCATGAGAACAAGTTGTTGGGAATATCCTATGCATCTTATTGGTTAAGATGATAATGCATTTTTTCGTATGCAAAATTCAACGAGAGGTTTCCTACCCAACCCCTCACGGAATAATTATCTCGATATTCGGATATAGAGAAAATAGGATATATTCTCTTTTGGATAGAGAAAGTCAATAACATTCGAGTCTCAGATTCGAGCAATAGAGAGCAGCATAGTGCATCATCAAGTACCTTCGGAGAACGAGGACTAATATACGTCTATATTCAGGTGCATACCTGAGTATTGTTGACTACACTGATTCCGACTTACAGTCAGATTAAGGATGACCGTTAGTCGTTCTCGGGTTCAGTGTTTACTCATTGTGATGGAGCTATAGTCTGGAGCAATCCAGCACTGCCAATTTGACTCGTTAGTCGAATACATAGCAGCTTTCGGAGCAGCTAAAGAGGCAGTGTGGCTTGAGAAGTTCTTAGTTGGATCGGGAAATGATTCCAGGTCTCGTAAGCTGATATCACTTTGCTGTGAAAACAGTGGAGAGGTAGCTTATGCAAAGGATCTTCGCACTCAGATAGACCTTGCAGAGAGGCGACATTTCAGTCCTAAAAGATCGCCTCGAGCCGACAACCTAGCTGATCAGTTTACCAAGTTGCGTGAGATCTAGTGTCACTGATAAGCGCTTGGTAGGTATGAATTAGAGAGATATGTCTCATATGCTTTAGAGCAAGTGGGAGAATGTTGTGGATAGATAGAATAAGGGTGTGGTGCTCTAAAAACAATCATTGTCTGTCTTTACGGGCAAGTGGGAGATTGTTAGATATAGTGTGCCCGAAAGACAAATGTTGCTTGTCTATATGGGTAAGTGGGAGATTGTTGGAAGTCGCGCCCGAAAGACAATTTATGTAAATGTTTTTATAATTAATAAATGACAGATTTATTCTCATCTTATTATTTGCTTCATGCTTATATTTAATACACCGCTGAAAACCCCAAGTCGTATCATATGTAGGCATATAACTTAGTGTGTGTCACACATGAGGATTAAGTTTATGGTGATACACTTGAAATGCTAGTCCGTGGTGAACTTAATCAAAGTTGGGGGTCTATTGATTAAACCACCATTAATGCGCCCAGAACACTTTGTGACCGTCTTATCCGGACCGTCGACATTGGTTGTCTAAGTGTGGCATTTATATATGATGTAATCATATAGGACTGGACCGATTTAATCTGTATTTCTCTTATAATTCCGTGATTGAGAAATCTTATTAAATCACAAAATGATCATATATGGATTAACCTTAATCCTGAAGTGTTTCAGACTCCTGCTTGTTTCAAGATAGGGTTTGATGTGTTCTTTAAGGATCGCTAAGAGGCGCGGTCCAAATCACTTTCACGTTGGCACTAATCTGGAATGAGTGAGAAGTCTGTGTCTCATAGATATGGAATACATTCCAACCTGCGGGAAGTAGAAAGACAATCTCCTTATTTGTTAATCCTAGAAACTGATCGATCCCGGGAGTTCGTATTGGTTATGAACTAATTGATCACTAGTGGGTTAATGGTAAATAAGGATAAGATGTGATAAAGAAGGTTTACAGAAATAATCCCGCTTCATTACGGATAGTGTGTGGAGGGTTAGTTTGTATGTAATGATTATATCAATGGACACTTATCGACTCGACTTGACGTTTTGAGAATAAGTTATATCTATAATCGATAGAGTTCAGTTTCGGATTTATGGTGGCGTAATTCCGGAATTATTAAGTTGAGTAGAAATATTCTGTTTGATGAATATTTTATTCAATTTATTATAGCTACTGGTTATAGGTCCATGGTCCCTGAGTTGGCTCCTAACGCGCGAGTGTTTTCTCGTTTTATGGAATTTCGAGAATAAATTAAATAGTTGGTCTATTTAATGAATATGCAATATTATTTATTTGGTAAATAATATATAAAATAGAAAAGACATTTTCTATTATCCAAATAGCATTAAAATGGCGCCAAATTATTTTGATTTTGGGAAAAAAAAATTTCTCCTAATTAATTATAATATGGATAATATAATTATTTATGTGTTATATAATTATAAATAAGAATTTAGTTTTCTTATTGGATAAATAATAAATTTGTTTTCTTATTGGATAAAGGTTTTATTTTCCTAAAAGGAAAATATAAATTTGTGTGTAAAATATAAACTCTCAAATTATTTGGTTAATTTTCCTATTAAAAGAGTTTTTATAAACACAAAATAAACCTGCAGAAAACCAACGCCATATTGGAAAAAGGTGGGGCGCATCTTTTTAAAAAAAGAGAAATTTGTTTTCTTTTCTTAAATTATTGGAGAAAAGAAAAACCTAGGGTTTTTTTTGAGCATATTCGAGGAGGTTCTACGGCGAGGATCGACGTCCACTAGTCGTCGTTTGGAGATACAATCCGGAAGATCACGGCTTCTCCTTTTGGTCGATTGTCTATTCCTCTCCGTTTAGGTAAAACTTCAACCTTCTCGTAGTTAAATTAATTATTTATGTGGATCATATCGTGGTAAAATCGCATGCGAATTTATTCATAACTTCATTGTGTGTATGATCGAAATGCCTCGATCGGTCTTTGTGAATCAGATCCGACGATCCAATTATGGATCGGATCCGGATTCTGTATATCCAGCACTTTGTGCTTCAACACTGATCCATCTGGCTTAAGTTCAATTTGTACACCCACTTGTTTCCTACTAGATGCTGATTGGGATGAGCATGGACAAGGTCCCAAGTGTGATTCTTGCACAAGTTCTGACATTCCTCTGTCATGGCGTTCTTCCGTGAAGCTTTAGAAAATGCTTCAGACACTGATGTTGGTTCAGCAGGGTGAGTGGATTTTGTTTTGGTGAAAGGGTGAAGAGTTTATTTGGCTTCCCAACGCCAATTTTTGATCTGGTTTGCATTGGTTGTTTGGGTGGTGAAGGTGAATCAGAGGAAGTAAATGTATAGGTTGAGGAAAGGGAATGTTGTGAAGAGGAAGGACTCTGCACTTCAGTTTCTCTTTTGTTTTCATCAATAAATTGATTGAGTTTTACACTATATACTCAATAAAACTAGGCGGCTTTTATCGACACCACATTTTTATTATTGACACCACGATTGCTTCAAGCTCTCAAAAAAATTACTTCAACCACCAAGATTATTTTTGTGCAACATAACGCCAGTGACACAAACGTTTTTTTCACGGTACGCGCATCACTGGCACTGACGTTGATTTTCAATAACATCAGTGACACTGATATTATCGTTATAAATATATCATTAGTGAAAAACGTCAATCCACTAACGTTGTTATCGAAATGGAACATCAGTGGCATTGACGCACATACCGTGGTGCCGAAAGTAAAAAGAAGAAATACATATGCGATGCCGGAAATAATTAGAAAAAAATTTGTGCGAATAGCAATTATGTTAGAAGCCGCATAAAACTAGTGAATATTTCGAGTTAAAAATTCAAATGCTTGAGTTAATTCGTTAACCTTGATGAACCACTTGAGTTCAGCTTGAAATCAATCAAATCATATTCTGAACGAACATTTTACGAGCAAGCATCAAACTACTCATAAACGACTCGGCTTGTTTTACACCCCTAGTTGCAATGTTGTCTTCCATGTAGTTTTGAGGAAGTACAGGTGATCCTTCCTATATTTTAGTTGTACAGGGTTAGGCGGTCAGTTGTAGCCATCTACATTGATTATTTTGGTATATATCTATCTGACATTTGAAAGAGAAAAAAGATCAGATGTTGTAGCCATCTACTTTGATTATTTTGGTATATATCTATCTGACATTTGAAAGAGAGAAAAGAAGAGAAAAAGCTTAACACAAAAAAACAAAGTAATAGTGTTTATCAGACTGTTGAGAGCGACAAAATAGGGAAATTCTTCTCTAGTTACTCTATTTGCACTGTAGACCAACGTAGATGAATCTAAACCACACAGTTTGAATTTTTAATTTGAAACTGTGCGATCCAGACTATCTACGTGGTTCTACGGTGCAAATGAAGTAACTAAGAAAGAAATACCCGACAAAACATGTAAGAAACAAGCGGATCCAAATATATTTGGTTAAACATCTAATCTAAACTAGGCGCTTTTGGTGGACATTACATCAAACTTTATGATGTGACACCACTTACTTACAATCGACTTTTCAAAAGTTGAATGTTTTGAAAAGCAATGCCGCAGTAGATGTTAGGTGGTGTAATTAAACGCCCCTCAATCTAAAAATGAAAACAATTTTGTGAATCTTTATTCAACCACTACGAAAGTTAAAAAACAAAAATGGTGCCATTAAACTCAAACCTAAAAAATAGGAATTCAAAGAAACAAAAAGGTAAAGTCATCATCTTTTCTCCATAGCATCATTGTTGATGACACCATCAGCATCGGCATGCCACTTAGTAAAACCTTCCTCTAAAGCCTCCCTCATCCATTTATGGCGACAGCAGTTAAGAGCATCAGGAATTCTCATCCAACTTCTATCCCGGACGCTCTGCTCCGGCCATGAATCCAACTCCTCCTTTACCAGAAGGGCAAACATTGCTGCTCTGCATAACCCTTCCGGGCTGAATTCATCTTGTAGTGTCTTGCTTTTGAACTTGTAGTTCCCTATGAAGTGCTGGGTTTACAAGAGGAAAGTATATTATTTATTCTTTTACCAACAAAGGAAACAAATGCATTTCTCTTTAATATTACTATCATCAAGCAGACTTAATTACTATCTTACCACCAAATCACCCCGTACTCCCGCCTCTTCAATTGCCTCGCGTATTGCAGCTTCCTCAACTGTTTCATCATTTTCCCACCCACCCTGTATGCATAAATAGATACAAATTAAGGAAAAGCATAGACAAGTCCATCACAGTCATTAATCACAATCAGATCATGCATTACTCCTTTCTTGGGAATGAAGAGAGGGAGTGGGTGGGTGGGGGGGGGGGGGGGTCAGGTTGTTAATATGCCAGAAATGCAAATACCCTTTCATGAAAATCCCTCTTATAACATTCTATCATATCTTTGAAGTCATCTTTTAAGAACACAACCCGAACAATATCTTCAAAATAGCCCTAGAAAGACATCTATATTGTGATGATTTGCTTCAGCTCATTTCCTTGTATATTAAAATACTACTTTGTCAAAGAAAGGATCCGCTCACTTTGAGCCTAATATCAATCCTTCTTTTATACTCCCTTCGTCCCAAAATACAAGGCATTTTAGCCTTATGCACATATAGATTAATGAAGCTAATAAATGGACTATTTTGTAGTATATATACCCTTCATCATTAAATGAGTTTTACACATGGTACCAAAAAAACAACATTTAGCCCAAGTAGCACCTTTTGCATTTGCATAGAGCATGACAAGAAAAAAACAGGGTTTTCCATAGAAACTTGGTCAAACTACTCCCAAAACTTGCAAACTAGCTTTAGGATTTCGTACACGCACAAGTAAAGTTTGAACAAATAGATCTAATGTGTGCAAATTATTCCTTCGTATCTCAAGAACACTTCTCAAGAATCTAGCAATTTGAAGATTTGGCAAAACAATACAATGCCACCCAATTGTGATAAAGACTGTGCTGAATCAATCTCATCACTAAAACTAGACTGACAGCCAATTGGGAATAAACTGATTATATTTCATTAGAAATGACACACATAGTACAAGCTATCTCACTTTAGAAAAATGCAAAAGAAAGATCCAATAAGTCAGATACAATGTTCAGGGATAATAAGGTATTTGGATAAACTTGGACATCATAATTCTGACCTTAGGAAAAAGAAGACCAGGGCCGCTAGTCGAAGTGATCATCAACACTTCAACAATATTCTCCAATGAATCATTATCATCATCGTTTTCTCCTGAATTTCGATACTTAAAAGGAATACACCTGGCAACAGAAACACAACAGGCAGCCCATCAGGTCCTTTGGTTAGACCCATTTTCATTAATTATTCAGAAATGTTATTAGCAACCAACACATAATCAATATACTTCCTGTTTCTGAACCCATTTTTTAATTAAACAAATTATTAGCAACCAACACATAATCAATATACTCATGATTTCTGAACTTTTTTTTTAAGAAACAAATGACCTAATTCACATCGAAACCAGTCCTGTGGGTAAAACTCTTGAGTGCCTAATTGGAAACAAAATCGTAGGTAAAAACAAGTTGTGCAATGTTCCTCAAACATTTCATTATTTTATTCAAAATCTATAAGCACAATGATTTCCTAATTCATCATGTAAAATATAAAAAAAGTACAAAAATTGGAGAACTAGAAAAATCTGAAGAAAAAAAAAAAAAAAAATACCCGGCGATAAGGCGATGGCCATCCTCGTATCGCTGCTGAAGTCTACCAGTCCGAGCAACCAAATCTGACATCTATTGGCGATAAATTAATCCGAATTTCATTCCCTAAAAAATTAGGCCCACATATCTCGACCTTGAATAATCACAAATGGTAGATTAAGAAAGCAAACGGGTTGAAATTGAAAATGTCAGCAGATTCTTCCACTATATCAACAACAACAACTAGAATGGTGGCTGGAGAACAGATGGAAAAAGCATATCCATTGATTAAACTGACATTCGTTAACCTTCTTTTTGGCTTTGCTGTGTGAGAAAGAAAGAGAGAGATGGTGTGTGTAGGGGGAGAGAAGGAAGGAAGGAAGGAAGGAAGGCAGTGGTGTTTACTATAAGTAAGGGTAGCGCATTGGTCGGAGCAATTGGGGATGCTGCCTCTTGTCTTCCTATCAACTTCTCCTTCTCTTCCTCTCCGCTTCTCCCTCTCCATTATTTTATTTTATTTGCACCATCATCATCTACTCATATCCCATTTACAATAATTTTTTCTTTCCCTTTTTCCTTTTGGGGATTAGGTTACAATTTTTTTAAAGGGTTAATTACTTAAAAGTATAGTTTTTTTATACTTATTAAATTTATATAAGGACATAAAGGAATCATTAGATTTATAAGAATGACAAAATATATCTATACTGACCAAAATCTTTATTCTAATAAATTACCCTCAAAATCACCCGCCTAATTTTCTCGAATATATTTAGATGCCGGGCTTTTTTACAATCGGAGATCCTCTTCCCAACCTGCAACCTGCAACCTGCAAGTTGATTCATATCACCCATGGCAAGTTGAAGCTTCATGACTACGTCGGCAATGGCTACCCAATCATCTTTTCTCATCCAGGTAATTAATTTGATTAATTCATTAATCAATTTGTTTTTCTCTTTAATTTATTTTTCAATCTCTAGCTGATGATTGCCTATGATCGAAGGCGTGTATTAATTGAAGAATCGAACGGCAATCCGAGTGAATTGGCGAATTCCGATAGTCTACGATCTGTGGATTCCCCTGCTGAACTAGCTAGCTAAGATTGAATGGTAAGGAAGAAGATTGGGGTCTTCATTACACCTGTCATAGTAGCTGTCATAGTAGCTGCATGCTTAATTTCTGCAAATTCCACTTATTGCTGGGTGAGTTACATGATAACCTAGTAATAGCTATAAGGAAATAACTGCAGAACTTATATTTGGTCTTAATACTACAAGTTTGGCAACCAGTAGTTGAAAATTTCCATATGCAATTTATGCAGGTTAGATCTTGGAGATGGAAAAGATGTTGATCTTCCACAATATCCTCGATCGAAGCTTCGGAAACAGTGCATTATATATCTTGGACCGGTATGTGATCAGTATACTCTGTTTTTTGTGTGTATATTAGTAAACTATCACCAGAAGGCAAAATTTCTGATTCGTTCCCAGTAAGGGTGCATGCCATGCATGTTGTCCTTAAAGTGCAACAAATGATACTGATTTTATTCAGTTATATATTTTGTGATTTGTGCTTGATAATGATTTTTGTGCCACAACAAAGAAGAAAGAGAGCATTATGAATATATCATCAATGAGGGAAAATATTGCACAAGCAGATCGAAATCTTCTTGATATTACTAAAGGATCACTTGGAGCAAAGTGGATCTTCGTTATGAGCACCTCTAAAAGGCTTTACGCTGGCGAGGTGAGGACTAAAGAGTGGATAATGACTGAACAGTCTATCACTAACCAATGGAAGTCTCGATGAACTGTCGGAGTTCAAAAATCTAAGAAATGTTTTCCGTGAAAGAAATGGAAGTTCTGTAGAATGCTTTTCCAAGGTGTTTGCTCATAAGCTTATGTTGGAGCCTCCTTCGAAGGATACACAACTACAACCGATGCACGAAAGGTATCAACAATCGACTTGAAACTTTTGTGCGCTTATATAACCTTGAACTTGTTATGAGAGGCTCGCTTTGAAACTAGGCTCAAACATGTTGTTTGGTCATGTCGATGTGTTGCGAGATCGGTGTGTCGTTTTGTTCCTACTAGTGTGGATGCTTATCTTACCCCATTTATTAAAGAGTTTTTATATGGATTTCTGTTCAAGACTAATGAATTCTCCGTGTCACTGCATGATGTCACTGCATGATGTCGATGTAATACGACGTCATTGCATGATGTCAATGCATGATGTCACTGCATAAATCGATATAATAAGACGTCACCGCATAAATCGATACAATAAGACGTCACTGCATAAATCGATACCATAAAACGTCAACGCGATAAATCGATATAATAAGACATCATTGTAAGACGTCAACGCGCATAAATCGATACCATAAGACGTCCACGGCATAAATTGATACATTATGATGTCACCGCGCCAAATCGATACAATATGACGTCACTTCATCGAGATGTCTCTACAATGCGGCGTCTCTGCATCTCAGTGTCTCTGCATTGGGGGTGGTCACTGCATCGCGGTGTCTCTGCATCGCGATGTCTCTGCATCGCGGTGTCACTTCATCGCGGTGTCTCTGCATCGTGATGGTCATCGCATCGGGCGTCGCGGTGCATCAGGATGGTCAATGCGTCGCGGTGGTCAATGCATCGGGGTGGTCAATGCGTCGCGGTGGTCATTGAATCGCGGTGGTCAATGTATCGGGGGTGGTCATTGTATCGCGATGGTCAATACATCGGTTAAAAAATAAAAGAAAAAAACTCGCCTGGAAAAAAAAAAAAAAAAAAAAAAAAACAAACAGCACAGCGCCTATTCTCCCTTTTTGTTTTTTTTTTCATTAAGGGTATTTGAGTCTATCTATCTAATTTGTGTCCTTATAAGTCCAACAGATTCCTTTTTGTCCTTATAAGTCCAATAAATCCGTTTTGTGTACTTTTGGGTCTTTGGCCCTTTTTTAAATGATGTCTTTAAAGGCACCACACTTTTTATACCGTAGACACCACAGTAGGTTATAAATTAGGCACATATTAACTTTTTAAATGATGAATCTAGTGATCACACCACATCAATTAAAATCCAAATTTACTATATTTAGATTATTTTCACTATATCCAATCTTTTTGTTTATCACAATAACGTCCTACCAACTATAAACAATAACAACCACCATCTTCTCCGTCCTTTAACCACCACATCACCATTTCCACCATCTTTTACCATAAAAAAATACTTCATTCTCTCTCAATCTATCAATAAATCTACCCTCTCACCCCAAACCGCAATGCAAACAATGTTAAAATTCGATTCGCATTTTGGAAAAAATAAAAATAAAAAAATTGACGGATCCCTGAAACATTGTGGCAGCTCAAAGACGTCCTGGATCTTAGTCTTTCATCTAATAATTTGTGTGGACGGCTCTCTCCGTAAATAAGGAACCTGAGTTTTGTTCTTGTTATGTTTCATTCAATCATATATCAGATTATATTCCAACAACTATTGGAGGATTCTCAAGCGTACAGTCGATAATAAAATAGCTAGCATTTTCCTGCATTTTGCTTTCTTTCATTCAAAATCTTTCAGGCTAGGTTGAGTAGGTGTGATTGGACGATGGAGCTAGGTGATTGATGGCGGTGGGACTACGTGGGTGGGGTGTACGTGAAAGGTGGCATGGCTAGTGTGGGGCGGGAGGTGGAGGGGCTGGTGGGTGGGTGGCGGCCGGAAGGAAATTAGGTATATATGTGTAATTAATATAGGGGTTCTAAAGGCACCCCCCAATTTACTACTGGCACCCCCTTACTCCCGACACCACAAAAAATTACTTCGGCACCCAATGATTTTTTTATTAAGGGAACGTCAGTCACACCGGTGTTCCTCCCGATATAAAAAGTGTTAAATCTTAGAACGTCAGTCCACGACTTTTCACTGGTGTTCCTAGTGGCACACCAACGTCAGTCACTGACGTTGGTGTGCTACAACGAACACTAGTGTGACTGACGTTTTTTTCATCCGAAAAAATAATCAAAAAATGGGTGCCGGAGGGGGTGCCTTAGAACCCGCCTTAATATATTGAGTGGAAGGTAAAACAACAAATGAGACTGTGGTGTCCCTTAATTTAGATGCTCAAGTAGAATGAGTGTGGTTCCTTTAAAGGCTCCATTTCTTAAATGGCCTTTATTTGTTTTTGTGTTTGTTAAAATTTTTTTTTGGACCAAAAACAAAAGTTTTATTACCGGATAGAATATTTACAACAAGAACTAACAAAAGTTTTAATGAAACACTATGTTTTAAATATGTAAATCGCTTTAAGCGAATAAAGGAGCATCAATGTATAAAGCGAATAAAGGAGCATCAATGTACAACTCGGTGCAACATGTTTGATGAAGATCGATTCACGGCATTAGGGGGAGGTAAAGAAAACCTCATGTTAGAATAAAAGAATGCCGATAAATTTTAACAACATAAACAATCTTCCACGCATCAGTTTAACTGAACTGCGAAAATAATTTTACTTGTAATATTTAGCAAGTAATTTACCAGATGCCTTAATTAAATAAAAAGAGTGATCATTTATAAATGCACCAAAAGTATTATTGATAATATTTCTCTACGACAGAGGCGTAGAAGACCGATCGGTGTAAAAGATAAAAATTCACGGAAAATGAATTCATATTCAGTCACTCATGAAATCTCTTAAAGAGATTCGTCTTGAAGACGAAAACCCCAAAATAAAATTGCACATGCATCAAATGATTAAATACTGGTGGTGCGGAACAACCAATCCATACATTGATATGGAATTGGTTTATGCTAATATCGAATTAGTAATAAATTTTATGGGAGAAATTTACACTAAAATATAATAGCCGTTGACATGTTTGCCTCTTTAATTGCTATTATTATATCTGGATCCAGTACCTAAGTTATCAGCAGAGTGTCAGAAACACTCAGACTAGGTAAAAATGAAATTAGCAATTGAGGTTGAGTTTGAATTGAAAATATTTGTTTGTTAATGATAAAATATATTCTCCCATTATAGACAATGTTATATTCCGCTTATATATATCAATGACTTTGAGTTTTCATATGTCATGACCGCATATTTATGGGTCGTTGGACCTTAATATAAAAATCCTTGGTGGATTTCAGAAATGAATTATTTTGACAATCGCAACATGCATAATGTTAAGTTAAAAATGTCATTAACATTCATGTTGAATGTAATATGGCTATAGTATAGTCCTATTGAGGAAGGAATATATAAGTATCTCAAACTTAATGTCATGAATTTATAGCACTACGACGTGTGAATATATGTATGCAAATTGTGATTGTATTAATTTCCCCGTTATTTTTATAATTATAGTGATGACTGGGTTCCATGTGTTGCACGAATGGATAGTGGGCATGACAATATTTAGCCCTTATATTCAATTATCTACATGAAGTCTAAAAGATACGGATATACAAAGTACGTTCTAGTAACAATCTAGAAGAATTGTTCACTAAGATCATTCATACTTCTGTTCTAGAGAAAAATGTGTTTATAGTCTTGGAATGCGTACATAAGGAAAATTGTTGTCGTCAGGGGGAGCGACAACTTCAAAACTATTTTAAGCATTTGGTCTTAAAACCAATGACTGTACTCTTTTTCCCTTTGACCAAGTTTTTCCCACAGGGTTGTTTTTTAGTTAAAGGTTTTTAACGAGGCAGTCACTGCAACACATAAAAACGCATATGACATTAACTATTTTCCTTGTCTAGTTTTTTCCCACTAGGTTTTTCTAGCAAATTTAATAGTGCATGACATATACAATATGCATCTCAGATCGAGAAATTAATAATGTCATATAATAGACTTGCAAAAGAATGGGGAAAATTGATGCGCAACAGATCCGATCATTCGACAACCTGACAGATTTATTTATCAAGACATTGCCGACTACAACATTTAAGAAACTTGTGAAGAGCATTGTGATGCAATGTTTGAAAGATCTTAATTGATGCTTGGTTCAGGGGGAGTAAATAAACATAGATAAATATATACTCTTTTTCATTAACTTAGATTTTTCCCCACTAAGTTTTTTCTTAGTAAAATTTTAATTAGACATATCATATCTATTGTTTGTTGAATAATAGATATCCAATGGGGAGTGTTATAAAAGAATGAAAATATGTTTATCTATTATTCAAGTTGGTTTATAAGATTTTCTGGTTTATCTTTTCTATTGTGTTCATATTGTATTATCTCCTATAAATACCCCATTATACCAGTGAAATAATACACAAATATTTCCTTTCTTCTTTTTTTATTATATTTCATCTTTATTTTCCTGTTATTAGTTCTATAACATAAATTTATTATTGTTTGTATTATTATTACTATTAAACTTGGGGTGCCTTTAAGGGCACCACATTGTTTTTACTTGGACACCAAAATTAAAAAGCACCGTTATTCTACTTTAAACTCCACGGTGATTTTTACATATACTAAATACACCACATTGTAATTACTATATTATCTTCTTCTCTTTCTTCTATATCTATATCTATAAGAAGCCAAGAGGGTGTGCCACAAGTCGCCACGTGGCCACCCTCTTTGCTTGACATGTGGCACTAAATTTTTTTATACCTTTTTTTTAATTAAACGTGTACTGTTAGTAGTTTGTGCATAGAAGGAAAGATCGACGGATTTGAACTTGTGATGTGTAGTGTACGATGAAAGATGTGCAAAGTTTAATAGAGCCAAGAGGGTGGCCACATGGCACTATTTTTTAATACATTTTTTTTTAATTAAACGTGTACCGTTAGTAGTTTGTGCATAGAAGGAAAAAAGGAAAGAATGACGGATTTGAAAGCCAAGAGGTGTGTGCTGCGAGTCGCCACCACGTGGCCACTCTCTCTCTTGATGATATCGGCACTATTTTTTTTTATATCTTTTTTAATTAAACTTGTACTGTTATCTTTCTTCTATTCTCTATCTCTCTTCTTCTCTCTATATCTATAAGAAGCCAAGAGGGTGGGTGCGTAACCCAGGACATAACCCAGTTGGCAAGGGGCGTGGGTGCGTAATTGCAGCCTAGCGGGAGGTTAGAGGTTCGATTCCCACAAGGGGCGAATTATTCCCTCCTGTTAAAGGTAAACCCATTGGGGACCCTCGGGGGTAGGGTTTACCCTTTTTTTTATAAGAAGCCAAGAGGGTGTGCCCACAAGTCACCATGTGGCCACCCTCTTGGCTTGACACGTGGTACTATTTTTTTTTTTTCTTAATACCTTTTTTTTTTTAATTAAACGTTTACCGTTAGTAGTTTGTGCATAGAAGAGAAAAAAAGAAAAGACCGACGAATTTGAAGTTGTGCTGTGTAGTGTACGATAGAAGATGAACAAAGAGTTTAATAATAAAGCCAAAACGGTGTGCCCACAATTGGCCACGTGACCATATTTTTTTTTCTTTTCAAACCTACGTGTTTTTTTTATCCGCGCCACAAAAATACAACAACAAAAAAAAATGCCGAATAAATATCCGCGCCACGAAAACAGTCACGGCGCTACGCTTACTCTCGTTTTTTTTTATTATCAAACCTTTGTGGTTTGTTTTTTAATTTATAAAATCAACCGTGTGTCTTGGATTTGTTACGGTTTAAGCTTACGCGATTTATTTCACGTTAGATATTCATTCTTTGGTATTATCGTTGGTAATGATTTATGTTGGACACGCAGTGCCTTGCACGGCTTACATTCACTAGTAATGTTAATGTCTACTTGAAGCACCACATATGTCAATATCTTACATTATAAACTAATAATTACAATAAAGTCTATAAACTTTTAAAATCTTACCAACAACCCTGGCCCCTACCGGCGCCGGAAAAATTGGGACGTTTGCATTAGAACGAAGAGGAGCGATTGAAAGTTGAAACACGTAGGATCTGAAAGAGAAAAAAAAATGCATCAGTGGAAGACGAGCATAAACATTTTATGCATTTTATTTATATATTTTTCGTTTCCCACTTTTGTGAATGAAGGGCTAGTGGTATTGAACTAGCCGGTGAGTGTTCGTCAGAAAGAATAGCGGCCATCATTGGCATCATCAATATCCGAAGACGAAAATGATTTTCTTGCGAGTCTCGAACGTGTAGAAGCTAGTGTTACGGAATCATTGCCCTTTGACAACATGATTTCATGATGTTGTGAAGAGTTGCAGTTTATGGAGGGGAATTAAGGGTCTGATTGAAGATGAAAATTAAAGTTTCAATGAAACTAAGAAGAAAAGAAGATCCATTATCTTTGAATTCATTTCGGAATCTATGGCCTTTTAACCTATCCGGTAATAGTTTATGGTGGTTTATTAGTGTAAAAATGGTGGTAGGAGGAGGAGGTGGTGGCAGGTCGGTGGTGTAGCAATGGATAGGAAGATGATGAGATAACTGCAATTTTTATAAGATAATGGATGTTTTTGTCATTAAAAAAATCGGAAATCGTAAAAAGAATTTGGATATGATAGAATTCAATTTTATAAGATGTATATTGTAATTAGTAGTATGATTATTTAAAATTATGTTAAAGGTTGTGAATGACAGTTTTAATCTAAAACGGTTAAGAAGGACAAAAATATAGTAACCCATGTAGTAACACATGTATAAAAATTTAGTAACACATATAGTAAATGTCCTTCTTAACCATTTTGTGTCTTATCTTGTCCTTATGACTCTGACCTCAAATTTTAACGTGTGGTGCCTTAGGTAAACACTCGTTTTTTATATTACTGTGGTGGCTCAAGTAGATAAAGTGTGGTACCTTTAAAACACCCTTAAACTTGAGCTCGGCCCAAGTTAGCATTTTCCAACATTTTTAGATGTAGAACGTGGGTAGCAACATCATTAGACATTAGATTACGTTTTGAATAAAAAGAAAAAGATGATAGGTAGGGCAGGGGAACCAAGGAAAAAAGCTGCGCATCAATGGTTGCCGGTGAGTTTTATTCTCGACTAATGACTACTCTTCCATTGGTAATATAATTTTGTTATTTTTCTTTTTCTTTTGCTTATTTTATATTTTAATGGGTATCTAGTTTCTAATTCTAGTTGATTGATTATTGATCACTCGATGGCTATAGATTGTGAGATCTAAAGGTTGTTTTTTTTTTTTTTGTTTTGAGGAAGATCTAAAGGTTGTTTCTCCTCGATTAGTATTTGCTTATTTTTTGATTTCATCGACTCTAGATCATGATATGTTGTTTGATTATTTAGGTCTGATAGTTGAGCGATTATTTTGATCTGGTACCAGGCGATTGTCAAAAATATTTGATTTTTAATGGTAAACAACATATTGTCTGTCGGTTCGTAGCCCGTAGGATTCCCTGTTGTGAAAATAAGTGATCTAGGTTAAAGTTAACCCGATGTGCGTTAATACCAAGAATTGCGTTTTTCTAATCGTTAATAAGATTGTTCTCACCAAACCTCTGGCGATTGTTGAGATGTGTGCTACACAATTAGAGAATAAGTAGTGATGATTGTCCTGCTTATCGAAACTAGGAAAAATTTGTTGTTTGGCGATTGTCGGCAACTATAACCAATTTATTACTAATTTAACGAGTTATTTTTGCATCAATGATCAATCGTAGGAATTGATGGAGGAATAATTAATTAGTTGGAGGTTTTCTTCATTTATTTTTCTTTATTTTACTTTCCTCTTCTTCTTAGAAAATTAGATATAAACCCAAAATATCTTTTGTTTTACAAATTTTAGGAGAAATAAATTCATCGTTCCATGTGGGTTCGACCTTTAATTCTACTATACTAGTTATAGAGGTTGTAGGTGATTTATCTTTGGTGGCTTGACGACCCACCAAATTTTGGCGTCGTTGCCGGGGAATGGTGTCAAGTGATTTATTTCTTTAGAATTTTGTATATAATTTTGTGTGTGTGTGTTGTTTTGTGTTTTTTCTTGTTTGCAAGCATGTTAGGTTACCACTACGGAACTCCTATGGCGAATCGTGATATGTATGGATACCGGGTGAATAATTCATATGTGGAGAGATGTTATCCCAGTGAGCCGAGTTATCCGGATTGGAGCTATGATGAATCACATTCTCAGCCGTCTGGTGAACTTGAAAGTCCGATACCTTGTTCAAATGAATCTCTTGAAGCCATAATGCAGTCTCTTACTATCAATCTAACGCAGATGCTCCAAATAGAGATGATGAAGATTCAACAAGATAATTTACAGTTTCAACAAGTGATTGGGCAAGAGATTTCACAGTTCAGAGAAGAGCAAAGTGAATGGGTTAAGAATATGCAAGGGAGAATTGATGTGGTAGCGACTAAAGTGAATCAGTTAAAGCTACAGAGGTTACAAACATCCTCTCCTCCTATATTGTATGATGACGAAGACGATTGTCCCATGATTGATCCAACACCAGAGATCGATGATGCCGATCACCAAGAAAATGGTGAAGAAATTCACTCGGGGTTGGAGAAGTTAGCGGATGATGTGTCTAATCATGAAGAAAATTACCCGGAGGAAGTCACATTTGAGGAGCCGTTGGAGAAAAAAAGTGTTGAGGTGATTGTGGACATGCGAGTGAGCAAGAAGGAAATGATCTTCCCACTTGATCACTATATCATGAACTGGGAGGTGGAGGCCCCTAATCCCGTTCTTCTTTTATTGGAAAGATACTTCATAAAAGTGCCTAGATCCAAGACACGACTAGTTCTTCTTGAAGATGAGATTGATGGCTCATTTTCCGTATATGCAAGGAACAATCATGAAAGAAAAACTATTCCATTTGATAATGGATAGTGAGGTAAGTGTGTCTAGCCAAAGATATTAAATAAAGGCGTTTGTTGGGAGGCAACCTAAGAAATAATTTTTTCATTATTTTATTTCATTTTAGTATAATAAGTGGAAAAAAAGAGAGAATTGCACTTTCGGTGGAGGTTTTTGTCTGTTTTGTAGGCTAAAAGCTGAATTCTGTAAAGAAATTTGAGGCGTTTATTTGAAGTTCAAGTGTGGAGGCACAAGCATGTGAGACTATTTCAAGAAAGGCGAATCTCACATTTCCATCATGTCGGGATCCTAGGAACGCGGAGACATGTTTCAAGGATGAAAGATTTCACTTTCTGGTTAAGTCGGGATCCTAGAAAATTAAAGCCTTGTTCCAAGAGGAGAGGATTTCACTTTTCCATGAAGTCGGGATCCTAAGGTAATCGGGAGTGGTTGATTCTTAATTTTTTTTGATATGCCTCTCCCACCCAAAATTTTCATTTCCCACCCCGACTTCTATTCCCACCCACCTCCTACACCTCCACCCTTTCTCTTCTTCATCCACAAGCATCGTCAATGAGTCTAGAATCCTTAGTACAATATTTCCCTCCCGCAACACACAGGACGCAATTGCATATGGCAATGATGATGCCCTTTCCGAGACGTTGATTCCTTACCCCACGAATTGAATTTTAAAGTATTCTCTTCCCTTTTATTTTATTTATTTTCTTTTCATATTTAGATTAGTACTTTTTGCATATCATGCATACCATGTTAGTTGCATATCATTGCATATTTTGCATTCTTCCTTCTACTTTCACCATACATTGGGGACAATGTATGATTTAAGTTTGGGGGAGCTTTTCATGCATTTGCATATTTGAATTCCATCTTTAGGACATTTTAGGATTTCATAGCACCAACGTTTACTTTTTATGACACTTTACCAACTCTTTTATGTAAATTTTGTGTGAAGTTATACTAATCAAATGGTAAACAACCAATGCAAGCACACTTTTGTTGATACACACTCACCTTAGGTCACTTGTTTGTGAACTTTGGAGGTAAAATCATCGACCCCTAACGAAAAACCACTTAAAAGTGAGGATTTCACTTAGCCAAAGAGCGCACACACTCATTTTGTTGGAAATAAAATTTATGTTTTGATGATGATTCATCACTTATTTGTTAGTTGTTCTTAACCCCATTGATGAAGTGTCATAACTAGCTGTTATAGTGCAAAGCAAAAAGAAGTCTAGATATCAATGTATAGGATTTATTAAAGTCTGATATTTGTATAAGTTAAATCGGACAAAGCACTATAATAGTTCTAGGTGGAACCGAGAAATGAAGAAACGAGATTTAATCTAGCCGAGATTCTACAAGAAACTCGACAATAGAGCACACCAACGAAGATTGAAGAAGATAAGTTCGCCGAGGAACAGAGACTCGGTTGGCTTATCTAGAAGATCAAGAACCGAGGACACAGACTCGATTATTGAAGAATGAAGAACGAGGTTCAAACTCGATTATGAAGATTACAAGTCGAGATCAGAAGTTGGACTTCGTGCAAGATTGTGGTGACTGAATCGACTTTATGGATCTTGTATGAAGACCTAAGAATCATAAGGACAATGAATTCTCAGATGATAATGAGTCATGGTGTACTCTGATTAAGTCAATTATAATCAGATGAAAACTGGAGTACTGATATTTGAAGAAGAGTAAAATCTCAGTTAATGCTCCAAGTCAGTTAGGAAACTGACAAATGAAAAACTCAGTTTTATAAGTCAACCATCCAACAAACTGATAGTACAGTCGAACGTTGTAAAGAAAGCAATTTCATTGGATGAAGTACTGACACAACAGAACGGTCAGAAAATATAGCCGTTACAAGCAGGATGAACGTTGAATGAACCCCTATAAATAGACTACCTCTACAACATCAAAATAGTGTGCAGGTATATGATAATAAAGCAAGAAAATTAAAAGGAATCTATCTAGTCAAGAAAGATCAAATTGAGGGGGAAAGCCAAATCCAAAAGAATACCTGCTAAGTACTTAATTGCAAGATCAAGAATTTCTTCAAAGTGTTCAAGCTTATTCAAGCAGATTCAAGATCCAACATTTGAAGAAATACAGAGCCGTGCTTAAATTAATAATCCAGAAGAAAAGCTCAAATCACAGTTGAATCATAGTTATTGATTCAAAGTCTCAACTTTGATTTTATCAAAGGTTTAGACTATGAAACACCAAGAAGGTGTGAAGGACAGTTGAGTGCAGTCAGGAAAGACTGGTTTTGTGATGAGTGGTGAAGAGGCAATTCTACCCTCCAAGGACCAGTGGTTCAAACAGTTGAAGATCAAGGAATCCTACCTGTTCTACAAGTGTTTAGATAGTGAAGCTAGGGATTAGTCAAGGACTATTAGTTCAGAACTTTTTGTAACCGGGCCATATCAAAGAAGTTCTAGTGGAATTTTCCTCCGCATCACAGGGGAAGAGAGGATTGACAGGATTACACCACCTGGAACCTCTATAAATCTTGTCTATTTACTTTACGCATTCATTTACCTTATCATAGTTATATTAATGTGGTTTTCATACTGAACCTAAGTTAACTAGTTTTTAAAGGCTAATATTTATCCGCTGCCAGTTAACAAGACTAAATATAAGTCAGCATTGACTTATATTCAGTTGAGCTAACTGAACTCCACACAAGTTAAGGGACAGGAACAAAACTAAACTGAAGATCAATTTGAGTTTCAGAGAAACTCAGTTCCTGTGGCTTTTCCAGCTCAGGATTAGTTTTTGGTGACAAGTTTATTCACCCCCCTCTAAACTTGTGTTAGCCTTTCCAAGGGACCAACAATTGGTATCGGAGTGAATATTCTTTTGAAGGTGATCCAATATCTATTTGCTTGCTTGAGTAACCGTATATCGGTTATTTGTTCAGGAGCAACCAGTTTTTGAAAACCCCTTACTGTATCTGTCTTAAAATTATTTTTAATGGATACATCTAGAATTAGAAATTGGCTAAATAACCCCCTGACTGACTATTTGCAGAATGTTGTCTATGATTTTCAAGTTCAAGTATTCGAAAGATTCAGTACTACAAGCTCTCACACAAATCCAGAACCTCAATTCGGTTATGATGAAGACATTGAGTTCAATGTGAATGTAGATGATGAATCCTCAAGATTTCCATCCTTAAGTAATATTTCAGAAGAAGCAGAAAGAGAGTTACTACGAGTAGCTGATTCTATAGAAGAAAAGCTAACCCGAGATCCATCCAGTGCAAAAGCCACATATATTGATGAGACTCTACCTACAAGCCATGGAGGAGAAAGTGATGAAAAAATCATACTGCTAGGAGCTACACAGGCGAATGCTATTGATAAAGGAAAACAAGTTCTAATTAGTGATGATTCCTCAACAGAAGGTTTATCTATCAAACATCAGGAGGTAAGTGCATCTACACCCAAATCTCACACTATCCTGAACAATCAAAGAAATGAAGATTTCAATGAAACCTTGGACATACTCATAAAGCAATTAGAGATTATTCAAAAGAATTATGAGAATGTCAAAAAGGAGAAAAAGTTATTGAAAACTGAAATTTCGAGATTGAATGCTAAAATCAATCTAATCAAGACTAATAATGGAACCAAGGTAATTCGACCAACTGGTGAACCAACAAAAGTTATAAACATCAGTGAATCATCAGTTGATCCAATTTCCAAAGTTCAATTCAAACGAGGAAAACCATTTGGAGATAGATCTGGTTTTGGGTTTGATAATCAGTATAATTCTAAGTTTAGACCATGATCAGTTGCAATAAAATTTGTGATTGCTCAACAGTCAAAAAATAAGAAAACTGATAAAGTTATTAGAACTGATAGATACTCAAAGACAAATTAAATGAACAAACTGATAAAACTGAAAAATCAGCTGGTAAAATTCACCAAGCCAACAGATTTTCTTTGAAAGATTCGAAAAAAATTGAAAGCAAAAAAATGATCCGAAATCGAAGAAAAATCTTCAAGTCATATCCATCTAAGAATGAAGATCATTCATGGAATAATAGACTCGAGGAAAGGAAGATTATTTCCCACCGATGAAGATTAGAATAGACCATCACATCAGTTTCACAAACTGAACAAATTTAAAACTATTATGACAAAACAGGAAAAGTTTGTGAAAATTGACTTCACTCAGTCAAAATGTCAAGAGAGGTATAAAGTTAAAAATAAAGTTGTACCATCAAAAGCAAATCAGTTAGGACCCAAAAAGATATGGTACCAAAAAATTTCTCACTTTGTTTTGCAGGAGAAACACCACTAGCTGAGAACTGAGAAATGCAATTCACAAAACTGAGTTGTATTCACAACTGAGTTTTTGAATTCAGCATAAGGACAAAACTAAGCGTATACAGCTGTTGATACACCGTACCTTCTTTATTCACTTTTATCTAGCTATGGTTATCAAGAAAAGACGTGGTCCTTCTCAATCTAAACCATTCATAATTCCCACTCACCCACCTTTTCGCAATCTCAAAACATTTATGACAAGACGTTTTAAGTCACACTCAATTCTTATCTACCCCCACTCCAAATTATAAATACCTAGAATTTTCTTTTATAAATTCTTTACGCTTGAATTCTGAATCTACTCTCTGAATTTAAAATTTTCAAATTTTCAATCAAATCCAGAAAAATGACCTTCACTCTTGTTGAACCTGGAATGATCGTTTCTCTTGATCAATATATTGCAAAGTATGTTGATCAAACTTTATTCAATTCTATTGCAACAAAAATCCGGAAAATTAAAGGATTGGAAGCCGCCTTCAACATTGATCTAAAAAGTGTTTGTTTAGAAAGCATCGGAGACTTCTATCAATTTGGTAGAACAACTGTAGAAGAAGAAGACACACAAACCTATATCACCACTGTCAATAATAAGGAAATCAAAGTCACTGAAGATTTAATTGCAGAAATCCTTGGGTTTGACAAATCCGGAGGAGCAGCAGCCATTAAGTTGACTAAGGAACATAAGGAGAAATTATGGAAAGATATAGCAATTAATGGAGAATCTGCTGCCTTACAGACAGGGAGCACAAGCCTGCTCAAGCCAGAATTTAATTTTCTCTCAAAGATGCTGGCAAATTGCATAATTAGGAATCTTTGGAAACTTCACAGAATCTATCCGAGCAAAACTAGATTTGCTATATGTGATTTGGTTTGAAAAAGATTTCAATTGGGCAAGGTATCTATTTGATCAATTGATAGCACAATGATTGATGTACCCAAAAGAAGACCGATGTGAAGAAAGGATGATTTTATCACAAGAAGACTCTTGCGTTAGTAGTCCAGAGGATACTCAATCACTTTGGAGTTGCTAAGAGAAAAGAAACACCAATTGCTGACGGAAAGATTGCCATTAAGGAAGAAAAAACAAGAAAAAGGAAAGCTGAGAAATCTGAGACTGAACCCAAGAAGAAGAAAAGAAGGAAATCGAAAGAACCTGCAACTGGAGATGAAGTGTTGGCACAAATTGAAGACTT
The DNA here is from genome assembly GCA_026214975.1 of Gentiana macrophylla. Lineage (NCBI taxonomy): Eukaryota > Viridiplantae > Streptophyta > Magnoliopsida > Gentianales > Gentianaceae > Gentiana > Gentiana macrophylla. The sequence goes on from CM047809.1 coordinate 43,829,664, forward strand.
AAAGAAAAGAAGAAAACAGTTGGAAGAAACAGAAAAAGGCTTAACTGATCTAGTTACTGAGAAACCAATAGAAATGTCATCAACTCAAGAAGCTAGAACTGAAGTTGCTGACGGATCAGCACCAGAAGTGCAAACTGAAGTTAATCTCACCGAATCTATTCCAGTTTGATGGCGAGGTTTTACCAACTCAAGAAGCAGCTATGCATTCACAGGAAATGGAAATAATAAAAGAAACTGAAGTTGTCAACAGAGAACAGACTGTTGAAACTGACTTGCAGAAAGAAGCTGTAACTCAGGAGGAACAAACCCTGAGAACTGAGCCTGATGATGAAGAATCCGATTGTGATAAAAGACTGATTGATGAAACAACATTGAACATGCTTATGTTGCTTTTAAAGTCCAAGTCTACTCCTCAAGAATCTGTACCCAGTTTGGAACAAGAGGAAACTGCTAAAGAATTTTCGACTCCTCAAATCAAGAAAAAAGAGGTCAAGCGAGCGACAGAATCAACCAAGATTATTCGATTGGATGAACAAGTTCATGAAGTTGAACCCACTCGAACACACAATGAAAGAAGTTCCAGTTGTTGAATTGGAACCTGAGCAAAGTGAAAGACAAGCCGTTGAAGAAGATGCAAGTGAAAAAGTTTTGCAAACTGAGCCAATAATCTCAGTTCCTGATATTGAAAAAGAAATATCAGTTGTCCCAAACACTGCTGAGGGAGAAACCAGCAGAACCAATCTTATGCAAACTGATGATCCCATGCAAATTGAATTTCCTACTCAAGAAGAAGATCATAAGATCACAAGAGAATCAGAGGACACCCTCGCACCATTCAAATTCCTATCTGATCATACAGAACTTATGAAAGCTGATTATGAGCGATTGCAAAGATACAGAACTTGGAAGTTCAGTTCTATAGATAATCAAAGAAGTCAGCGTGCAGAAATGGAGATTATTGAGAAATGGGTGTTCGATCTTTACAACATTACAAGTTTAATGGAGATAATCAATACCTACGAATTCCTAGATCAAGGATATGCGCTGATCAGAAATAGCTATTGGAGGGAAGCCATAGCCAGTGGAAGTTCTAAGAAGAATGTTGATGATGATTTTGAGGAAGATCCTGACCTACAAAAAGGGATTCTTGCCTCTATACAAGAAAAGGAAACTGCAACAGAACTAAATACTGATGAAGACTCCAGTAGTTCTGGTGAAAGCAGTGGAAGTTCAAGTTCTGAAAGTTTATCTGGAACACAGCTGGACAAAGAAGCAGAAGGAGGCTACCAATCTCCCACTGATAAATCCACACTTGAAATAGCAAGAACTTTGGCAGACATACCTGGAGAAGAATCAGATGATGAACTTGAAGTACACCTGTCACCCACAAAAGTTATTGATTCATCAAGATTGGAAGAAGCTGAGAAACAGTCTGAAGAGAAAAGACAATCAGCTGAATTTAGAGAAAAACCAAAGCAAGTTGTTCTCTCACCTCTAAAGCAAGCTGAACCAACTGAGGCTGAGACAAGCAAAGCAAAGAAACAACAAGGAGGAAATTCACAAGATGTTCCTACTCAAGTTGATCTCATTAGGTATTATCACAATGAGATACTCAGAATTCAAAAGGATGACAAAATCTTATTCGGAAAAGTTTTAAAATCCTTAGAAGCCAGTCAAGATGAACGAACCAAGCTTGAAAAGAAGCTGGACACTGTGAATGACAACTGTCAAACCACTCTGCTTGAGATTCGGAAAACAACCACTGAACATGTCACAAAGAAAAATGAAACTCAAGATGTATGGGAAGGCATTCTTAGTAATCTAGTCGATAGAATGTTTTTAATGGAGCAGGCATAAAGGACTCGATCGTGGCTCAAACCATATTGGCATCAACTCAACAAACATTGAATGCTTACATCAAAAGCCTGATTAATAAAGATGATGTCAATAAGGGGGAAAGTTTGGATATCTTAAAAGTCCATGCAGCAGAAATGCCACAAGCCCTCACAAATGTTGATGATAAGTTGAGTGAACTGAAGAAAGCAAGAGGAGATTTTACTGATGATGAGATGAAACTAATTGTCAAATACTTAGAACCAACTGACAAAAGAGTTGGTCTGGATTCTCGTCTCTACAATCTGTTCAAGAACTTACCAGAGAGAGAAGGAGTATCAAAAGAAGAATCTCTTGAAACATTTCTACACATGCAGAAGATACTCGTGTACTATTGGAATAAACTGAGGAAATAGGAAGTAGATGGCACCTTAGATAGAGCTTCAGAGAAAGTTGAAAAGGCTGAACCTGAATTTGTTCAAACTCCACTGAGAACAGCCACCAATGAAAGACTAAGGTCATCAGTTTTTACATTTGCAGTTCTATTCAAAAGCAAATTTTTCAAGAAAAACAATTTATCTCAATCATGGAACATTTTGGCAAGCATTCATGGAATTGAACATTCAGCCACGAATGATGAAATGAGAATTGTTGCGGAAAACTATGATAATCAACTAGTTTAACAGTCAAGTAAAAGGAAACTGAATTTAGTTGTTTTTACTCATGTTGTATTTTATTATTCAAACATTGTAACTCAGTTATCAAATAAAGTTTCAGTTTCTCAGTTCATAGTGTTACTTACTGTATTTTGTCTTTTACTTTTTTGCATTGCTTTTAAGGAGGGTATTGACATCATCAAAAAGGGGGAAATTGTTGGAAATAAAATTTATGTTTTGATGATGATTCATCACTTATTTGTTAGTTGTTCTTAACCCTATTGATGAAGTGTCATAACTAGCTGTTATAGTGCAAAGCAAAAAGAAGTCTAGATATCAATGTATAGGGTTTATTAGAGTCTGATATTTGTATAAGTTAAATCGGACAAGCAATCGTAATAGTTCTAAGTGGAATCGAGAAATGAAGAAACTGAGATTTAATCTAGCTGAGATTCTACAAGAAACTGACAATAGAGCACACCAACAGAAGATTGAAGAAGATAAGTTCGCTGAGGGAACTGACTCGGTTGTCTTATCTAGAAGACTGAATAACTGAGGGACACAGACTCAGTTATTGAAGAATGAAGAACTGAGAGTTCAAACTCACTTATGAAGATTACAAGTCGAGATCAGAAGTTGGACTTCGAGCAAGATTGTGGTGACTGAATCGACTTTATGGATCTTGTATAAAGACCTAAGAATCATAAGGACAATGAATTCTCGGATGATAATGAGTCATGGTGTACTCGATTAAGTCAATTATAATCAGATGAAAACTGGAGTACTGATATTTGAAGAAGAGTAAAATCTCAGTTAATGCTCCAAGTCAGTTAGGAAACTGACAAATGAAAAACTCAGTTTTATAAGTCAACCATCCAACAAACTGATCGTACAGTCGAACGTTGTAAAGAAAGCAATTTCATTGGATGAAGTACTGACACAGCAGAACGGTCAGAAAATATAGCCGTTACAAGCAGGATGAACGTTGAATGAACCCCTATAAATAGACTACCTCTACAACATCAAAATAGTGTGCAGGTATATGATAATAAAGCAAGAAAATTAAAAGGAATCTATCTAGTCAAGAAAGATCAAATTGAGGGGGAAAGCCAAATCCAAAAGAATACCTGCTAAGTACTTAATTGCAAGATCAAGAAATTTCTTCAAAGTGTTCAAGCATATTCAAGCAGATTCAAGATCCAACATTTGAAGAAATACAGAGCCGTGCTTAAATTAATCATCCAGAAGAAAAGATCAAATCACAGTTGAATCATAGTTATTGATTCAAAGTCTCAACTTTGATTTTATCAAAGGTTTAGATCGTGAAACACCAAGAAGGTGTGAAGGGCAGTTGAGTGCGATCGGGAAAGACTGTGTTTGTGATGAGTGGTGAAGAGGCAATTCTACCCTTCAAGGACCGATGGGTTCAAACAGTTGAAGAGCGCGGCAATCCTACTGTTCTACAAGTGTTTAGATAGTGAAGCTAGGGATTAGTCAAGGACTATCAGTTCAGAACTTTTTGAAACCGGGCCATCTCAAAGAAGTTCTAGTGGAATTTTCCTCCGCATCACAGAGGAAGAGAGGATTGACAGGATTACACCACCTGAAACCTCTATAAATCTTGTCTATTTACTTTACGCATTCATTTACCTTATTATAGTTATATTTATGTGGTTTTCATACTGAAACTATGTTAACTAGTTTTTAAAGGCTAATATTTATCTGCTGCCAGTTAACAAGACTAAATATAAGTCAACATTGACTTATATTCAGTTGAGCTAACTGAACTCCACACAGTTAAGGGACATGAACAAAACTAAACTGAAGATCAGTTTGAGTTTCAGAGAAACTCAGTTCATGGGGCTTTTCCAGCTCAGGATTAGTTTTTGGTGACAAGTTTATTCACCCCCCCCTCTAAACTTGTGTTAGCCTTTCCAAGGGACCAACACATTTTTTTTCCTTTGAGTGGTATCCACACGTCCAATGTTATTCTAGAATTTGCATTGACATGCATTTCTAGACCACACTTTTTCAAGTTCAGTGCACTTAAATGATTGAGGAACCTAGGGTTTACCCATTTCTAGACCCACTTTCGTTGGCCTACACATATTATATTACCCCTAGTAAGCCCTTTCTAGCCTGGCCATTTCTTTGATTAAACTCCATAAATTCAGCCCATGGCCCTTTCTTACGATATCCCTTCTTTTTGTTAACCCAATTGCCAGGATATGTATGAATAGTTGCATGAAATTTTGAGGAAGTACCTAGAAGTGAATATCTAGAGAATTATGGCTCGAGATTATGTTATGAAGGTGTATTTCAAGTTCTAAAAAATTGATAAAAAAATAAAGAAAAAAAGGAAAAAGAAAAAAAAAAAAGAGCTTGCAATGAAGGAGTATTTTATATATTGAAGAAGTAATTTGTTCTCGCGCATTTTTCGCAAGCTTCTTTGGAAAGTATTGTTTGCACTTCTATTTTTAGGATGTTGTGAATGAAGTTGGAGCCACATTGTGTTTCAATGGGATTCGTTCTTGGCGACGTGACGATTAGTGTGGTTATTCATACATTCTCCTCGACATTTTAGCCCCTATATTTCCCTTTTCCCTACCTTGTTTTTGGTCCCCAGACCCATTACAACATTCATAAAGACCTCATGATATGTGCATTGGATTTGGAATATATAGTGGTGGAGATTTGATTGATATGCAAACTTAGGGTAATGCTCGGTTGTGTGTTGATTATGAGGGTGTGTGAATCATCCCTATGCATTTTATTAAGAGTTTTACCTGTGAAGACAAGTTGAGACTCTTTTATTTTACCACATTAAAGTTTACGATCAAGTGAGTTAAAGTTAGTTGTATGAACACTTGTGTGTGGTTTTCCTTGCTTGAGTATCATTTGATTTGCATTATGGAATGTGAGTTTGATGAGACAATTGGACGGACGTCATGACTAGAATTCTTGTGGTGCTTTGCATTCATGTAGTTTTAGGTTCATGCATTTTTCTTTTCTTATTTTTGGGGATGAGATTGCATTGCTTGAGGACAAGCAATGATCTAAGAGTGGGGGAGTGATGAGTCCGTATTTGGTGGTGTTTTATGAGCTTATTTTATATCTATTTTGTCGGGAGATGCTCTGTTTTCGGGTATGTTTTGTGTGATTTTCAAGTTTTAGGAGCTCGGAAGAGATGCTGGAAGATTTCGGGACTTACAGAGAATTTTTGGATGTTTTGTGGGAGATTGGAGAAAAGCGGCTTTTAAAGTATTCAGAGTTTCACTTTTTGCCTATGTCGGGATCCCGACTAGTGAAGATACGACAAAGCCTATTAAAACCAACCGTGGATTTTCCATTTTTTATTCACATTGAGTTTTTATTATTAAATAAACCCTTTATAATAATTAAGTTTATTATTGTTAGTATTATTATTACTATTAAACTCGGGCTTGTCCCATGTTAGTATTTTCCAACATTTATAGATGTAGTACGTGAGTAGCAACCTTATTGGACATTAGATTAGGTTTGAATAAAAAGATAATAGGAAGGGGAGGGGAACCAAGGAAAAAGCTGCGCATCAATGGTCGCCGGCGAATTTTATTCTTGACTACTCTTCCATTGGTAATGTATAATTTTGTTATTTTTCTTTTACTTATTTTATATTTTAAAGAATAGATAGTTTTTAATTCCAGTTGATTGATTATTGATCCCTCGATTGCTATAAATTGTGAGATCTAAATGTTGTTTCTCCTCGATTAAGTTGTTAGTATTTGTTTATTTCTGATTTCATCGACTCATGATCACGATATGTCGTTTGATTATTTAGGCGTGATAGTTGAGAGATTATTTTGATCTAGTACCAAAAATCGAATCTAGGCGATTGTCAAAAAAAATTGATTGTAAGTGGTAAACAACGTATTTCCTATCGGTTTGTAACCCGTAGGATTCCATGTTGTGAAAATAAGTGATCAAGGTTAAAGTTAACCCGATGTGCGTTAATACCTATAATTGGGTTTTTCTAATCGTTAATGCGTTTGTTCTCACCAAACCTCTGGTTATTGTTGAGAGGTGTGCTACATAGATAGAGAATAAGTAGTGGCGATTGTCCTTCTTATCAAAACTATGAAAAATCGGTTGCTTGGCGATTGTCGGCAACTATAACCAATTTATTAATAATTTAACGAATTATCTTTGTATCAATGATCAATCGTAGAAATTGATGGAGGAATAATTAATTAGCTGAAGCTTTTCTTCATTTATTTTTCTTTATTTTTCTTTCCTCTTCTTCTTAGAAAATTAGATAAAAACCCAAAATATCTTTTGTTTTACAAATTGTAGGAGAAATAAATTCACATTTCCGTATGGGTTTGACCCCTACTTCTACTATACTAGTTATAGATGTTGTAGGTGATTTATCTTTGGTGGCTTGATGGGCCTAGGGGAATGGAGCTTTATAGGGTTTTATGGTAATCCAGAAACGGAGGAGAGGCGACATTCTTGGAAATTACTACGTCAGTTACACTCAGCTTGGGCCCTGCCTTGGTTGGTTGTAGAGGACTTTAATGAGATTCTGCGGCAGGCGGAGCAGGAATGGCCACCTGAGCAGCCTTCTTGCCAAATTGCAGGGTTTTAGAGGGCTCTGGTGGATTTGGGATATAGTGGGGCCCTTTTTACGTGGTGTAATCGACATTGAGTGGGCCATCCCACTAGGGCGTGTCTGGATCGGGGGGTTGGAAAATTTGAGTGGTAGCAGTTATTCCAGCGGCATGCGGTGTTTCATCCCTCGAGTTCCCGTTCGGACCACGTCCCTATTCTGATCATTGATGTTAACCCGTTCTGGAAAAGAAAGGTATGGTGGAAACTGGTTCAGAGCTATGATACTTTCTAGGATAGGGATGTGGAGTTGGAGGGGAAATTCTTGGATATATGGCGAGCCTGGGCTGTGCGGGGTCGGACGAGTTAATTCCACATGTTGTGGATGTGTAGGGGGAGCTGTGAGCTTGGAGCAAAATGAAGCATGAGGCTATCCGTTTGCCTATAAGTAAGAAGGACACGTAGTAGCAGTTGTTGAAGGAGTCGGTGGATTATTCAGTTGAGGCGGAGTAGGCTATCCTCAATGATATTGATTATTGCTATACCCCAGTTGAGGATTACTAGCGATAGGGGATAAGATCCTCTCATGTAACTTTACCCTTAAGTTATTGTTTTTACATATAATGAACTAAACTACGTAGTTTTGGAAAAAGTTAATCAATGGCTAGATGTTTTACACTTTGGGGGTGTGTGGTTGGATCATGCATACTTGAGAGAATATCCTCTCAAGTTACTTGAGAGGATCCTATCCCTAGCGACAGAGGGTGCGTATTGACTGGCTGGTGGCGATTAACAAAAATACATCTTATTTCCACCATAAAGCCACTTTTCGTATAGCACAAAATTCTATTCATCTTTTTATGATGGGCAGGGAGTCCCGGGGTGAAAGCGATGGGAGTTGGGGCGTATTACGGTTGATTATTTCCGCCATATTTATGCGCCTAATGGGGCATAGGTGGATCTGGATGGATTGCAGTTTTTAGGTTTATCGGAGTTGCAGAGCCAAGGGATGGCTAGGCCTTATACGGAGAGGGAGGTCCTTGTCGTGCTGAAGCAGCTGCCAGAGAGGAAATCCCCTGGGCCAGATGGGATGCTCGGTATCTTCTTGCAGAAGTACTGGCATATCGTGCGGAGGATGTTTGGGTATGGTGCTCGATATGTTGAACAATGTGGCCAGTTTGCGGCGTGTAAATGAGACATATATCACTTTGATACCTAAGGTCCCTTCTCCTACGTTTATGACGGACCTTAGGTCGATTTCCTTGTGTAATTTAGTTTACAAGTTGATTTATCGGGTGGTGGTTAACTGGCTCAAGAGGGCCATTGATGGCGTGGTGTCAGTGAACCAGAGTGCATTTTTCTCGGGTATGTTAATTACCGATAGTACCATGATCACATTTGAGGCTTTCCATTTTCTAAAGGCAGGGTTGAATGAGTGTGATAATCATACGACCCATAAGTTTGATATGGACAAAGCGTTTGACCATATGGAATAACAGTACTTGTGGGCAGTGATAGCTCGAATGGGGTTCCTTGATACTTTTATTGACATTATCCGCCGGTGTGTGACTTCTACGAGGTATAGAGATCTTATTAATGGGAAGCCGTCTCGGGTCATAGTTCCTACTCGGGGTATCAGACAGGGAGATCCACTGTCACTGTTTTATTTTATTATATACACGGAGGGGCTGACTACACTCATGAATTGGTATAATAGTCAGTGTTTCCTTCGGGGTATCCGGTTTGGGGCAGACTGAGGGAGTGTAGGTCTCTCATATTTTGTTTCCAGATGATAGTTTACTCTTCTTTGAGCTGACAGAGGACGCGATGGAGAACCTATTGTTAGGAAATCAACTAGTTTACGCAGCGGAATTTAAAATTTTGATTTCCGTTCTTAGGATCGACTTCATTTAAACAACCAACATATAAGTAGTAGACGAGAATATACCTTGGATGATCTAAAAGATCAAAGTTTTAATCGTCTACGGAAGAGTAATAGTGCGCAAGCTGCCCAAGTGTTCGGCCTCTATAAATATCCACACTAGTACCCCGGTAGAATCCCGCATAGATTGCTACTAGAAAAACTCGGTTGCTAGACTGACCTTTTCTCTCTCTCAAAACTCTCTCTAGGAAGCCTTTTAATTTTTTTAGTAAATTAGAACTCTTCTAATTGTGATGATACAAAAGAGCCATGCACCCACCTCTTATATAGAGGTGGTCTGCGACCCTATTCTCCCATTCCCAAAGGGAAAAGCTTCATGCGTGGAATGGAAGAAAGAAAACATTTTACTAGTAAAATAAACAAAATAAATATTCTAGATTTATCTCATTTAATTTAATATCTTAAATTAAATAATATATTAATTAAATTGCAAAATCCATGGTATCTAATACACATGACCTGCGCCCCATGTGCCATAAATTGGCATCCGGAATTTTCTTAATTAATTAATATAATTAATATATTGTATTTAATTTATTCATAATAAATAAATACCATCATATTAATTTATCACTATAACACTTTATAGTCGAGATAAAATTTTTCATTATTTGGTTATCACTATAACCGCATTTTAATCCGGCTAGATGTTCTTGTGTGTGACCCGATAGACTTCTGAATATTTTGGCCGTAGGCATAAAGTGCATTTACTAAAATACACTTCACACCTAACGATTATGAATTGCGTCTAGAAACACGTCTTGACCCCCAATTATCAGAAGAGTCAAAAGCGATGACTACTACCTTTCATGTGAAACGATTACCTTGTAAATAGAATCCTATCGCTGTTATAATAGCTATACGATCGTATCTCGAGTGTCAGTTAATTAACGATCATATCTTATAATTTGAATATCATGCTCTCTCGAAGTAACTCAATTACTCCCACTTTGCAAAGATTCACGACAACTAGACATTCCTTATAAGAATGCCCTTCGGATATTTACTCCTACCATTGGGATACGCGGTTTCCGTACGAGCAACATGTATCCTATGCATGCTTCAATATCATACCCGAGCACTACCGCATGATCGCTCCGTGGATAGGGAAAACCTCAATAGTGTCAAAGCATGACAATCCACACTGTAATGCCATGAAGACCCCGGTCTCATGATAATTACACAACAGCCACATATTGCGACACTTAATGTAAGAGGGTCTGTCTAACGTACGCATTCTCCAATACATATCCACGTACAGTCCAAGTGTCCCCACACTTCGATAGACGAGATATATCTATCTTTAATAAGATAGAAGTCATCAAATATGCGCTAGTCTAACCGTACTATCAATGTCATATTTAATAGTACATACGACTAGAGACATTTAAGTATCAAATTTATTAATGGCATGTTTGTTACACTGGAAAGGAATGTAATGAAAGATAAGGAATGGAGTGGAATGGAATGAAGTCATTCCATTTCTGCATTTTACATGTGAGGGAATGGAATATCCATCATTCCATTCCAATGTTTGTTACAAGTAGAACGGAATGGAATATGAATTTCCAGTTTTTTTAATTGATGTTTTGACATCTTTTCTTTTGCTCTCAGACCTTCCAGGAAACTCCTTTCAAAAGAAGAGAAAATCTGAACTTCCAACTTAGTGGGAAGTTTTATTACTTCCAAATAAAACTTCTCCCCTTTATATTCCATCAAGGCCCTTAAAACATCTTTTAATTGCAAAACAATCCTTAACTTTATACATATTTTGAAAATATATACATATATACTTATAACTATTTATAAACTTTAAATCCATAAAAGAAATAAATATAATATTTTGTTCTCGCAAATTGACTGCCCTTTCCTGAGGATCGAAATATTACATTCCTCCCCCCTATGAGGAGTTTCTTCCTCAAAACTTGAACATGCCTGGTAAGTCCAAAAAGTCTGAGAACTCAATGATCATATCATCTTCCACTTCCCAAGTTGCTTCGTTTGCTGTATGGTTGCTCCATTGTACCAATACCAAAGGAACCATCCGCCTCTTGATCATCTTTTCCTTTCTATCCAAGATCTTAACTAGCTTTTCATCATAGGCAAGGTTGTCTTGTAGTATTTCTGGATCAACCGTAGCTTCAACATCCGACTTCATCAAACACTTTTTCAACATCGAAACATGAAACACGTTGTCGACTCTTGATATTGAATCTGGTAAATTAAGCTTGTATGCCAAAGGTCCAACTCTCTCAAGGATCTCAAAAGGTCCAACATACCTCGGACTTAACTTTCCCTTTTGTCCAAAGCGTTTTACTCCTTTCATCGGTGAAGCTCGAAGGTATACTCTTTCACCAACATAAAATTTCAAAGGTCTTCTATGAACATTAGCCCAACTTTTCTGACTGACTTGGGCTGCCTTCAAGTTCTTCTTAACAAACAAAACTCTTTCCTTAGCTTGTTCAATCAATTCTGGGCCGGTAAGTTGCTTCTCCCCAACTTCATCCCAAAACAGCGGCGTTTTACATCTTATACCATAGAAATCTTCAAACGGCGGCATCCCCAAACTTGCATGATAACTGTTGTTGTAAGCGAACTCAGCCACGGGTAGGTAATCTTCCCATGATCCACCTACTTCCTAAACACATGCTCTTAGCATATCCTCAAGTGTTTGGATTGTCCTTTCCAATTGTCCATCCGTTTGAGGGTGAAAAGCTATACTCAAATCCAAAGTTGTACCCAAAGCCTTTTGTAAACTCTTCCAAAAGCGACTGATGAACCGACTATCATGATCTGTAACTATTGAGATCGGTACTCCATGTAGCTTCACTATATTATCTAAATATAGCGTAGTCATCTTCTTTAATGACATATTAACTTTTGTAGGTATAAAATGGGCTGACTTTGTCAATCTATCAACAAGCACCCAAATCATATCATGACCACTCTTTGTTCTTGGCAAACCGGTGATAAAATCCATAGTAATCTTATCTCACTTCCACTCGGGGATGTCTAAGGGCTTAAGCATACCTCCTGGTTTCCTATGCTCAGCTTTTACTTTCTGACACGTATCGCATTCTGACACAAACTTTGTTATTTCCAGCTTCATTAAAGGCCACCAAAAGCGTTCCTTCAAGTCTCTATACATCTTAGTAGCTCCTGGATGGACTGCAAAAGCTATCCTATGTGCCTCATCCATAACTCTTTGCCTTAGGTCTCCAACGTTCGGAACACACAACCTATCTTGGTACCAAAGATTCCCGTTCTTGTCTAGCATATAACCGATTGTAGGCTTCTCTTTAGCAACTCACTTCAAATCAACTAACGCTGGATCTTCATCTTGCTTACCCCGGATATCATCCATCAACTCTGACGTATCCAACAACGGTGCCACACACTGTCGATTCCCAAACTGAGCAAAACTCTAGATTTTCAGCCCATCTAACCGCTCTGCCATATCTTCAACCCCTGAAACCGCAAACACTGGCTTCCTACTCAAGGTGGGACTCGGTTAACCATGACTGGAAAATCATTGTATTAAATTGCCTCGGATTTTGAATGATTCTTTTTTATTGTGTTCACACAAAACCGTTGAGGTTCAAATCATATCTCAATGGCTATAAATAGCCAGTCACATTAACTAGGATTGAAACAACTCAGAATTCCATTTCTTGAGCAATCCGACATTTTTAATCACTGCAAAACATTTCTCTTTTCTGGTCCTATAAGTCTTATAGCACAGTAGTTGAGAATAGCTTGGCAATTTGCTGAATTGATCAAGCTTGATTCTGGTCCTTGCTGTTGAGAAGTATGGTTCTGATCAACAGCTTAGTCAGAATCCTTGGTGTGAGGTGTTAGTGTCCTTTTCCTGCAAGGTATCACTTTGACTCACTGTTTCTGTGTTTTAAACTTATTGTGATTGCCTGTTGAACCTGCTTTCAGTAGTCTTGTTGATACTAGTTAGCTTGTGGTCTAATCTGAGTTTGTTCTGTAAACTTGATTTTGGTGGTCTGACTTTTAACTGATCGAGGTAGTAAGCAACAATTAGATTGGTCTGAAGTACCAAGTCTGATTGCCTAGTGAGGTATATTGCTTGTGCCTTGAGTCTCCCTAAAGTCAGACACCTTAAGTCCTATTTTAGGCATTAGACAGAAGTTAGTGCTTGATTCTGTCTGAGTGTTTTGTTTTATCCCCATAAACTGTTGGTTCTGTTTCTGATCTACAGCATATACCTTCTAGTGTTGTTGTTTATCAGTTTTAGAACATCCCTTTGGGTGTTTAGTTAAGTCTGCAAGTCTGTTTTTCATATTGCTGAATCCTGAACTTGCTGAAATCTTGATCCCCTTTTGCTGCACTGCTATTGTTGAACCTGAATTTGAACAACCTGTAATAGGTAATTAGGCATCAGTCTTAGCCTTAAAACTGAACATTGTATTCGGCCTTTGTGTGATCACGGGTTTAATAATCTAGTTCTGAGAATTTGATTATCACTTTTGTGATTGGCTGAAGTTCAGTCTTCTGAAAGTACACTGTTCTGTAATAAACTATTTACAGCCTGGTCATCTTGTTATATTATATCTGCTAATTTTTTTGCTACCTTGATTTGCCGCTGTAATAGTATAGACTCTCTAAGTCAGTAGCTTTGTAATTAATATATATTGCACCTGAACCATGTTTGCTTTGATATATTAATAATATTACATAGTAAATTTCGTTTGTTTTGTTTGTTGATCCTTTGTTCCTTTAGATCAATTAAATAGTCACCTGCTAGTTTCAGTTTTGTATTATATATATCTATTTATTCTAACTGTATCTGCTATTGATTTATTAAGTTGTCTAAATATATTTTTCTTATCGGTTTTGATCGGTTGCAAACGTGATCACACACAATTAATTATCTTGATCTTAATCAGATTGCTTTTTCTTTGTTTTGAACATTAATCAACCAACATACTTGCTTTTATCACACATTCATAATATCACTTGATCACATAGGTTTTATAACACAAGCGAATAACCGACTAAGTTAGCTTCCGTCTTAGTTGTTTAGTACTTGTGTTGAATTATCGAAAAAGAGTTATAAATTGGTTAACACTCTATTAACCCCCCCCCCCCCCCCCCTAGAGTGTTTATTTGTGCCATTATCGATCCAACAAAAATGGCCCTTTATAAAAATGGATTGTCTCGTGAGATACAAGCCGGTATGATAGAGCTACACCGAGAAATATGGCAGAGTTGTTGAACAAGGCCATAGAAGTGGAAGCTTTTAAGAATAGGCCTTCATTGATCGTTGGTGCTAAGAGAGCGTTTGGGACAAGTCAAGGAAGTAGTAGGGAGCACCCCACTAAAATATGAAGAAGACTTGAAATCTTTGTCAACAACACCTTCGGCAAGTGCACCCATTTGTCGAAAATGCAAGAAGCACCATTCGTGTGAATGCAAGGCTAAGACAGGCAGTTGTTACTACTGTGGAGATCCTGGACACTTTGCAAGGAATTGTCCAACCAAGAGAGGTAAAGAAAATCAGGGTCAAGCAAGCAGAAAAGGAAATTCAAGCCGACCGGTTCGAGTTTTTGCTATGGAGTCAGAGTTTGTGGAGCCAGATGACAATGTTATCTCAGGTACTTTTATTTGTTCATTCTATGTTATTAAAGTACTATTATAGCACGTTAAATCATGTTATAGTTGTATTTAAATAAACGAATTTACATTTTTAGGTACGATAGTATTAGACAATCTAGCAGTTAAGGCTCTGTTTGATACTGGGGCGTCTAGTTCTTTTGGGTCTTCTAAGGTTGCTAAGAAACTAAACTTACCTACGGAAGCTTTAAGTGATACTTTGGAAATAACTACACCGTTAATAAGAGTTACTAAAGTGACGAAGACGATACCTCAAGTAGACGTTCGAGTAGGATCTTACCGTTGTAAGAGTGACCTTACAGTGTTGGACTTTATGGACTTTGATGTAATCTTGGGATTAGATTGGTTGTCCAAGAACTAAGTACACTTGGACTGTAGGGAAAAGCGAGTAACCTTTAAGGTGCCCGGAAAATAATCTAAGACCTTTCAAGGTATAACGTGTATAAGCCAAGTAAGAAGCGTCATCCGATAATCTCAACGGTTATGGCTATAAGATCATGTCAAAAAGGTTGTGAAGGCTACTTGTTGTATGCAATGGATGTAGAACAAGTTAAGCCTAAGTTGGAAGAAACTCCTATAGCTAAGGAATACCCTGAAGTTTTCCCTGATGAGTTTCCAGGAAATATGCCGGATAGGGAAATTGAGTTTGAAATCAAGCTAGTACTGGGGGCAGCACTAGTGGCAAAAGCACCTTATAGGATGACTCCGGCTGAATTAAAGGAATTGAAAGCTCAGTTAAAGGACATGTTAGAAAGGAATATAATTCATCCAAGTACTTCACTATGGGGAGCCCCTGTCTTGTTTGTAAAGAAGAATGACGGTAGCATGAGGATGTGTATAGATTATAGAGCTTTGAACAACCTCACCATCAAAAACAAGTATCCACTACCAAGGATTGATGACTTGTTTAATCAGCTGCAAGGAAAGAGAGTGTTTTCTAAGATTTATCTTAGGTCCGGTTATCATCAATTGAAGATTAAAGTGGCAGACATACCTAAGACAACTTTTAGTACAAGGTATGGACATTATGAGTTCTTGGTTATGCATTTTGTACTCACTAATGCTCCTTCGGCATTCATGGATTTAATGCAACGTGTTTTCATACCTTATTTGGATAAATTTGTGATAGTATTCATAGACGATATCCTTATCTACTCAAAGAATGAGAAAGAGCATGAAGAACACCTAAGAAGCGTGTTAAAGACTTTGAAAGAAAAACAGTTGTTTGCTAAGTTTTCGAAATGTGAGTTTTGGTTGAAGCAAGTCAGCTTTCTGGGGCATGTGATATCTGGGGATGGTATACAAGTAAACCCTGCAAATATAGAAGCGGTTGAGAATTGGCCAAGACCTAACACAGTTTCAGAAGTAAGAAGTTTTCTAGGGTTAGCCGGATACTACAGGAAGTTCGTACAAGACTTTTCCAAGATAGCCACACCACTCACCAAACTCACACAAGAGAATGTGAAGTTTGAATGGACTAGTGAGTGTGAGACAACTTTTCAGACTTTGAAGGATAGATTCACTCTGACACCGAGTTTTAGCAGATTCCAGAGATCTTTGATAATTATGATGTGTACACGATGCTTGGGACGAGGGTTTTGGTTGTGTGTTGATGCAAGGGGCAAGGTAATAGCTTATGCATCTAGGCGATTAAAAGTACATGATAAGCGGATTTTCTACGGTCCGGTCGATCAAGTAAAAACTCGAAACCTTAGCAAAATCTACTTTCTAACCGGCGATGGACCGGGTCGATTGTAGGATAGTGCTTGAGAGTCCGAGTCGAACCCACAGAGATTGGTTTTTGAGTACCACAATCGACTTAGCACTTCGATTCGAGTCAAACAGATAGATATGAAGTTATACTATTGCGTAAAGAGAGATTACACTACTCGAAATTCTAAGCGATTAAAAGAAGTATGGCGAACTACGATCCGGTGGTTATTTTACCATTAGAATGATTACCCCGGGAGTGTGCCTTACTTTACCATGCCGTCTAACGAAAACTCATAGGACAAACCCCGTATTGGAACTGGACTTGATGACACGGGTAGGTGTCAGACTACCTTTCAAGTCCAAAATCTCTACGGTCCCGAAACCCCGTTCCCACACGTCGCCGCAACATACATTTATAAGCTAACGTGTGTGCAACAATGAACAATGTTGTCAATATCATTCAAAGCTATTAAAACAATCAAAACAAGTTTCGTGATGTGGATTATCGATTATGACATTAAATTACGCTACACTACCTCCCGGTTCATCCTCTAATGGTGTTTCACCCACCTTCACATAGTTCAACCATACGAAGAATCTAGCTACTCATAATCAAATCTAAACAACACAAACGGAAGAAAAACATCACAACAACAATAGAATGACAAAAGAACATACTTACTTTATTCAACTTGGAGAAGGTACCAAATGTGCTTACAAAAGATCGAATTTTTGCTAAGTGAAAAGTTACGGATCGAAACTAAAAGTTAGTAGATCAAAGAGAGGATTGAGAGAGGATTCTAATGATATATAACACTTGATCTAACTCTAAAAGATGAAGAAAATCGCCCACAATCTCCAAAACTATCTAATATTATCGCCCCCTCTTTCTCTACTTCTCTGCTGTGAGAAAATGAGCTGCCTTATATAGAAAAACCTCTGTCCGTCCGGATGCCATCAGTGTCCGGCCGGACTGTTCTTGATTCTACAGGTGTCCGGACGGATGCATAGATGTCCGTCCGGATGTCTTGCTTTTGTCCGTCCGGATACTTCCTCTGTCCGTCCGGATGATTCTCTGTCCGTCCGGATATTGATTCTGTCCGTCCGGACGGGTTCTTCATCAAATAATCTTCCAAAAACCAGTGAGTTAGCCGTCCGGACACGACAACTTGTCCGTCGGACAGCCATCTTGCAGCCCAAATCTTCACTTTTTCACCTCCAACCTCCGTGTTTACTTCCTCGGACACGTCCAAATTCATACTTCTCATCTCTCGGGCTCTCGAGACACCCTAGTCCTGCATCCATATGAAAACAACACGAAACGCATAACCCGCAAACTACCGATGCTCGGGAAAGCGAGTATAAAATGCTAAAATAAGGTCGAGTTTACGGAAAACCGATCACTTCGCCGTGCAATAAATCCTCATTTAATACTCAAGATAGGTCTAAACTCACCCGAAACATGCCGGAAATGCGATAATCGTGTCTTGGCTTGAATCAGAAATGTCTTGTAAAGTTGGTTCCTATCACCACCACACACACTTAGCCTTTACTCGTCCCTCGAGTAAATCGAGCGTTCAAACAATACCAAGGAAACAACTTTACGGTACATGCATGTATTTCAAAATATCGAGGTAAAAAGAACTTAGTTAAGTGAATGCATTACTTTAACTCTACTAGATCATGACACGGGGGTGAGTGTGTGTTGAATGACGACGACTCGGGCTTATACGATTTCGGGTTTGGAATACCGGACAATTGACTTTACACAATCCTGCCCTTCCTAGAATCTCCACTAATCGGGACTAACCAAGGTTAAACACGGTCCAGCAGGACTTGAATGGTTATAACGTTAGGCTAGGGTAAATTCGGTTAATCGAAAAAGGGTAATTTGGGAAAACTGGAGAAAAGAAATACGAGTGAACAAAATCCAAACACGTACCACGTCTTCTTTACCAAACAAACCCACCAAACTCCTTTTTGATCAATTTCAACACTTTGGGGACTATAGGACACTAAGATACCCGAACTCATTACCAAACTCGACTATGTTTCAAGTGTCGTGAGATGAGCTCGAATACTTAGTATCTATCTGACTATCCCAACCCTAACATCATCATTGCTTTAAGCTCATTGCTTTTTTTTTTTAACCCTTTATTTCTATACACAGCACAATTATTTGATTTTTTTTTTTTTTTGAAATGAAACCCAAGCATCCAGGCCCAATGAGCTCCTCCTCTCCTTATAGCTCTAAAACTGAAGAAACAACACCCCGACTTAACAAAAACATCTCCCACTTTGCACACTTGCCTTGGCAAGTGTGGTTTAACAAAAGACTAAGTCCACTCGTAGGGTCAAATGAAGGGAATGTGACCAAAATAAGGCTCAAGGGTAGGTTTCTGACTAAGTAACAAAACGGCTATAAAGCGAATGGTGGTCGGACCATTCTATCAAGGCTGAGAGGGGCTACGAAGGTCAAACATTCGGCTCAGGCTTATTTGGCTCAAGTAGGGTCAAAAAGAACGCCAAAACTGTCATCCCGTGTTCCTACCAAGGCCAATCCTTCTATTTCGCCTCGAAACTAGGGGTACATGTGTGTAAAGTAATCGTGATAAGCATAACCGTCGTCAAACGTGTACTAAAAAGTGTTCCGTATCATGACAATATAGACTCACTGTGAGACATTCACAAAACTAAAGACCTTTCACCACTCAATTGTGAGAAACATGCATGTAACGTGGTGTTAAAATCTTGGAAAAATTTGAAAAAACGGCCTAGAAATCGACTCAAAGCGAGTAAAACCAAGTTTATCACATCACGGCATAATACTTTTACGAACATACTGAATAAGCTAAGTCGTCCCCCCAACTTAAGTGAAACACCGTCCTCGGTGTGTGAGCGAAGGAAAAAGAAAGACTTAGCTTATGAGCCCGGCAAAACGGTGCGGTCAAGTCCCGTAACGGTCGTGAAAGTAGTCCATCCCGAAACCCTAATCATTGAAAACATCCAATAAATACATGCACGGGACATGGTCCGCATGCCAAAACATAAAATATGGGGGATTCCGGGGATAATAAAAAGAACGACCTCAAATCACGTCGAAAAACTTGAACAAGTATGTCACAAAGATAGTCAAATATGATTCAAACATACAATAGCAACCAATCCACAAGTCCAAGAAAAATCACAGATAGTATGAAAAGGTGAAAAAGTAGCAACAAAGTGATCTCAAAACAAACTAGAAAGCTAGGGGACATGTCCAATAAAAGCAGGGGTGACAATCTAAGAGCGACGCAAAGGAACGATAAACTCTACGCGCTCGTCTAATCCTCAGATGTAGGTGGTACTGTGCCTGCAGCGTCTGTAGACGTAGCAGGAGGAGGCTCAGAGATCGAAACTGGAGTGGCCTGAGATGTCGGAGTTGGAGTAGTCTGAGAGGGGCCATCGCATCCACTGGAAGCGAAGCGGCGACTCTAAAAGTGCCTCAACCGCATCCTCCTCGAGACAAATCGCTATGGCCTCCTCGAGAACTGGTGCAAACTCATAAGATCGGTTGTCTAGAGGAAGCTCTGGCATAGCCGGTACAAGTGTCCCAAGTGCCTGCAAACCCTGAATAACTGTGTTCATCTGCACCTCTGCCGGTTTAACATCCGCGCGCACCCCATCCATCAACAAATAACGATTTCGAAAGGCGATGGGGATGGTAGGAATAAAACCAGTGCGATCTCCTCCACTGGCTCGTAACAGGACCACTGAACCCTTGGCTCACCTTCACCCTCGACGAGTAACTTCCCGGGCTCGACTCGTCTTTGAGGACTCAAGAAGCGGGCTTCTTCGTGGATAACGCTCATCCTCGGCATACTCCTTCACCCGGCTCGCAAACACAACCCATTCAACAAATGAATACACATGAGCTTCGTGCGTTGATCCTTTCGAGTTACGTAAGCTCTGCAGATAAAACCCGCCAACATCAATCGGTATCTCAAAGTGTAGTGCATACAAGATCGCCAAATCTATCATGATGAACTTGTGAAAGTTGGTGATAGGAACCAACTTTACAAAGATACATTTACATCTGATTCGACACACGATTATCGCATTTCCGGCATGTTTCGGGTGAGTTTAGACCTATCTTGAGTATTAAATGAGGATTTATTGCACGGCGAGTGGTATCCGGTTTTCCGTAAACTCGACCTTATTTTAGCATTTTATACTCGTTTTCCCGAGCACCCGTAGTTTGCGGGGTTATGCGTTTTCGTGTTGTTTTCATATGGATGCGGGACTAGGGTGTCTCGAGAGCCTGAGAGATGAGAAGTATGAATTTGGGCGTGTCCGGTAGCTCACGGAGATTGGAGGTGAAAAAGTGAAGATTTGGGCTGCGCAGATGGCTGTCGGACGGACAAGTTGTGCGTGTCCGGACGGACAAGTTGTCGTGGTCCGACGGCTAACTCACTTTGTTTTGGAAGATTATTTGATGAAGAACCCGTCGGGCGGGCCAGAAATCAATATCCGGACGGATGCGAGAGAATCATCCGGACGGACGAGAGGAAGTATCCGGACGGACAAAAGCAAGACATCCGGGCGGACATCTATGCATCCGTCCGGACACCTGTAGAATCAAGAAACGATCCGGCCGGACACCGATAGCATCCGGACGGGCGAGAGGTTTTTCTATATAAGGCGCTCTCATTTTCTCACAAAGCAGTAGAGAAAGAGGGGGCGATAATATTAGATAGTTTTGGAGATTGTGGGCGATTTTCTTCATCTTTTAGAGTTAGATCAAGTGTTATATATCATTAGAATCCTCTCTCAATCCTCTCTTTGATCTACTAACTTTTAGTTTCGATCCGTAACTTTTCACTTAGCAAAAATTCGATCTTTTGTAAGCACATTTGGTACCTTCTCCAAGTTGAATAAAGTAAGTATGTTCTTTTGTCATTCTATTGTTGTTGTGATGTTTTTCTTCCGTTTGTGTTGTTTAGATTTGATTATGAGTAGCTAGATTCTTCGTATGGTTGAACTATGTGAAGGTGGGTGAAACACCATTAGAGGGATGAACCGGGAGGTAGTGTAGCGCGTAATTTAATGTCATAATCGATAATCCACATCACGAAACTTGTTTTGATTGTTTTAATAGCTTTGAATGATATTGACAACATTGTTCATTGTTGCACACACGTTAGCTTATAAATGTATGTTGCGGCGACGTGTGGGAACGGGGTTTCGGGACCGTAGAGATTTTGGACTTGAAAGGTAGTCTGACACCTACCCGTGTCATCAAGTCCAGTTCCAATACGGGGTTTGTCCTATGAGTTTTCGTTAGACGGCATGGTAAAGTAAGGCACACTCCCGGGGTAATCATTCTAATGGTAAAGTAATCCGCTGGATCGTAGTTCGGCCATACTTCTTTTAACTGTTTAGAATTTCGAGTAGTGTAATCTCTCTTTTACGCAATAGTATAACTTCATATCTATCTGTTTGACCTGAACTGAGTGCTAAGTCGACTGTGGTACTCAAAAACCAATCTCTGTGGGTTCGACCTCGGACTCCTCAAGCACTATCCTACAATCGACCCGGTCCACTGCCGGTTAGAAAGTAGATTTTGCTAAGGTTTCGAGTTTTTACTTGATCGACCGGACCGTAGAAAATCCGCTTATCATGTACTTTTAACTGTCTAGATGCATAAGCTATTACCTTGCCCCCTTGCATCAACACACAACCAAAACCCTGTCCCGAAGCATCGGTGTACACATCATAATTATCAAAGATCTCTGGAACTGCGAAAACTGGTGCTGTAGTGAATCTATCCTTCAAAGTCTGAAAAGTTGTCTCACACTCACTAGTCCATTCAAACTTCACATTCTCTTGTGTGAGTTTGGTGAGTGGTGTGGCTATCTTGGAAAAGTCTTGTACGAACTTCCTGTAGTATCCGGCTAACCCTAGAAAACTTCTTACTTCTGAAACTGTGTTAGGTCTTGGCCAATTCTCAACCGCTTCTATATTTGCAGGGTTTACTTGTATACCATCCCCAGATATCACATGCCCCGAAAAGTGACTTGCTTCAACCAAAACTCACATTTCGAAAACTTAGCAAACAACTGTTTTTCTTTCAAAGTCTTTAACACGCTTCTTAGGTGTTCTTCATGCTCTTTCTCATTCTTTGAGTAGATAAGGATATCGTCTATGAATACTATCACAAATTTATCCAAATAAGGTATGAAAACACGTTGCATTAAATCCATGAATGCCGAAGGAGCATTAGTGAGTACAAAATGCATAACCAAGAACTCATAATGTCCATACCTTGTACTAAAAGTTGTCTTAGGTATGTCTGCCACTTTAATCTTCAATTGATGATAACCGGACCTAAGATAAATCTTAGAAAACACTCTCTTTCCTTGCAGCTGATTAAACAAGTCATCAATCCTTGGTAGTGGATACTTGTTTTTGATGGTGAGGTTGTTCAAAGCTCTATAATTTATACACATCCTCATGCTACCGTCATTCTTCTTTACAAACAGGACAGGGGCTCCCCATAGTGAAGTACTTGGATGAATTATATTCCTTTCTAACATGTCCTTTAACTGAGCTTTCAATTCCTTTAATTCAGCCGGAGTCATCCTATAAGGTGCTTTTGCCACTAGTCCTGCCCCCAGTACTAGCTTGATTTCAAACTCAATTTCCCTATCCGGCATATTTCCTGGAAACTCATCGGGAAAACTTGGGGTATTCCTTAGCTATAGGAGTTTCTTCCAACTTAACTTAACTTGTTCTACATCCATTGCATACAACAAGTAGCCTTCACAACCTTTTTGACATGATCTTATAGCCATAACCGTTGAGATTATCGGATGACGCTTCTTACTTGGCTTATACACGTTATACCTTGAAAGGTCTTAGATTATTTTCCGGGCACCTTAAAGGTTACTCGCTTTTCCCTACAGTCCAAGTGTACTTAGTTCTTGGACAACCAATCTAATCCCAAGATTACATCAAAGTCCATAAAGTCCAACACTGTAAGGTCACTCTTACAACGGTAAGATCCTACTCGAACGTCTACTTGAGGTATCGTCTTCGTCACTTTAGTAACTCTTATTAACGGTGTAGTTATTTCCAAAGTATCACTTAAAGCTTCCGTAGGTAAGTTTAGTTTCTTAGCAACCTTAGAAGACCCAAAAGAACTAGACGCCCAGATGATCAAATGCGAGCCTTAATCGCTAGATTGTCTAATACTATCGTATTTCTAAAAATGTAAATTCGTTTATTTAAATACAACTATAACATGATTTAACGTGCTATAATAGTACTTTAATAACATAGAATGAACAAATAAAAGTACCTGAGATAACATTGTCATCTGGCTCCACAAACTCTGACTCCATAGCAAAAACTCGAACCGGTCGGCTTGAATTTCCTTTTCTGCTTGCTTGACCCTGATTTTCTTTACCTCTCTTGGTTGGACAATTCCTTGCAAAGTGTCCAGGATCTCCACAGTAGTAACAACTGCCTGTCTTAGCCTTGCATTCACACGAATGGTGCTTCTTGCATTTCTGACAAATGGGTGCACTTGCCGAAGGTGTTGTTGACAAAGACGCTGAAGTCTTCTTCATATTTTAGTGGGGTGCTCCCCTACTACTTCCTTGACTTGTCCCAAACGTTCTCTTAGCACCAACGATCAATGAAGGCCTATTCTTAAAAGCTTCCACTTCTATGGCCTTGTTCAACAACTCTGCCATATTTCTCGGTGTAGCTCCTATCATACCGGCTTGTATCTCACGAGACAATCCATTTTTATAAAGGGCCATTTTTGTTGGATCGATAATGGCACAAATAAACACTCTAGGGGGGGTTAATAGAGTGTTAACCAATTTATAACTCTTTTTCGATAATTCAACACAAGTACTAAACAACTAAGGCGGAAGCTAACTTAGTCGGTTATTCGCTTGTGTTATAAAACCTATGTGATCAAGTGATATTATGAATGTGTGATAAAAGCAAGTATGTTGGTTGATTAATGTTCAAAACAAAGAAAAAAGCAATCTGATTAAGATCAAGATAATTAATTGTGTGTGATCACGTTTGCAACCGATCAAAACCGATAAGAAAAATATATTTAGACAACTTAATAAATCAATAGCAGATACAGTTAGAATAAATAGATATATATAATACAAAACTGAAACTAGCAGGTGACTATTTAATTGATCTAAAGGAACAAAGGATCAACAAACAAAACAAACGAAATTTACTATGTAATATTATTAATATATCAAAGCAAACATGGTTCAGGTGCAATATATATTAATTACAAAGCTACTGACTTAGAGAGTCTATACTATTACAGCGGCAAATCAAGGTAGCAAAAAAATTAGCAGATATAATATAACAAGATGACCAGGCTGTAAATAGTTTATTACAGAACAGTGTACTTTCAGAAGACTGAACTTCAGCCAATCACAAAAGTGATAATCAAATTCTCAGAACTAGATTATTAAACCCGTGATCACACAAAGGCCGAATACAATGTTCAGTTTTAAGGCTAAGACTGATGCCTAATTACCTATTACAGGTTGTTCAAATTCAGGTTCAACAATAGCAGTGCAGCAAAAGGGGATCAAGATTTCAGCAAGTTCAGGATTCAGCAATATGAAAAACAGACTTGCAGACTTAACTAAACACCCAAAGGGATGTTCTAAAACTGATAAACAACAACACTAGAAGGTATATGCTGTAGATCGAAAGCAGAACCAACAGTTTATGGGGATAAAACAAAACACTCAGACAGAATCAAGCACTAACTTCTGTCTAATGCCTAAAATAGGACTTAAGGTGTCTGACTTTAGGGAGACTCAAGGCACAAGCAATATACCTCACTAGGCAATCAGACTTGGTACTTCAGACCAATCTAATTGTTGCTTACTACCTCGATCAGTTAAAAGTCAGACCACCAAAATCAAGTTTACAGAACAAACTCAGATTAGACCACAAGCTAACTAGTATCAACAAGACTATCAAAGCGAGTTCAACAGCAATCACAATAAGTTTAAAACACGTAAACAATGAGTCAAAGTGATACCTTGCGGAAAAGGACACTAACACCTCACACCAAGGATTACGACTAAGCCGTTGATCGAAACCATACTTCTCAAAGACAGGACCGAAATCAAGCTTGATCAATTCAAAGAAATTGCCAAGCTATTCTCAACTCTTGTGCTATAAGACTTATAGGACCGAAAAGAGAAATGTTTTGCGTTGATTAAAAATGTCGGATTGCTCAAGAAATGGAATTCTGAGTTGTTTCAATCCTAGTTAATGTGACTGGCTATTTATAGCCATTGAGATATGATTTGAACCTCAACGGTTTTGTGTGAACACAATAAAAAAGAATCATTCAAAATCCGAGGCAATTTAATACAATGATTTTCCAGTCATGGTTAACCGAGTCCCACCTTGGTTCAAAGAGTTAAACATACTCTCTAAGGAAAGGGCCTTTAGGCAATTATGAGAGAGTGATGTCAACCAGTGAACCGAACCAATTGGTTAACCACACAACCACTTAAACTATTAAACCGTCTGAATTCTTTTAAATTTGTTCAAATAGCTCAGTGTGGAAAGGCACCCGATTTGGTCTTGGTTCAATTTGACACTTTTAGCAACTTACCTTAATTGAACCTGACCTAATCCTAAAACCAAATTCAGAGCCAAATATGATGCCAAATGGTCTGAATTTAATTTTAGGTCATCATTGGGTCACTACCCTCATCATTGACTCGACCCTTGACTTTCTAGGGTGTAAGACCCTCAGTCAAATTACCTAATCCGTACACCAAGAAGGGTCAAGCCTTATACTTGAGCAAACCGGGTAGGGATTCGCCGGTTTGTGAATGCTTAGTCACTGTAAAGAGCACCACCGATTTTTGAAAATGGAAATACTTCTATCCACAATGAATCAGGACTGAATTGGTGTATACATTCAGTCTCAGCTTTCCGGAAAGGGTCGTAACCTAAATTAGACCAAAAAAAGGCAACAAGATCAGACAGAATCATAATTCAAATCAGCAATAATATTAAGATATTAACTTTAAATCGGAAAGGATGCGGCCTGATTAAATGCAGTGGATTTGACCTCCCATTTGCTCACATGGGTCAATGATTTTGAAACGGAAGCTTCAATCTTTGATGTTCAGCACATGTCGACTGAACAAGGAAGGAAAAGTATCGTTCTTTCTTGCTTGAAAGGATATCTGAAAATCTGGGGTGATAAAATCCCCACGATTTTACCTTGTACAGCTCAACTAGCATCGAATCAAGGTAGAGGTCATGTCCTTATCACATAATCTGCAAAATCATCTCAATAAGTGCATATACGATTGATAGAATAATCAGAGTAGGAAAGAATCGAAAAAATATCACCATAAAAGCTGAAACAAAGAGCAATCGGGAAAGTTGCAAGCTTTTACGATTCTATGAGCAAGACAACACCGAATCGAACATTTATTGCTCGATTTTACTAGAAGGGGAAGGAGATGAGGCAAGCTAGCAGATTTTCTGGAGATACGATCGGACTACATTGAATGAAATGGAGAAGACGGTTGGATGATTTAGGGATATAGGGTTTTAGACGAAAATGGAATAATGGGAATTCGGGGATAGAAAAATTTATTTAGTAAAAGAAAATTGGGCCGGACTATTGAAATAAACACGGGCTGGATTATTAGAAACATAGGGCTTTTAATAAAATCAGATCCAGCACAAATTAAATAATTAAATAATTCATTAAACAACGATTATCATGTAATAATTTCAAAACACCCTTAATAAAAACTTTAAATAAACTATAATATAAAACACAGAGATATAGAGTACTTATAAAACTTTAAGATAAAAGATGTTACTTTTGAAAATTAATCAACATATAACTTAGAACCACAAAATACTCAACATTTTCTTCTCCTTAACTTTCACGTTTTCAGGATAAAACCTTCCCAACTTATTGAAACGGTTAGTATATTGAGACACGGTCGTGTGTTGACCTTGACTATGTCTCAAAAATAGACTTGCTTGATTTGCTTGAACCGCTGTGAAGATGTCTAAATCGTCACGGGTGTCCTTGCGGTGTATAGATGGTGGATATCTGGCTGTATTTAAGGTGTGGTGTTACTCCGGCGGGTGGTGGTATGGAGAGAGTTAGAATGGAGAGAGCTTTGGCTTGCAAGTATAGTGTGTATTTCATATATCTCATCCTCTTCTAGTTTACAATGACCACCCCTTTTATAGAGGGGGGTAACTTAGGGAATAAGTAATCTATTAGACATTCCACTAACAGATAGGTTTAACTTAGATATTTAAGTAAGACGAAATATCTAAGATACAAGTGGGGAAAAGATCTTGATCAACCGGCGGCCATCTCTCTGAGGTCGCAAGGAGCAAGCCTTTTCCTGCCTCGTCCCCTTGGCGCCCCCTCTTGACTTGCCTGGGGCCGCAAAAGCCTTGGTCGCGGCGAGGTGAGACACAGTGGCCGCCCTCTTTGCGATCTCTTCTGTCATGCCGGAGGATGGCCGCAGTGGGTTGTCTCCCACTGTTGAGGTGGTGGAATTATTTATATCCATCACGCTGGTGGGTAGTACTCATTATAGAAAAGTTCTTTGAATTCTCTCCAATCCGTAACCTTACCTCGGCTACTCTCTATTGCATCAAACGAACTCTCCGCCGTATTCAACAAAAAGCCCGTAGCTAACTGAGCCATCTCTGCTTCAGGCACATTCACATTTCTACATGCCTTTTCAAAGCTCCTCAACCACATCTCAGCCTTGAGTGGTTCCACATTTCCATAAAAGTCTTGCATACGGTTCATTTTCAACCTAGTGTACCAATCCACGGGTGGTGCCTGCTCAAACGCTTAAGGTCTAACCAGAGGATAAACAGGTGGGTAAACCAGTGGATAGACTGGTGGATAGACTTGTGGATAAACAGGTGGATAACCTGGGGGTGCTTGTGGTGCTTGAGGTGGATAAGGTGGTGGATAAGGCTGTTGAGGTTGAGTCACATATGGTGCTTGTTGATAAGGGTGGTATCTTGGATGATGTGGTGGTGTGTGCTATGGTTGGTGTAGTCCATATGGTGGGTATCCAAAGCCGTGGTGATGATCAAACCGTGGTGATTGTGGGATTGTAGGTTGAGGTTGGGAAGTTGTGGGTGGAGGGTAGAAGGTTTGTCGGTCTGGAGGGTAGGCTGTGGTTAGAAGATAACTTACGGGTGGGGGTGGAGGGTAAACTTCACTCACTGGTGGTATAAAGCCTGCTGGAACATCACTTACCATTGTAAACTGAACCGAACTTCCCACATGCCATTGTGGAGGTTGCTCCTGATGAGGTTGCAAAGTCTGATTCTGTTGTGGTGGAGCATTAGGTCTTAACACTCCACTCCCTACCACTGGAGTAGGACTGCGTGCCTCTTGTCCATCATCAGAACTCTCGGCCTCATGAACATTCCTCCTTGTTCTACCGGTCTCTCGTCTAACGCCGGAACTCTCAGCCTCATGAACATTCCTCCTCGTTGTCACCATTCTGTAAGATCAAGAAGATCAGAAGGTTATTAGGTGATCTAAAGAAACTTATCTCAAGAAGGAAGCCTAAAGGATGCTTCTCTCTGATACCAACTGTAACGCCCCGTTCCCGGATACCGAGTCCTTACCCGGAAATAGATCGTTCGGCACGTATAATATAACTAAATTCTATATTATACGTAAGCCTCTACTACGTCGTATCGAGTTTCGCATTTACAAAAGCTAAAAGACTCGGGTATATATTTTTTAATATACAAGATACAAGATAAGAATAGAAACACAACATACTAAAGATAGAAAGATGTCTTACAACAACGATACATAAGTCTTACAACCGTACGAATGTTTAAAGGAAAGAAGTACAACAAATATCTTACAAGAAAATGTCAAGAAAAACAACATGTCTTGAAATGAAAATTACAACATACTTGAAGGGAAACAACATAGCATAGCATAGCATGACAATAAAAGCATAGCATGACAAATCGTCAAACATCATCCTGAAAGTCCTCATCGAATTCATGTTCCACCTGTTCGTCTTCTCAACCCAAACACAACAAACATGTATTTGAGGTAAGTATAAAGGTACATAGCAAGAAATAGAAGCTATTGCAATAACTAGGTTTTACAAAGAAGAATTTACATAGTTATTAAATTATCTTTATTTGACCGACTCAATTCTAGGGTTCACTTCATGCTCATCAATACGTTGTGACTAAACATTTCTAACTTAACTCAAGTTTGTTACACCTGCACTCAGGGGCACTACGCATGGTGCTACCCACCACGAGGTATCATTTGCAACCTATTAGTGGATCACACCAATAGCCACGGGTGAAAACCCGATATTGTACAAGTTCGGCGAAGTCCCCCTACCATTTAGCCATTTATAGGCCAGTAGAGTTATTCACTTTATCTGACCGCCCATACGTCGCGATATAGACAAGTGCCTTACCGAGAATGTTACGATGTTTAGTCTTTTACTACACACTTATCTAAATTATTAATCATTAACTAGCCACCTAAGTGTTTTTCAAGGTACGAACTCACTTAACAACTCTACTCCCTCGCTTAGACTCTAGACACAATACCCTAGGCACATACACAGATATTGATGAATACTAATTCATCAAAGCATAAACCATTCATACCCTTCCGACGGTCCCAAACTTCAACTCTATGGAAGAGTATGTCCGGTGCCGGAACTAAACGCATCAAAAGCTTAATCAAGGCTTATTTAAGTTCATTTAATGTTATAAGATCAAGAAACAACACTTAAAACTAGACTCGGGGCTCAAAAGCGAACAAATCGAAAATCAGGTGCTTGCCTTTGCGCCAAAGATCGGTTCCCTGCGCGGCTCGATCTTGCCCGACCTTTGAAGTCTGGTCCTATGCCCGTCTTGAGGCTCTAAATGTAAAACTTGATTTCTAGAAGCCCGGTGCGCCCGCACCGAGGCTCTGAATGTAAAACTTGATTTCTGGAAGCCCGGTGCTCCCGCACTGAGTCCTGGTGCGCCCGCACTAAGACTCTAAATGTAAAACTGGAGCTTACTTCTTCTCGGGCGCCCAAGATGACCTTGAATGCGTCCGTACCAAGCGCAGTACACTCCAAAAACACAGTTTTCTGCACTTTGACGGATCCCTAACACTTCCAAACATGTTCTTCAACCATGTACTCATCAAAACAACAGAAAAGTACCAATTTAACAACATATAATTAACATCCCGCAATAGCAAGATAGCACTTATACATGAATTTTAACACCATATTACTTCCAACACCAAGACTTAACTCTACCAAACCATAATCAAAGCAATATAGAAGATTTTCTTACTTGATCAAAGCACAATTTCAGCAAACTTGAAGAAAATATGTTGCACTTGTCCAAACTCCCACAAAAAACCTATTTGATCCACAATTGATTCAACAACCGATTAAGATCAAAGTTTCTAAACATCTAGAACTACGAATCACACACTTTCCTTCAGCCAAACATGATCAAACATGAAGAAAACCAGACTTAGGCTAATTTCATATCTTGACAAAACTCCCAACTTTTTGGTATCAACACGATCCTTGCGCTCTCACGATGCTATTGTTCTACTTGTATCTGAAAACGATCAAGGATTTACTTAGAACTTTGAAGGAGAAATCTTGCTCTTTTCTTTTGCTCTCAAACCTTGCACGCAACTCCTTTAAAAAGAAGAGAAAATCTGAACTTCCAACTTAGTGGGAAGTTTTATTACTCCCAAATAAAACTTCTCCCCTTCAAATTCCCTTAAGGCCCTTAAATAATCTTTTAATTGCAAAACAGTCCTTAACTATATACATATTTTGAAAATATATACATATATACTTATAAATATTTATAAACTTTAAATATAAAAGAAATAAATATAATATTTCGTTGTTACAAATTGACACGTGTGCCTTTTCCCGAGAATCGGAATATTACATCTACGTAAAACGTAAATAGTGATAGGCTTTCGACTCTCTTAGTTTGGACATAAGGTGAATGTGAAATTAATACTCGAAGTAGGAGGTTTAACCGCGTCGGTTTTCGGCCCATCGATCCATCTCAGTACTATTTTAGCTTGCTTGACCATTTCAAAGGTCACAATCCATTACCGGGCACTACCCGGGAAACATGAACGTGGGATCGAGAACATGGGTAATGTCCATTACATGGATAATGCTAAATATAGTGATTTAATGATGCGTAACCTCCAAGTATTTTTCTCCGATAAATTCCCTCACTATTGGATATTATACATACAGAAAAGAAAAAAAAATATGCAGAGCAATTTTACTTTGAAAAATTAGAGCACCTCATTTAGTAATAGTTCTGCATTGTTGAAGAGAAATTCGAACACCGTGGAGTTAGCATTGTTCAAAGTTTGAAGTCTTATTACATTGAACACGTAAACCATTTGTATCCAGGAGACAATTGATAGTCTGATGGACACTATTATACCGGGAAGAAATTGTCTTAATGAGAGAGTGATTTCACTCGCCTCGATTTGAGTCTTTTCTTTTGTTTCTATTAGACGATAGTTTTATATTATTTATATTTTACGTTTATAAATTTGTTTGGCTACCTATATATATCATTGTCTGTACACATTATTTCCTCCGATAATGATTGGTTTGTTATTCACACAAATCTATCGTGGTATCGAGACTACGATCCTAAAAATTTTTCTTTCTAGTCGTCCCCTTCATAGCCACCGCAGCTAAGGTTTTGCTGCCGCCGGTCATCACACAGCCGCTATGGCTACATCCGCTACCCACTACAAGAAAAAGGGATATTAATGATGAGAATTTGATGACGGAGCTAAATATGGTCATTAAATTGTAGTTTTTTTTAGAGGAGATATTTTGATGACCAACTATCATTTCTCGTCATTGTAGATTCAAAATTCCCCTCATTATAATATCAATAAAAGGAATCTTCTCATTATTTCAAGCGAATTATTATTTTTTATTATTTTTTCCTTAAAATATATCATAAATTCCTTTTAATAAAGATTATACCCCTCAAAACATATAATTACCATAAGAATATATCTTCATCCTAAACCTAATTAAACACCCCGACACCCAACCCAAAATATTCAGATCCAAAAATCACTCCACCCTCTTCCGCCGTCTTTCGGCTCTTCCGCCTCTTCCACCTTTTCCACCTTTATCTTCTCCGATGAGCCTTTTTCCCTTCCGACGAGGCACCACCTTTAGTCGAAGTGTTTGTTTCCTTCAAAGTCCTAAGATCTGACCCGAAGCCTGGAAGATACCTTCAGTTGGAGTTTCTTGATTCGGAAAAAATGTCTGCTCGTATGTTGCCTTCTGCATTTTCTTGCGCTGTCAAAGGTGTTTCAAATTCTTATTTCTCGTGTTTGTTTTGTTTTATCCCTTTCCAATTTACTTTCTGGACTTTCTATTCAGAGATAATGTTCAAGATATTATTTTTGGAGGGTTATTGATAGGGGTATTGAAATATTAGAGTATCGGATATCAAATGTAAGCTATTCAAGAGCCTTTGGGTCACTTGTCCTGTTTCTAGTGATGCAAATTAATAAATATGGTACATTTAACCGTTTGGTGCTGATTTGGTGTTGTTTCTCACAAAATTTATTGTCTGTTGGTTGAAGCGCAATGATGTTCAGGAGTACCAGCACTTGGGATTGCTGGTGATTATTTACTGTAATGTGGTTCTTCTCCTAACTTTATTTCATTGTCTGTTTCGTTGGACGGTATGCTGGAATCTTGGAGCATATTTTGTTATGTTGTACCCAATGTTATTATCTAGATTTTGGCTTGATAGGTTAGAAGCCTGGAGCAAATTTTCATGTGTTGTACCCAGTTTTATTTGCAGTCCAGATCATTGTGTCTTTTACTTCCTATGTTCCCTTTTACCTATTGTTTTAAGGGTAAATATTTGTTCCTTTTTATTTGTTGTTTGAAAGATCAATACAACATTTATTTTAACTTTTGACATCTAAGCTTAGGTGATAGACTAATGCAAATGAAATATTAACTACGTCAAATAATACATTAGTCTTTTACATATATAAAAGCTGCTATTTGTTTTTTTCCATATATTACTTGTTTAAATCTTGAACAACACTCTGAATAGAACATAGGAGATATTTGCTATTGATAGATCTTGCATTCACATTTTCCATTTAATGGAATCAACTATTCAAGAAGATCTTGCATTCACATTTTCCCTCGGTTGCTTTCTTCAGGAATGTAGTGAAGCACTCAATAGTGAGAATTCGGTCGCGTTTAGACTACGTTGTTGTGCATGAGGTAAGTAGGTGTGTAGGCTTTACTTTTAAGATATTTTTTCCCAATCTTTCATGTAAATATGCAATCCAAATGATTGTGTCAATATAAATCTAAATTAGTTTGCCTTTCCTCCTTATATTATGAGAGAACGCACACTATATGTGACTTATGGGAAGATTGATAATATAAAATACATATATATGTCTTAGGTAGACACTTCATTTTTAGTCTGCAACTATTATGCACAAGTCATATTTCATTTTTATAATGCATAATGAAGACATATTCATCAAGAGAATGTGCACTATACATGATTTTATTTGAGTTTATTGGGTGCAGGTGATAAAAGTTGACCCTCACAAGGCACATGGTGTATACCGACTTGAAGCAAGCTGCTTATACAAGAGATAAATTAGTCTTAATACGGTACAATCCTATATTTGTTGATGTTTCCAATTGTTTTTTGCTATGGACATTATATTTATAGATTCTTATACTTGGACAAAGTTTCAAAAGCTAATGAAACCTTGGCTTCAAATCAGCAAAGGTGAGAAGCCAGATTTGATGATCCTGTTTGTGGTATTTTTGTGATATACATTGATGCCTCATGGAAAAATAAACCAACATCAGTAAATACCTTTCACAGTCTAGTCTTATGTTTATATTCTGAAAGAGGTCAATGATAATTCTAGTATATGCTCTTTAACACCTAATATAGCAGAGCCTCTCAATAATGATGAGATTGAAGCTTCGGTTGTTAGCAGCCTGTCCTGTTTTGTTGAATTCCTACTTAACTCCAGATTAAGTTGAAAAAGGAAAAAATAAAAATCGTAGAAAAGAGTTTTGTTGTTTGTGCATTAATGGTAATTGTTATATGAGTATATGGTCACTGTCTATGGTTTCTCATTTTGTATACTCTGGTTTTCTTTTGCTGCAATATCCATTCTTTATGAATAGTGTATAACATCATTTTTAACGTCTTGGTATGTAATTTTCTTATCTCTATAATTTGTGTAAGTGATTTGTATTGTTAATGTGTGGAATCGATATGAGATACAATCTTACAAGTTGTTGGCTTTGTAATTTTTTGCAAATGCTCGATGGTTTTGTTGTGTTAATGGATATAATAGTTTATATGAGACCATTATCATCATTTTTCATATGATGAGTGTGTTTTGAAATGGCATAAATTGTGTATTTCTAGTATTTTAAAAGCAGAAACACAATAGCACTTTGATTTATGTTTCTAGCGGTTATTGCGATTTGTTTGGTTATTTGTGTAGAAGTTTGATGTCTAGAGGTTCTGTCATTTTAGATTTGGCTGTTCGACTTTGTTGCTTCGAGTTGTATAGTATTTTTTCACCTCTATTTTATCTCATTTTTTCCCTAAAAGAAATTTCTTGCTTTTTTATATTGTCAAAAAGTATCTATGTTCTTGTCATTATGTAATTAGATTGCAGGTAGTAGTAGACTGTATTATAGTTTTGATTATTCTCTTATGGTGTAATTGTAGTGGAATGCTCAGATTTTGTCTTGTTTATCATAACTACGTAGTCTAGTAGAATGTCTTCCCCCATTTTTCCACAGAAAAAAGAACCTTGTACCTAGAATTACGAGAATCGTTGATTTTTTTATTATTGTTCCTTTTTATTTGGTATGAGAATATGCTTCAATTTTTTCAGTAATTAGTTTCCTAAGATGAATATGTTGCTGTGTAACTGTTGTGCGACGTGTTATTTTTGTTTGATTGTTTCCAAAATACTGTGAAAATTTGCCCCAGTCTTGTTTGGGTCATGTTTTATGCCTTGGATAGTCTTACATGTGCCCTTAAGTTTTGGTTAAAATGTTAGACTTGAATCAATCTGTTTTCAACTCTCTGATATGTAATTAAGTAGTTTTCTTTGTGAGTTATGAGTCAGCTATGTTTGGTTCATGTGTGCCTTATAAGCTGCTTAGATAATAATATGTTAAAGAGTAGGTTATGTCCTATGTTTGTCTGGTTTGCATATTCATATGTATCCGCTTTGTTTTTAAGTCCCAGTTTTAGTATGTCTTCATGCTTTAGTCTTTGCCTTAGATTCAGTTTTACTTTGTTTTTAAGTATCCGCTTTGTGTGCCTTCGTGCTTTGGTCTTTGCTTTAGATTCAGTTTGCCTTGTCTTTGGTATACTTTCTATCTTGCTAATCTTCTATCCGCATTAGTAAAGTTCCAAACCCTGTTTTGCTTCATTTGATCAGGCCTGTTTATGTTTGGCTGTTAATTTAATGTCCTATATTGTTGTCGGTTTCGGTACAACAGGTTTGTTTGATTATCTGTTTTGTATTTCTATGCTTGCAATCAGTCTAGCTGAGTTTGTGTCATCCGTCATGTTTGATCATCGTCTTGATTGGTTGTTGTGACTGCATATCTGTCTAAATGCCTACATATCTATCTGTGTGTTTGATCTAAGCTCGAACGGTCTTTGAGTTCTTGACTGTCCTGCTTAGAATCAAAGTTTTTTTCCAGCCTGTTGAATGAGTCTGCTTTGCATCTGTTCTAGGATGTGTTTGCTAAGTATATGATCTGCTCACATTTGTTTATCACCGTTTTAATGGGCATTGAGTCTAGTTGCAATATTAGTCTGCATTTTTGTTTTACCTAGAGTTGGTTAATCTATGTGTAATTGATAAAATTGAAGCTTAACATGCTTCTCTGGCCTGCTGTTACAGATAGTGAACAGGAAGCTAGTCTTCGTTGAATTTTTCCAAACATATGAATCAATGTTAGATTGTTAAAACTTTGCCTTATATTACCTTTTTGTTGTCTTGCATATGTATGCAGGCTTTTGAAAGGTTTTGATGCTTTTGGAAGATATGTGTAAGGATTTCTATTTATCATATCCTAAGATGGTGTAATTTTGCTGGTCAAATAGCTTGCTGTGTAGAATCGATCATTGAAGATGCTAGATGTTTTGGTGACCGACATTTATGGTTGTTAGATATTTGTATTTTGGGATGTGATATTTAGAAAATCCTATCATTATGCATCTATATGTAACTAACTTATCTTTTTAAATCTCATGAAACAACTTTAGCTACCATTATGTATATTTTGGATATATGAATGCATATTGTTGCAACTATGTATATTTTGCATAGACTATAGCAGAGTAATATATTTAAATGTGTTGATTAATATTTTAATATTTGTTCATAATGACCATATAGGTATCTATAGAAAGCAGGATTTAATGAGGGTGAGATTGTAAGATTAAAATAAATTTTATCATCATTAAAGTAGTTTTGTGATGGTAAACCCGGTCATTACATGTGTTTTGTTCATAATGGCCATAGCTAATTAATGAGTGGGTTTCCACTTATTAATGACGGTAATATCCGTCATTAACGGTAAGAAACTAATATTCAACTTTAGTTCTAATGAGAGACAAATCGTATAATAATGATGAAACTACTCGTCACTAGAAATATTTTTAATGAGAGTCTAATTTCGTCATTAAATCCTTGATATTTTTAATGACGAGGCGGTTTTCGTCATTGAATGCATTAACTAGAAGCGGCGACTATGAGGGGGAATGAGGGGGATTTCTCGTCATTAAAAGTCTTTAATGACAAGAAAATGACATATACTGACGAGAATTCCCGTCATTAAAACTGCGCTTTTCTTGTGTAGTGACCTCCTCCGCCACCTCCGGTGCTCTCTGCGGCTACTCTCTACCGGCCCGCAACCACTGCCATCTCTCTCAACCACCGTCATCAACGCTCCAACCAAGCTCGATGGCAAAAACTTCACGGCTTGGAAGCTTCAATTGACCACCTTGCTTATCGGTCACGCGATCTTATTGGTTATGTGACCGGTGCTACACCTGCCGCCGCCAACAATTCCAATACCGCCGGTAATGTCACCCCGATCCGGCTTATTTACAATGGATACAACAAGATGCATTGATTCACAATTTGATTTTGGGTTCGGTTGACAAAGAATTTATGGCTACGATTCAACACACAACCGATTCGAAACA
Organism: Gentiana macrophylla; assembly: GCA_026214975.1. NCBI lineage: Eukaryota > Viridiplantae > Streptophyta > Magnoliopsida > Gentianales > Gentianaceae > Gentiana > Gentiana macrophylla. The sequence goes on from CM047809.1 coordinate 43,867,407, forward strand.
AGCTTGGGACACTCTTCTTGATACGTATGGGAAACAGAGTAAAGTGGTCGATAGACATCTCGCATCGCGTTTACACTCTATTGCTAAAGGTACAATGTCAATCTCTCAATATTTCACTGCCATTAAAACTGTTGCGGATGATCTAGCATATCTGGATGCTAAAGTGCCTGATGATGAATTAGTTGAAATAATTTTAAAAAATCTTGGTAGTGAATATAAGGATCTGGTGAGTGCCATTCGTGGCTCGTGATGATACTATTGCTATGCCATTGATACATGAAAAATTGCTAATGCATGAGCGTCACTTGTACAAAGTCGATCTGTTGCACCCTGCGTATCTTAACGCTTTCCTCGCTACCATCAAACCCGTCCTATGAATGTTTCTCCCAATACATCCTATTACCCCTATCCCCAAACACCTCGGCCTCCAACACCCATTATGCCGTAAGCCCCACCTATGAACCCGAGACCCCCACAGCCCTCCCCTTCCCCCAACCACTCATCCAAGAATACCACTACTCGTAATTCGAAAGGCTATCAGGGCTTCTGCCAACTCTATGGTGTCCAAGGTCATGTTGTTACTCGTTGCACCACTTATCCACTGTACAAAAATCTTCCTCGTCCACCCCGTAACCCAGCCCCCACTCGGCCTTCACAGTCCCCCCATGCCCATGTTGCTCAGAATGCTTCTTCCAGTTATCCTGTGCAGTACTCTGATCCTTCTGCTCCATGGATGCTTGATAGTGGTGCCTCTCACCACATGACATAGAACTCAATCGCTCTCCCTCCACTCCCTTACTAAGGTACGGATCGTATAGTCATTGGTGATGGTAGCTCTTTGGCTATCACACACATTGGCTCTACCTCTCTTCCTCTTTCAAATTAAATCAAGTGCTTTGTGTACCTTCTCTTTCTCGTAATTTCATCGCCTCATTCAAAAATTTTGCTAGACAATTGCTTTCTATTGAATTCGACTGATTCGTTTTGGTGAAGGACTTGAAGATTTAGCAAATGCCTCCACCAAGGACAAGTCGGTGATGGAGCCTATCTGTGGTCCTCCAAAGCTCTCTTTGCCTTCTCTACATCTAAAGCTTCTGCAGCTACTTGGCATCTCCGCTACGGCCATCATGCTTTTCCAGTTATTCAAAATCTTGCAAAAATAATTTTTAGAATTGTCTCATCAAGCTTCGCATTCCTATTGTGATTCTTGTCTTTGTAATAAGAGCCATAGGCTCCTTTTTGATTCCACTTTATGTACTTCTCAACCCTTGAGGTTATTTATTCTCGACGCTTGGTCGTCACCCGCTTATTCAGATTGACAATTTTAAATATTATGTTACGCTTTGTCGATCATTTTACTCGATACATGTGGATATACCCGCTTGCATGTAAATCGACGTATATAATACTTTCACAAAATTCAAGCAAAGATGTTGAAAAATTCGTTGGATGCCTCTATCAAAACTCTCTATTCTGATAATGGCACCGAGTACATCAAGTTACGTCCTTTTCTTTCTGATCATGGCATCTCTCATTTCACTTCTCCCACTTACACGCCGCAGCACAACGGCATCTCTGAACGCCGGCACTTGCATATAGCTGAAACCACCCTAACCCTTCTTGCACATGCCAAAATGCTAGTTACCTATTGGTCTTATGCCATTAGTACCGCGGTTTACCTCATTAACCGAATGCCCACAAAAAATCTAGATATGCTTTCACCACATCTCAAACTTCTCTCTAAGCCCCCTAACTATTCTAAGCTTCGAGTCTTTGGTTGCCTTTGCTATCCGTGGCTTAAACCACATACACCGTACAAGCTTGCGCCACATCCAAGCCTTGTGTCTTCCTTGGTTACGCCTCACACAAAGTGCTTACCTCTGTTATGACCTCTCTCGAGTCTCGAATGCATATTTCAAGCGTGATGTTCGGTTTGTGGAGGATATCTTTCCCTTTGCTAGCATTGCTTCTGATTCCTCCTCACCTCCGTTAACTGCTCTTCTACCCTCTACTTCCTATGAACCCACGGTTGTTCCAATTTCCCACCCCACCTCCTCGGCCCACACCCCACCCGAGGGCATTTATGCGCCACCCGAGAGCTCCATCTCCTCTCCTTCTCTTGTCTCTATCCACTCTCGTTCTGGCAGTGATTCTAATTCTTCCCCCACTCCTACCTCATCCCCTTCCACCTCGTCCCCGCCTCCTCCACCGCCACCTCCCCCCCACCGCCATCTCAACATCCCATGACCACCCGCTCTCACAACCAAATCTACAAACCTCGTCAACTCTTCAACCTTCAAGCTCAACTGCACAATCGTTACCTTGACACAGTAACCCTCGACCCTTAGCAGTGCCTTGCGGTGCCCGCGAGGGTGTGTTGCAATGTCTCGATGAGTATAGTGCGCTTCTTCGCAAATGACACGTGGTCCTTGGTTCCCCTGGCGATGGTTTGAATATAGTTGGTTGTAAGTGGGTGTTCGAATCAAGAGGAAACCAGGCGGCTCGATTGATAAATACAAAGCTCGGTTGGTTGCAAAAGGGTTTACACACAACGCCTGGTTTGGATTATTTGAAACTTTTAGTCCGGTTGTTAAACTCTGCTACAATCCGTCTTTGTTCTCGTGATTAAGCGGTTTCCTTTGGGTGGTCTCTTCGCCAACTCGATGTCAATAACGCCTTCTTGCAAGGAACACTAGCTGAAGACGTATACATGTCTCAACCACCCGGGTTTGAGGATGCAACAAAACCTACATTTGTGTGTAAACTTCGCAAGGCGATTTATGGTCTGAAGCAGTCTCCTCGGGCCTGGTACCATGAGCTTAAGTCCTTTGTCCTTACTATAGGTTTTGTTAACTCTGTGGCTGATCCGTCTCTATTTGTGTGTCGCACATCTATCAGCATTACTATTATTTTGGTATATGTCGATGACATCATTGTTACAGGTAGCTCCAGTGAGCAGGTTCAGAGTATTATTGATCAGTTGGGCTCTCGGTTCTCTATTAAGGATCTTGGTCCACTGTCGTATTTTTTGGGGGTTGAGGTCACTCATTCTACCGAGGGTATGTTACTTACGTAGACCAGGTACACACATGAGCTGCTTTCTCAGGTTCACATGGAGGACTCCAAGGCGGTTTCTACGCCTATGCCACCGATGCTTTTTCAGTGATCCCGTTGTTTCACTCGCTTATTCGATCCGACTCAAGATCGTCGGACTTTGGGTGCCCCTGCAAATGCTTATGCTTTACGAGAGTTGATATTCGGGCTTATGCGGTTAATAAGCTCGCGCAGCTTTATGCATGCACCGGCAGCAGTATCATTGGATGCTTGTCAAACGTCTTCTGCGTTATTTGTCCGGCACTCTACTTTGGGTTTGCGCTTATATCGATTCTCCTCTGGCATTACATGCTTTTTCGATTCGATTGGGCGGGTAACAAGGAAGTCGCTACCATGATCCAGTGTCCTCTGAGTATGTGCATGGCTACACTTCTACTTCGCTACATTGTCTTCTTGGCGAAATGCTATTTCTTGAGTTCCAAGAAGCGGACTCCGTTCTCGCTCTTCCACCGGTCGAATACAGTGCGTTGCGTGTCGGGCAAAGAGAGGTTGCATGGTCGACCTATATACTTGCCGATCTCGGTTTCTCGGTTCGCTCTACACCGGTCATTTTCGCGACAATTTGGGTGCGCTCCGTCTCAGTGCCAACCGGTTTTCCACTCACGAATGAAGCACGTGGCTATTGACTATCACTTTATTCGTGAGCATGTTGAGCGAGGTCTTGTTCGCGTTGCTCGTGTAGTCTAGCTGCCGACACTGATTAGTGATGTTCTTACCAAGCCCTTGCCGCGGTTATCTTTTTCTACTCTTGTTTCCAAGCTTGGCCTTCGCCACTCCGTCGACTTGAGGGAGCGTATTAGAAGATAGTTTTATATTATTTATATTTTACGTTTATAGCCTTGTTGGCTACCTATATATATCTGTTGTACACACATTATTTCCTCAATGACAATTGGTTTGCTATTCACACAAATCTATCAATTTCATTTAATTCTTGCATTGTAGTACTTGCACTATCCGTTGGATTACTTGAATCCTTTTGTTGTTTAACTTGTTCTTGTATTGTGGTTTTATTTTTAACACATATTGTACCACGGACCTAACAATCTTAAGACAAATTTGTAGATCAATGTGTGTTAATTTACACAGGCAATTATAGATGGTTGTGTTTCTGTTGTTTTCACTGTGTTAAGAAGGAACTTGTTTGCTATGCTACTAATCAGAATTCATAAGAGTCGTTTTTGTGAGTTTCTGTTTCTTGAGTGATGCTCACGTAATCTTCTGTCAAATGTATTTATATGATTAACTATTTAACTATGATGCATGCAATGATGCAACTAGTTAGTCAATTTATGGTAATCCATGTGTACTTTGTAAATTTGCTACTGTTCAAACCATGTGCTTAGTATGAATATATATATTTCTAATAATTACCTGCTAATTTTTCATGGCCTTAATTGTCGTATATGCGTCAGTATGTGATACAAGATGTGTTTTCTCATGTTTTTAGATTTTTAGTCTTAGGTTGGAGGTTCGAATCTAATTAGAAGCAAAATTTTATTTTTTGCAAAAAAAATGCTGACATGGAAAGTGTTGATGATGTGTTTGGGTGACATGTCAATATCGGATGACATGGTAATTTTTTTGGCTGGAAAAATGGTCTAGTTTTCCGGCATCGAGGAGTATTTTTGCAAAAAAAAAAACTTACTTAAAGACTAAAATTGTTCTTGGGAGAAAAATCGTGATCAAAATCGCAAAACGCGTTAATACATTCTGGGGACTAATATTGCAATTTAGCCATTTTCTTTGTGCCATGACTTATCTATTAAGTGAAGTATGTGTGGTTTGAGGCCATATCTTTTATGTACAATAATAGTGTAAAATAAGGTTTGAAAACTGTAACTTGGTCAGTATTGTGCTTACCTAATATTCCGGTGTTGAAAATTCAACTAATCTGGCTCGGTGGAAGTAACTTATATGTCGGTGGCTTTTCCATTCTACTGGATGTAATGTTAATGCTCTGTATATTTCATTTTGAGAAAGGATGCCTTTTGGTCATCTGCCCAGTCTATTGGACAGAAACTACTTCTGTGCAGATAGTTGTGTTAGATGCCATGTTTTAGACATGAACAGTTTTGTAATTAATTGTGTTGTTAATCTATTGCATTATTTGGGCTCATTCAATAGAATGGTTTACACGAGTATAATTGTTGTTATTTTATTTGTTATATGTTAGGAAATGTGACTTGACCTCTTATTTAGAAATGAGTACTAGATCGAGTTTAGTACTAAGGTGAAGCAAAGTCACTGAGTAAAGTCACCGAGTAATGCCAAATTGCAGTGAGTTTGAGCTTTGAAATGTAAGTCAACCTTGGGCAGAAGTCAACTTTGGGCAAAAGTCAGCTTTGGGCAAATCTGAGTTTGGGCATATGTCCGCATGGTTACATTCTGGTGGATAACAGCTGGAGTTGGAGTCCACATCTGGGGTATTTTAGTCATTCTGCTAGTATGTCTTTATGGCGGCTAGGTCTAGTTTTTTGTGGCTATAAATACACATCTGTTGTAACCTAGAACATTTGCAGAAAAGCAATCAAGCAGTAGAAGCAGGAGAAATCGCCTTAGGCAATTGTAGAGTCTGTAAAATCTCCAGTGATAATCTATTCTCCTCTTTCTGCCCGTGGAGTAGTCGGCATTTGCCAAAAACCACTTTAAATCTTCTGTTACTATTTTTTGTTTGATTTATGCTTTCTCGTTTTATTCTTGATTATTGCAATCCATTTTGATCCCTGAGGGTCCTAATTCTAACAATTTGGTATCGGAGCGTCAAGGTTATCCTCAGGAAATCTAAGGCTCTGTTTAGGAATAATCTGTTTGAACAAAATTTTATCTTCACCAAGACCCTCACCGGTGCTCGAATTCTGTGATAAAAGTTCTGCTCTTTGGCAAGATGAAGATGTCTGGGTTAAATGTAGAGATTGATAAAAATTCACAAAAAGAAACAATTTCAATCTGTGGCAAATCAAGATGCGTGCTCTGTTGAAGAAACTGGGGCTCTGGGCTTCGTTGTCAAAGGCGGTGGATGCCGGAAACGCTGAGATGGCCAATCTGGAGGAGAAAGCACATTCAATGATTTTGTTGTGCTTGTCGATGATCTTATCAACGGTTGTCAAGAGGGATTCAGCAGCAGGGCTGTGGTTGAAGCTTGAGAGTTTGTATATGACAAAGTCGTTGACCAACAAGTTGCTTATGAAGCAACATCTGTTCAGTTTAAAGATGCATGAAGGAAAGCCTCTCATAGATCATCTGGAAAAGCTGAACACAATATTGCTTGATTTAATGAGTATTGGTGTTAAGATCGAAGATGAGGATGCAGCTCTAATTTTGTTGGTATCATTGCCAGCATCATATGAGAATTTTGTACAGTCTTTTATTGTTTTAAGAGACACATTGACATTGGAGGATGTTAGAGCATCTCTCCATAATCCAGAGCTAAGGCATAATTCAAACTTGCAGTGCAGCACAATCGGGTCAACTTGGTTTAATTGCTAAGTAGATTGCAAAGGAATGGAAATCCTAAAAAGAAGACATTCAAGAAGGGTGATTCCAAAGACCCTAAAGAAAATCTAGTCTGAATCTGAATCTGAAGTGTTGACAAGCACGTGGAGCTTCAGGTCCATACTCAACAGAGTTTGCAGAACTCAGCTGAGAATTGTCAACACTAATCTGGCACTTAGTTGTGCATCTGAACCTGAAGAATAAAGAGCTGAATTTGAGAGGAACCAAAATCTGGGATTGGCTGAGTAAGGCTCAGCTGATCTAGTAATTGTTAGGGGTAGTGTCCGAAAGACAATTTCTGTAATTGTTTTTACCGGATTTATAATTCATCTTAATATTGCATTTATGCTTATATTAATACACTGCTGAAAACCCTAAGTATATCGGTATGTAATCACATAACTCAGTGTATGGCATACACACGAGGATTGAGTTAGTGATGATATGCTTAAAACTAGTTAGTCCGTGGTGAATTTAATCAGAGTATGGGTCTCATGATTAATATACCAATAATGCGCCTAACACTTAACGTTGTGACCGTCTTATCCGGATCGCCGGTATAGGGGTACATAGTGGGGCATTTATATATGATGTCTATCATATAGGACTGGACCGATTTGATTTGAGTTCTCGATACAATTCCGTGATCGAGAAATCTTATCGAATCACAAGATGATCATATATGGATTAATATCAATCCTGATGTGATCACAGTTTACTGCATGGTTCAAAGTAGGGTTTGATTGGTTTGTTAAAGATCACTTGGATACATGTGATCTGAGCACTTCTCGTTGGCTCTATTCTGGAATGAGTGAGTAGTCTGTGACTTCACAGATATGGAATCCATTCCTTCCCGCGGGAAGTAGACAGACAGTTCCCTTATTTGTTAATCCTAGAAACTGATCGATGGGCCCAGTTCATATTATATTAGTTATGAACTAATTGATCACTAGGGGTTAATGGTAAATAAGGATAAGATGTTTTGAGAAGGGTTCACGGAAATATCCCGAATCAAAACGAACAGTCTATGGAGGATTTATCCGTATGTAATGATTATATCCTTGGACGCTTATCGACTCAGTGATTAGAGTGTAAGTATATATCTATAATCGATAGAGTTCAGTTTCGGGTTTATGGTGGCGTAATCCCGGAATTAATAGATTGAATAAGAAATATTCTGTCCGATGAATATTTTTATTTAATTTATTGTAGCTACTGGTTATAGGTCCATGGTCCCCGATGTGGCTCCTAACTTGAATATGTTTTCTTGACGTTGGGCCTTAATAATAATTAAGTAGTTGGACTATTTAATTGATGTGTGAAATAATTATTTAGTGGGCTAAATAATTAAATATATGGAAAAGACATTTTTCATGGACTCGACCCTTTTGTGTATCATACGTGTGCTAACCTGATTAAATTAGGGGAGGCGCATTTTGTAAGTATATATTTATCAAGAAATTAGTTTTCTTGGATAATTATATGACATGTGATTAATTGTTTATTTGTTAAATAATTAACTGGAAAATATTGGATTGATCCTTAAATATTCTAGATTTGTTCTAGATTATTCTAGGAGTATCTTTTATGTAATAAGGATTATTATAATTGATTTTGTATTAATTATTAAATCCTTGGAGGACAAGGATTTCTCTCCTATAAAAAGAGAGCTCTCCTAAATCCTACAAAATAAGGAAAAACACGCCATATACATAATTATAATGGGGAGATGTTGACTTCCTATTAGGGTTTAGAGTTGGGAAAATCTTCGGGATTTTTCGGGTAGCATATCAAGGAGGTCAAGCATCAAAGATCAACATCCACCGGTTGTTGCTTGGAGATACACATCGGAAGATCGTGGCATCTCAACTATTCGGATCTCGACTTCTCAATCTTGGAGTTCATCCTTTTTGATTGGTAAGTAGATCTCACTTTCTTGTAGGTAGATCTTAAATTATGTAGTTTAATTTTATATGATCGTGATCCTCTTGTTTATTCCGCTGCGTAATCGGGCGGATCTAGATCCTTCCGGCGATATTACATCCAACAAGTGGTATCGGAGTCTCCGATCTATAAATTAAAGTATATAATTGATAGATCTAGGAGTGGATTTGCATGTTTAGATTGCATTCTTTTTCGTTTTTTTTATTTTTTTTTAAATTCAAAAATTTTCATGATGATTAATGCTTTGATTTGTTGTGGTTGAAGAGATGGAATGGGGTTGGCACTGTTTACCCGTTAGATCTATTGTAAACTCATATAAATTCGTTATATGAGTATAGGAAATTTTGTAATTAGTTTGGTGATGTAATTTTAAATTTCCTAGAAATAGATCTGTTTTGTTGATGTTCGTCTTTTCTGTTTTTCCTGTTGATTAAGCCGTTGAAACGACAATCCCTCCGGTCAGAATAAAGACCAAAGGTTGATGAAAAAGCCCTTAAAATTTGGTGTCGATCGGAGTCCGTCTCGATATCAGATCGCTGCAATAAAGTTGGTGCTGTAACAAAAAAGCACAGCAGCCATAAAAACCCTAGCTGTGAGTTCGTCGATTTTCTAGAAGTATTTGGAACCGATAAACTAGTGGGAGCTTTATTATTATGATTTGTTGTTTTTCTAAATCATTAGAAATGTGTAAGAGACTGCTGACGGACCTTTTCTATGCTATCAATCCTTACCGGCAGTGTACCGGGTCAAATTGTAGTGATAGAGTGATGAGTCAGGTGTCGATCCTCAGGGAAAACTTGGTAATTCACCGTGTGATTAAACACCAAGAAACTGTTATTATCTCAATCTAAGTCGCAATTTTATCATCCAACCAAACTCTAAACTAACAAAGCATAAAACTAAAACAGATATATATAAGTATATAAATATATATATAGATATATAGCAATACATATATATATATAGATATAAGTATATATAGGTACCAAAACAATATCTAAGGAGAGGAGATAGATATTATAATTATAGACTAGCCAAGAATATGTTATTGAATCCTTATATCTTTTAGTGAAATTGGATGTGCTCGATCTTTATTTTAAGTTAAATCAATTATACGAAACGGTGCACTCTAAACTAAACAATTCATTCTCACACGAGCATCCGAAATTGTCATATGTCCAATCATTTGTCCAAGGTCATCCTCAAGCATGGGTCACTCCCGTTTGTCATTCGGCCAATTTTAAGGTATGTCAATTAAACAAATGAATTAAACGTAATAATCTCTCGAGTACATATTATTCAATAAGAGTTTGTTTCTCCCGAAACAAATCTACCCCGGTTTAGAAATCGGATTCCGTTGTCACGCTTTTCACTCGGCCAATTTTACCCTCCGGTCTTTCTATTAACGAGTTCATAACCTAACTACGAGGCGTCAATTCATAATTAGATTATGAATTCTTTCATATCAAGTAGCTAATTCAATACGAATATAGAAAGAGATTCATTATAACCGATTTTTATCCAATTTTAGTATAGTCATCATCCATTTCCTAAAAAGATAATACTAATCCAATTTCATATCTTGGCTAGATACTAAGTTAGCCTAATATCATTATAAGTAATATATAGATACTACAAATACTACATAAACATAAATACATTAGAAAAGTTACTGTGTTACAATCGAAGCATTCGAGTTGTATCCTCCGAAATAGCAACTCCTTGACATCAATGAGCCTTGATACATCCTCTAAGCATTATAACGATACTTTATACTACAAGATTATTCGGCAGAGTGCCGTTATGCCTTTTATTTAACTAAAAACAACAAAACGAAACTATATATAGATATAGAGAAGAGATATATGCATTGGTACCCTTCAAAATGGTTGCATTTGAGGGGTATTTATAGAGTGTACCACAAGGCGGCGCGCCGCCGGACCACCACCAGCGCGCGTGCGGCTACACAAGATATATATTCCCTTGTCGAGATTTTGTGGGCCCGATTTGAGATTTTTACGTAATATTCGGCCTTCTCCGTAGCGTGCGGACATACAACATATCTCATTGTTCATAAAACCTATCTCGAGCTGTAGACCTCAGTTGACATGATTTGATATTCGTTGGAAAGCTCTTTTGAAGGCCTACAACTTTTATCAAGGACTTTTTCTCTGAAAATGCCTCTAAGTTAGATCAAATGTCCGTTGAAGATGAGTTACTGGTAGAAACATTAAAGCACAGTTGATCTGCTCAAAGTTGTTAGATTTTGGCATAATCTTTTATCCCACAAAAACTCATGATTTATACTTCAAAGTATGTCATATTTTGGGATCTCGGTAAACATCCGATCCTCGCAACAAACTCAACAAAACACCAAACGTAAATCGATAAAAACTATCATTTTTATCGTTTACTATAACTTATGCATCTAATTATAACTACTATGATTTTTATAAGTTTTTAATGCATTTATATGAAATTATACTAAAATATCATAAATATAATAATAAAAAGTCTTATAATTTGATCATATATTTTTCATACATCACAACTCCCCACTTAGCTTTTGATCGTCCTCGAGCAAAATAAGCGATAATATAATTCTTCTGATTAAATTCCTAACTTAGTAACGTATCTTCAATCAATATTATAATTATATTAATTTCATCTATCTAAGATTTTTAGAAGATAAAAAGTGTATATAACTTAATAAACTAGTTATAAAATATTATTTAAATGAAATTTTCATGAATCACTTTATAAGTATAAATAAAATATTTAGAACAACTTTTTAATCTCCACTTGTATGATTTATCGGAATCAATGACTAAGTCAAGTAGTTGGCAAATTGGCTTGTAACGTTCGTGCTCAGGGTAGTTGGCTTAATCGAAAAGGATAACAAAAGGAAATCAAAAGAGATAGAAGCAAGTCAAATGCGTTTACACCTTCATCTTACGATCAAAAATTTCTCAATCAAGAACACTCGACAATCGCTTTCAATTTTTAACTTTAAGAACTTCCAAAATATGGTTATTATATTATTATTATATTATTTTTTTTTTTTTTTTTTTTTTTATAAACAAGAACTTAAGAACATAGGCATTGTTTTATCAAGATTGATCGGAGTAATACTTTTTCGATCGAAAATCACGAATCCGGTTTCCTTAAACTCGTGATAATTCTTGATAGTTTTGATTCGACTTTTTCTTTTCATCGATTTATAGCATATACCTTCATTCCCAAAGAATAGGACATTTCGTGATAATACCTTAATTTGACTACTATCATCATCAAATTTTTATCTCGATATTTTATTTTGGGTTGTCGATCAAAAGCAGAAAAGATACCTATAATACTGCTTCTTAGATTTTTTTTTTTTTTTTTTTTTTTTTTTTTTTTTTTTTTTTTTTTTTTTTTAAGAATAACCATATTTGATAATAAACGCGCCTTCGAATAACATTCATTTCAATCTCAAGATATACCAAATTTCGATGTCATCACCGCTATCCATAAATACATACTAAACTTGCGGGATTTTCAAAGAAATGTAGACCATTATTAAGTTAGGGTTGTAATTTCTAGTTAATAATAATGGCTATTTCGAGTGAGGTCTTGATCACTCTACAAGGTGAGAAAGTGGGACAAAAATTGGAAATTATGTTCGTAGGCTTATTTGGCTCTGGTTTATCAAAGTTATGCCAACAATCTCATCATTCCTAATCCGATTCCAATTTCATACTTTGTCTTGAAAAGAAAATTATTCTAAAATTTCATTATAATTATAAGTAACTTTTGTCTAATTTCATAAAAAAATATTTCATAATATTTATCAAGATATATATACTTAAAATCTTATTAAAAATCTAAAATAGACATAATTAATATAAGAATAATATATCAAGATTACTTTACTTAATTAAAAATTTATTCTATCCAAATATATCATTTTTATCAAATAATTATATATTATTGCTTATTAAACTAAGTGTATAAGTATTTGATGTATTAAATTCAATTTATTCACTAACCAATCTCTACTCCCCACTTACAATTGGCATCGTCCGATGTCTAATGAGTAGTAAAAATTTGGATTAGAAAATAAAATGAATTCTATCATGGTTAGAGTATTTTAGGTGTCAAATAGACGGCGTTTATATAATATAAAAGAAAAACATTTAAAAACATTAATTAAAAACATGCAAATATATTACAATACTAAAACACAACTTAAAACTACTAGGAATGTTAAACTAGAAAACCGTAAATTAAGTTAAACTAATTTAAACTAAATTTTTAAACTAACTTATTTTAATTTATTGTTACTTAACGTATCAGTACTACTCTTATTATTTTTATTCCTTCCTCGACTACCAACACAGCTTATCTAATTTTCACCACTTGACGATCCTCCCGAATATCGATCGTAAAAGCCCAACACGAGGAATACGAGCCGAAAATATTCATCCGTCGCTCTTTCCGAACCCCTTGCCAAACGAACACATAACCTAGAAATCAACCATCCAAATGGTAAAGGATGATAATTCGGTCTTCCCGAACGCAAAAAACACACGGTGATTTACGAATCGGCACTTCCAATCTATAACGACTCCAAAGAGTAATCGCATAAAGAAGCATCAATTCATCATCACTAACTTCCGAGAAATTAACAGTTGGATAAACACGTGAATTGATGAATCGCTTCCACGTTCTAAGATGGGGAAGTAAAGCAGTCGTAGAGACATTTTGATCAATATCATAATTGTAGAACAAGAGTGGACAAGCTTCCGAATATTTTGTAATAAAACCGTTAGCGGTATCCAATCTCCATTGGTACTCAAAATGACTGGGTGAAGTTTGGACTGGTGGAATCAAGAAAATTTGATTTATGTTGGTGGAGGTGAAAGGAACAACAACTCCTCTCATCAGAATGAGATCGTGTTAACGACACATGTATGAGCTTCTCGACGATCTCAAATAGAATTCTCTTACCACAAGAACATTAATCCTACCTCTCGGCATACGACAAAAATAGTCCCACCCATCTATATCCATCCTCGTAAATGCCCAGCTTGTCAACCTTTCTAAAATTTAAACCTCTCTCAATCAACACCGTGATTGATTGAAATTACTTATATAAGGGTTGTGAACCAAGCATACATAGGCTCGTAAGGGATTTGATGAAAAAAATGGATTTGGAATGACAAATTTGGTGTATGTGGAGGTGAATAATCATAATCGACGAACGATCGGACATTTTAAACTCTTTATAGCAAGAAAATTAAAGGAAGGAAATGAGCATTTTAGGAATGTTGCATCTGCTTCTTTTATAGGCAAATCTGAGGCCCGAAATGGAAATATCCCGAGAAGATCCTGCAGCCTTACTACACCGGGCGCGCGTGCGGACACCAACAGCGCGTGCGGTCAAATAGTGCTCGGTCGAGATATTCCAATTTCTAGCTTGATTCGAGATTTATTTTCTGACAAATGATTCTGCATATTTCTAAAATGCGGGGAAAAGATCTAAAAACATCCGAAAACTACGAAAAAGATACAAAATAACAATGTGTACTATCCCGAGAGTGCATCAAACGTTTAACGTACAAAACAAACATAACAAAAACGAAGTCAAACCAAAAAGTAGATAGTTAAACAACAAAGAAAAGAAATCACTCGTCCTCATCATAGTTAAGATCGATGTCACCAGGTAGGATCGTCTTCGAGATGATGATGATCCAAATGTAGATAAAAATGAAGTAAAATCACCGCTGCTTGCATCGTGTCGTATATGAATACCATAATCGAATCTTTGTGGATCCGATACGAAGTTCGAAATGATGTCTCGAGTCCTCATCGTCGACATAGAAATGATCCTCAAGTCCAAATGAACCCAATCCTCCTTGTCACATCTTCTACGAAGTCACTCCTCCCATGCCCAAAGATGTCCCTGGTGTACTCAGAAACATACCACCACCTTCTATGGATGACGGCGTATAGTCCGATAAATAACAGTGGCGGAATCGGCGGAATCCAATCTGGCATAGTATACGGGTAAGGTGACTATAGGTGTCTAGCGTAAATCTCAAAGAAATCTAGGATCAAACTCACTCATAGCATCTCGAAATCCTCTCTCGACCAACTCTAATGTCCTCACCCCAATGTCTATTCTCGCTCACAAAGCAAAGCTATATTAGCATCGGTTCTAGCCTGAGCTTGAACTAAATCTTTGAAACATAGCCTCAACTTGACTTTCTTTGTGGGCGATGTGGATCGCTTCAGGTGGTCTGTGTCTTTGGAGTGTGAATAGGAGGTGGAGGTTGTTGTTGGCGACGATTAGGATTATTGTAATTTATTACTCCAGTAGGTAAGGCTCTCGCTTTAAGACCAATGGGAGGAATGTAGGAGACACAGCTTCTATCCGAGGTAAGACAGGGACTTCGCAAGCTCACATAAGGCGAGAAATGAGACTAGGAACGGAGACGTCCCGCGATAACGAGTCCTTGCAAACTCACATGCCTTAGAAAAGATCAATTTCCCAGATTTATAGGAATATCTTTCACCATGGCCCAAGCAATAACTACTTCCTCTCGACCAAATGCACAAACATGTGTGGAAGGACATACATTATGGCCTAAGAACTGCTTTTATTGCCCGTATGTCCCTAATACAATTCCCATAAGCAAACCTATTTTCTATCCATTCAGCAGTAGGATCAAAGGCTTGCTGGGCTTCATAAGCTTTGGTTTGTAGAGCCATAGGATGTTCTAAACCCCATACATTATGATAATCCTCCTCCTCTGGTATATCAGTTAAGCCATAGAATACATTAATCATAGCAGGGTAAAAAGTAACATTAACACTTCTTAGAGGGATATAAGTCATCTCTCAACCGTGTCGAAGATCATAAGTAGATAATCTTGAATAAAACTCGATACCATAGAAACGTTAATCTTATCTTTTCTATCCATAGCTACATCCAACCATCCTCTATCCTTGAAAATTTCTTTCACTTCTTTCCCAATCTTCGAAAAATCAATCCTCGTTCTAACCAAACCTTACTTTTACTAAAGTACTCATCATGTGCCCGCTTAGCTTCACAGACTAGCGGTTTTCTCAAAGGTTAAACTTTTCTCCTTTTGGTTAAAGGTCTAGTTTGAACTACCGGTACTACGATTGGTACTTCAGTCTTTTTCCTCTTAGGATTACTTCTAGATGATGAGGCCATCTACGATAGTGGTATGACAAAACAACAACACAAACAAACAACACCAACAACAAGAACAAACAATTACTTAGGCTATAAAAGCAAAATAAATTCAAAATAAATTCAGAAAATTAACTAAAATTTGAAATATTTGAAATATATATATATTATTACCTTAAGAAGCTAGAATGAAAAGCTTAGGTCGCCGGAATTAATGGGGTCGCCGGAATGAGAGAAAAGAGAGCCTTGAGCTTGCCAAGCTTCAACTTTTTCCAATAGGTATCTTTTTTTTTTTATGATTAAGTTGAAGAGAAGAAGAGAGATTAACACTTATGTGATGTTTGAGTGAAGAAAATTGATTGAAAATTGTTGATTTTTGAGGAGAAGAGAGGGAGAAGTCGGGCTGTTCTTCAATTCAAATTTAGGGTGTGAGAAATGAGGAAAGGGGCGCATTTTTTAGGTTTAAGTGTGTACACACCGCGCGCTGCGTCGTAGTAGTACAGCAAGCGTGCCGGTCACATGGCCCCCAAAAAACGGAATTTTTGTCATTTTATGTGTAATAAGCTCTAATTATATCACATAAAAATCATTTGATGTTAATCTTATGATTTATGTTATATAATCTAAGTTTAATACGATTTTTCTATATAAAACTTGATAAAATATAAAAACTAATATAATATTGAAATCACATATTTTTTTGATATAATATACCTACTTTACATGACAAAATAGGTTTATTATAAATTTTTCATAAAAATATTTTTCTTTTTAAGTTTAGAAAAATAACTTTAAAAATACGAAATTTAATTATAATTTGAAAAATTAAAACACACACTGAAATTCTTAGGATTTTTTGCTAACTCCCTCAATCTCAGATTCTCAAGATTGTTATCATAACGGTCCCTTAACCTTTCTCCTAGGAGTGATGCGTTTGAATTATCTCTTTGTATTCCCTCGGGATTTTCGGATAACCACCTAATCGTTCCCTTCTTAATAACATTCAAACACTCATCCTGGGATATGGTTGTATTTCTTCCACACTGTCCAGCATGTTCCATTTTCCCACAGATTCTACACTTCATTAAAAACCTCGCTCTTCTTTTTATTGCACTCCTTGAATTTCCATTACAAAGTTCTCTTTCTCTGACTTCGATTAATAATTCCTTATTTAATTTAGAAACTAAGGCTTCTATCTTAAAGGCGACATCCTTATTTAGACCTAATCTTAAAAGTAAAATAAAAACTTTTATTCTATCTATGAAAGGCATCCAGTTCTTTTACGCCATCCGGTAAAAGACGAAACTACTTTAAAATGCATATTAAAAGGTGAATTAGAAAGATAGTACCGTAATCACCGAGTTTAAAATTCCGCTCTCAATTCGTTGGAGGGTCGATAAGTAATAATACTTCTTCCGCTTTGAGGTATCCTTCACTTCCACGAACAATTTCACCTCGTGTCCATTGGCTATAAAAGTTGTTTTTCCATCGCTTAGTTCAACGACTCAGGACTTATAGATTTTTGTTACGTCATATGGACCTGTCCATCTAGATTTAAGCTTTCCTGGAAACAACTTCAAACGTGAATTATATAAAAGTACTCGATCACCTATATGGAACTCACGACTATAGATTTTCTTATCATGAAAAGCTTTCGTGCGTTCCTTGTAGATTCGAGCATTTTCATAAGAATCGAGTCGAAATTCTTCTAGTTCTGTTAACTGAAGTAATCTATGATCACCGGCGACTTTAGGATCAAAGTTTAGAAATTTAATAGCCCATAAAGCTCGGTGTTCTAATTCAACGAGGAGATGACAAGATTTTCCGAATACTAATTTGTAAGGAGAATGTACCAATCGGTGTTTTAAAGGTCGCTCAGATGCCCATAATGCATCATCAAGTCTTTCGCCTTGCTTTTACGATTCGAGTCCACTGCCTTCTCACGATTCTTTTAATTTCTCTATTAGACACCTCTACACATCCACTAGTTTGTGGATGATAGGGTGTTCCAAGTTTATGAGTTACACCATATTTCTCAATTACCTTAGTAAATGGTCGGTTACAAAAATGTGAACCTCTATCACTAATGATAGCCCTCGAATGCCATATCGTGTGAATATATTCTTTTAAGGAACCTTAGCACTACTCGTATCATTAGTAGGGAGAGCTTCAAATTTCTACCCATTTAGAAACATAATCAACCATTACTAGAATAAATCTTTTCCAAAAGATACAGGAAAGGTCCCATGAAATCTATACCCCACACATCAAATAGTTCACATTCTAAAATCGGTTGCATAGGCATTTCATGTTTTTTCGATATATTTCCCATTTTTGACATGATTCACAAGATTTTGCATATTTATATGCATCTCTATATAGTGTAGGCCAATAGAAACCACATTGTAAAACTTTGAAAGCGCTTTTCCATCCTCCATGATGACCTCCGCCTCACGATCATGACAAAATGATAATACACTTAAAATTTCACTATCGTGAATACATTTCCTAATTATTCCATCTCGAGCATCTTCGAAAAGATCCGGTTTATCCCAATAATAAAACTTTAAGTCGTAAAAGAACTTCTTTTTCATTTGCCAAGTCCAATGAGGTGGGATGTACTTACAGTAATGTAGTTAACAATATCCCCAAACCATGGCGAATCTTCCTTTGATGGTATTCTAGTTTTTAATAATCGCATGGTTGAAGGAGTATCTATCTTAAATAGTTTCTCATCCGAAATGAATCTCGAATTTCTTTTCCTTTCCTTCATCATTATCCATCCTGCTTAGATGATCCGCTACTACATTTTCACTTCCTTTTTTATCCTTAATTTCAATGTCAATTCACAAGTAATGAGAATCCACCTAAGAAGATGCGGTTTGGCATCTTTCTTACTTAAAAGATACTTCAGAGTCGAATGGTCTCGTGTAGATTATTACCTTAGAACCAACAATATATGATCGAAACTTATCTAAGGCAAATATTACACCAACAGCTTCTTTCTCATAGTTGCATAATTAAGTCGAGTGCGTTTAATGTGTGAGAAGCATAGTAGATAGCTTTGAGAATTTTGTTATACCGTTGACCTAAAACAGCTCCTACTAAACTAAATAAATCACTTGCATCACACATAATTTCAAACGGCAAATCCCAATCTGGTGCTACTAGTCTTCGTGTAGTAGTTAATTTCGCTTTTAGGGTCTTAAAGGCTTCCATACATTTATCATCAAAGTTAAAAGGTACTTCTTTTCTAGCAAATGACTCAAGGGTTTTGCTATTTTTGAGAAATCTGCAATAAACCTTCTATAAAATCCTGCATGTCCAAGAAATCCTCTTAACGCTTTCAAATTAATTGGTGGAGGTAATTTTTCAATTACTTCGACTTTAGCTTTATCAACTTCAATTCCTTCTTCGAGATTCTATGACCTAGTACAATTCCTTCGAGATACCATCAAATGACATTTTTCCCGCTTTAGAACCAAGTTGGTATCTTCACAAATAAGTAAAACACGTTCTAAGTGTGATAAGCATTTATCAAAAGAATCTCCATACACACTAAAGTCATCCATAAAGATTTCTAAGAATTTCTCAACCATATCGTAAAAATATTGCCATCATACATCATTAAATGTAGCAGGGTGCATTACATAATCCAAACGGCATTCTTTTATAAGCAAAAGTTCCATAGGGACAAGTGAAAGTAGTTTTTCTCTCTCTCCTTTTGCAATGAATATTCAGAAATAACCTGAATAACCATCTAAAAAGCAAGAAATACTTATGTCCACTCAATCTTTCCAACATCCGCACGATGAATGGAAGTGGATGATGATCCTTTTAGTATGATCATTCGATTTCGAAAGTCAATACACATTCGATATCCTCGTAATTTCCTTGTCGGAATCCATTCATTTTTATCATTTTCTTTTACCGTGAAACCTCCTTTCTTTGGAACTACTTGAGTCGGACTTACCCATTCACTATCTGATATGGGAAAGATTATTCCCATTTCTAATAGCTTAATGACCTCTTTCTTAACGATTGTTTGCAAATTCGATTGAGGCGGCGTTGTGGCTGAATACAAGGTTTAGCTTCTTCATTCAAAATAATCTTGTGAACACAAATTTGTGGCTAATTCCTTTGATATCTGCCACTGTCCATCCAAATGCTTTCTTATGTTCTCTTAACATTCTTAGTAATTGATCCTCTTGTTCTTTTGTTAAGGTTGATGAAATGATAATAGGTAACAGATTATCATTTTCAAGAAAAGCATATTTCAAATTCGAAGGAAGTGGTTTCAACTCTAGATTCCTTGGTGGATCTTCTACTGACGGTTTTAAAACTGGTCCTTCCATTTCCAATTTCAAATTTTGATGCCATGGATGTTTAACAAACCCTCCTTTATCTAAATAAAGGATTACTTCTTTCATTTCAGTATCATCTTCATCTTCTTTATAGATGGAAAATGCCAAACATTCTTCTAATGTATTTTCATAATCTTTAGATTTGGCATCCCAGATAGTAGAATATTCATCTATAAAAGAACATGATTCTGGTTCTTTATATGGATGGTTTATAGCTTTGAAGATATTGAATGAAACTTTATCCTCATTAACTCTCGAGATTAGTTCACCTTTTGAACATCTATCAAAGTTCTTCCTGTAGCTAGAAATGGTCGACCTAGAATAATTGGCGCCGAATATCCTTCTTCCATTTCCATTATTACAAAGTCTCATCGAAGTAAAATTTATCAATTTTAACCAACACGTCCTCGATTATTCCCTTAGGATGTTTAATTGATCTATCTGCCATCTGAAGAGTCATTTCAGTATTCGTAAACTCTCCTATTCCTAGTTTCTTATAATCCTCATAAGACATGAGATTGATACTTGCTCCTAGATCACACAATACTTTCTTAAACAGAAATCCTCCAATTTCACATGGGATAGTGAAACTACCAGGATCTTTAAGTTTAGGAGGTAGTCGATGCTGAAGTATTGCAGAACATTCTTCATTAAGGCATATATTCTCATATTCTTCTAATCGCTTTTTATTAGATAGGATATCTTTAAGAAACTTTCCATAGGCAGGCATGTTGACTAAAGCTTCTATAACAGGGATATTGACATGAATATGACGAAAAGTGTCAAGGAAACGAGCATATTTCTTATCGCTTTTATCTTTTAATTTGATCTTTCGGTGGATAAGGCAAAGATTCTAAATCTATAACCTTTGGTTCTGAAGTCATTTTCTCTTTTCCTTTCTCCTTGAATCCTTGATCATTACTTGATCTCCAAGTTTCATTATCTTGAGACTTTTCCTTTAAAACATCCCCTGTATCAACTTTATCCTTCTCAGTTACTTTTAAATCTTCTTGTTTTTCTCCCTGATTTTCTCTGACATGTTCCTTAAATAGGGTTCTCAGGTCCTTATCCATAGGATCTTTCAGAATTCTAGGGACTTTTACCCATTTTTCGCCTTCAATTTCGGGTTCAACATTATTCTGTTTTAAGAATTCTTTGATAATTTCTTCCTCTTCATCAGTAAATTCAAGTTCGTCCTTTTCCTTTACGATATTACCATCTAAATCATTTTCTACCTCATTTTTTCCTGCGTTCTCTGCTCTAGTATCTTCACAATATTTCCTACTTCTCGTAATCACAGCTTTTACCTCTCTCGGGTTTCTTTCAGTATTACTTGGTAATCCTCCCGGAGGTCTACTTGTTGTTACGTTCTCCTTCTACTCAAATGATCTTCCATATTCCTTAACGATGCTTCTATAGTTCTCATTCTCGTATCATGTCCACCCACGAAGTTTTCAACATAGTCATATCCTTAGAGACCGAACCTATAGAAGTTATCATAGTTTCTATATTCTCGAGCTTGAGTAGATACTACACCCATCATTTTTCCATTAATTTATCCCATTTATCAACTCCTTCAGTTGGGTTGAACTTTGGGTGACTGGTATAGTTTGAGTAGTATGTTGTGGATAAGATTTGTGTAACGATTGTAGGTTCCGATTTGATGTATTTCCTTGATGAACTTGATTACTATATGGATTCTTATACCGAATCGATATGGCGGTTGTCCCGGCTTATTAGGGTTTTCGCACCATCTAAAAGTTGGGTGCTCTCTTCTAATAGCATTAAAGGAGTTTGAATACGCGTTGTTCAAATTCCTATGCCGTTGTAAAAACTCACCTCTTCCTTGAGTATCCTTCGGTTCTTCTATCCCTAATGACACATTATCATGATTTGAGTAGTCATTTGGTACGATAGTTTCGATTTTACAAATCCTACTAGCTCATAGAGGTCACAAATTTCCTACCCAAATTCTCCAAGTGTGCTAGAACTTCCATATTCGATGTGCATTCTCCTGCAAATGCTACTTTCTGGTGCTAGAACCGGTTTCCCACATTCTCATTATTTTTGGAAATCTTTTCTATAGCATCGTAAACTATTTGAGCTTCACTCATCATTAATGAACCACCACATGCATGATCTACATCCGCACGTGAATCTTTCCTTAATTTACGACAGAAAAGTTGGATTTGCATTTCTAAGGAATAACCATGATCGGGACAAGATCTTAGCAACTTTTTAAATCTCTCCCACGCATTCCCAAGTGTTTCTTCAGATCCTTGTCTAAAGTTGGCAATTTCGACTTTTAATTCCAAATTTCTACCCGGAGTAAAATACTGCTTTAAGAACTCGGTTTGAATTTCCTCCCAACTAGTCAATGAATGATGTGGGAGTGACATAAACCAATCTCGTGCTCTTCCTTTTAAAGAAAAAGGAAACATAGACATCCTTGTTAATTCACGATGAGCACCTTGACTTTTGGCTGTATTGCACAATTCTTCGAAAAGATAGAGATGGTGATGTGGATCCTCATCATCCTCTCCTAGAAATTGGGCTCTTGCGTCAATTAGACCAAAAAGATGAGATTTTATTTCAAAATTATTTGCTCCTTCATTGGGTAAACGAATTGGATTATTAGTCTGGTTTATTCTTAAGGTCTGATCACAAATAGGTCTCGGATTTGGTGGGTTATTATTACGATTGTTCTGGTTCCGATTTTGATTATTTCTATTCGGTTATTTGGTATTGGTAGATCTGATTAAGATTTTGGCCATGCCTCGAGCATGATCTAGCCCTTGTTCAGTGTTTCATCATCGTTTTCACCATTTTCGTATTTTGATTTGATGATGATCCTCCGTCGATTTCCACGACAAGATGACCTTGTTTCCTTTCTGCTCTTAACCGCCTTTCGTAAGTATCTATGTCAGGCTTATAAGGAATAAGTGGGGCCTTACTCTTTCTGGTCATCAACTAACGAAAACCGAAAATAGTTGAAATCGATAAAAGTAAAGATTGGTAACTTACTTATTAGGTAAGTACCAACGAAAAAGAAAATAGAAATGGGGTAAGAAGAGTGTTGACTTATCCTCGAGACTTTTGAGTTAATATAAGTAGAAATCATTCGAACACAATGAATTAGCGTCGCTCCCCGGCAACGGCGCCATTAAGCCGACGGACCTTTTCTATGCTATCAATCCTTACCGCGCAAACCGGGTCAAATTGTAGTGATAGAGTGATGAGTCGTGTCGATCCTCGTGGAAAACTTGGTAATTCACCGTGTGATTAAACACCAAGAAATCTGTTATTATCTCAATCTAAGTCGCAATTTTATCATCCAACCAAACTCTAAACTAATAAAGCATAAAACTAAAACAGATATATATAAGTATATAAATATATATATAGATATATAGCAATACATATATATATATAGATATAAGTATATATAGGTACCAAAACAATATCTAAGGAGGGAGATAGATATTATAATTATAGACTAGCCAAGAATATGTTATTGAATCTTTATATCTTTTAGTGAAATTGGATGTGCTCGATCTTTATTTTAAGTTAAATCAATTATACTGAAACGGTGCACTCCTAAACTAAACAATTCATTCTCACACGAGCATCCTGAAATTGTCATATGTCCAATCATTTGTCCAAGGTCATCCTCAAGCATGGGTCACTCCCGCTTTGTCATTCGGCCAATTTTAAGGTATGTCAATTAAACAAATGAATTAAACGTAATAATCTCTCGAGTACATATTTCAATAAGAGTTTGTTTCTCCCGAAACAAATCTACCCCGGTTAGGAAATCGGATTCCGTTGTCACGCTTTTCACTCGCCAATTTTACCCTCCGGTCTTTCTATTAACGAGTTCATAACCTAACTACGAGGCGCCAATTCATAATTAGATTATGAATTCTTTCATATCAAGTAGCTAATTCAATACGAATATAGAAAGAGATTCATTATAACCGATTTTTATCCAATTTTAGTATAGTCATCATCCATTTCCTAAAAAAGATAATACTAATCCAATTTCATATCTTGGCTAGATACTAAGTTAGCCTAATATCATTATAAGTAATATATAGATACTACAAATACTACATAAACATAAATACATTAGAAAAGTTACTGTGTTACAATCGAAGCATTCGTGAGTTGTATCCTCCGAAATAGCAACTCCTTGACATCAATGAGCCTTGATACATCCTCTAAGCATTATAACGATACTTTATACTACAAACATTATTCCGCAGAGTGCCGCTTCTGACTTTTTTATTTAACTAAAAACAACAAAACGAAACTATATATAGATATAGAGAAGAGATATATGCATTGGTACCCTTCAAAATGGTTGCATTTGAGGGGTATTTATAGAGTGTACCACAAGGCCGGCGCGTGCCGGACCACCACCGGCGCGTGCCGGCTACACAGTATATATTCCCTTGTCAGAGATTTGTGGGCCCAGTTTCAGAGATTTTTCTGTAATATTCGGCCTTCTCCGGCGCGTGCCGGACATACAACATATCTGTTGTTCATAAAAACCTATCTCGAGCTGTAGACCTCAGATTGACATGATTTGATATTCGTTGGAAAGCTCTTTTGAAGGCCTACAACTTTTATCAAGGACTTTTTCTCTGAAAATGCCTCTAAGTTAGATCAAATGTCCGTTGAAGATGAGTTACGGTAGAAACATTAAAGACAGTTGATCTGTTCAAAGTTGTTAGATTTTGGCATAATCTTTTATCCCACAAAAACTCATGATTTATACTTCAAAGTATGTCATATTTTGGGATCTCGGTAAACATCTGATCCTGCAACAAACTCAACAAAACACCAAACGTAAATCTGATAAAAAACTATCATTTTTATCGTTTCTATAACTTATGCATCTAATTATAACTACTATGATTTTTATAAGTTTTTAATGCATTTATATGAAATTATACTAAAATATCATAAATATAATAATAAAAAGTCTTATAATTTGATCATATATTTTTCATACATCACTGCACAAGAGTTTTTTCCATTCCTGGAAAAACATGAACAAAGCATTAATAGTTAGACGGTATTTGGAACCGATAAACTAGTGGGAGCTTAGTTCTGGTGATTTCCTAATCTCTGAAAAATCAAAAATAAAGCATTGCTAGTTAGACGGTATTTGGAACAGATAAATTAGTGGGGGCTTTAACCTTATGATTTGTTGATTTATTAGAAAAATCAAATAGTCCAGACGAGTAACACTATCATTAGACATCCCACAGTTCACGAGTAGTGTGTACTCAAATAAACTGCTAGTTTAAGACTGTTTCCATATAAGGAAAGTCAAGAATGGGAAAGAATGTCTATACGTGTTAGTCATTTAAACTAAGTAGTTTTAAGGCTAAACCGGAATATTAATAAATAGAAAATCAGAGGATAGGAAGGTGATTTCGGATCACTGACCAATGCATCCTTAACGATTTCCTCGAAAGCTAAGTTCTTTGGAAGAACAAGGTAGCTATGAATTAAACTATAAATAGAGTAGACAACGGGCAGTTATTTCAACTAGAATAGTGGGAGTAATATAAGGAAATGAATTTCGGATTCAATCCTTGAATATCACAGAAAATTATTCTCTATTTTCAGATTCGTTGGAACAAATGGATTTACTTTCAATTCGATAATTTGTTTGTCTTATAGAAAGTGAATATGACATTTGTAGCACGAATCCAAGAGTCGGACTTTTGTTTGATAAAGTCAGAACCACTAAGAAATGCTGAAAATGTATATGTAACACATCTTAAACTATTAAAGGCAAAAGGCTTCCCTATTTAGATAAACACTTCTTCATACTCTATTAATTTGTGCATATTTCCTAAAGACAAGATCTGAAGACTGGCTTAGGGTGATTCCTATCTCCCAGTCAAGGAACACTGTCTCAAAAGGAACATTGACTAAGCTTTCTTTCAATCGAGAAAGGGTAATAGATTTAAAGAAGTAACATAGCTTGTTCATAATGACCTTCGGGGTCTTGTGAAAGATACAAGTTAGAAGGAGCTTCTGAGTAGTGACATCTCGTCAGACCACTACTCGAAACGCCAGTAAGATTATCTAAAATATTTGGAGGTATCTCTGATTTCACCAAAGATAGAGTATTACATGCTCAGTAATAGGCCAGAGCATAGTCTTGGGACTGATGCTCGGCCAGCTCCCAGTGGAATTTATCCACTGAGGGATAACACCATAAATTTGCCTCATATAGTTATTAATGTGCTACAATACACTGCTTAACTCATTTAAGATATTGGTTGGGAAATAACGGTTTACACTATCATGTAAAACCGAGAAGTCTACCTAGAAGATGCTTACAAATTTGTGGATAAAGAGTGAATTGTTCACCCCACTTCCGTCAATATAGGCATTTAGCACTTAGTGCTTGAAGGTAGGATCGAAATTTTATGCATACGATCGATCGATGATGACTGTTCGTGCAATATCTTATACGTTGAGTAAAGGTTGGTTATAAGATTCTTAAGTTTAGAAAGTGTGGTTATACTGTCAAAACCCCTTCTGAAAGGGTCTATGAATAACAACCATGGACTTTGGAGTACGGTTACTCAAGGTAGTTACTAACTAATTAGATCAGACCACGTCCAACATTGGTTGTTGGTGATAACACTGATAATTACTACTAGATCAGAATATCAATCCACCAAGAACGCAATGGGAGTATGGTTTAACCATTACCTATTGTGTTTTTCTGAGACTTTGCAGTTTACAGAGGTGATTGATAACCTATGGTTCCTTGCGGGCTGTATTCTGATCAATAGAGGTTGGTTTAAAACCCATAACCCTGTGAATGGAGTTTTGGTACTCCAGTTCTGTTCACACTCTAGTAGAACCACCTGAGTGTCTCAAGCCCAGTGGGAGTCATTGGATCTACATGATAAGAGTCGAATGAATAGAAATTTTAACTTTCAATACAAAGCCGAGTGGTCTAGGAGTGATTCCCTAACAAGTAGAGAGTTAACCAGACCGTGAACTCTCTCAGCACTCGGTCTTGTTTGATTCCGTTAGAAAGCAGAAAATAGGGGTGATTCCTTAAGACTTTCTTGCCGAACAATTGGAATCTGAATTCATTCGGAACAGAAGGGTTTTAGCTAAGAATAAATGCATGATTTTGCTAGAAAGCAGGAAATAGGGGTAACTCCCTGATACTTTCTTGCCAATCAAACGGAATCTGAATTGATTCAGGAACCAAGGCTTATATCCTCTAAGGATCAAAGCAAACCTCTAGGTCATTTAAAAGTCACATACTTCAAGTATGTGGAATTGACCAGAATATTGATAAGTCTTTCATAGACTGAATGTCAGTATTGGTAAAGTAGTATATACATTAGTGTTCATGAATGGTAACACTGAAACAGTTGGAAACAACATGGATGTGTTATCTGAAGTCGGAAACTGACATGCCAAGATTCTCTTTATGAAAGAATCAGAATATATTCTAAAGGATTTGATTCGGTCAAATTCCCGAGAATATGTGACTCCATCTATCCTAATGGTTAAGATGATTTTGCATATCGGTATGCAACATTCAACGAAGTAGTCCTACCCTACCTCTCACGGAATGCTTCTCTAAACCTGATGATGAATAGAAAATGGGACATACTCTCTTTTGATAAGAGAAAGTCAGGAAATTACAAGTTAATCGAATCTTGGATTCGAGTATTAAAAAGCAAGTTTAGTACGTCCTCAAGTATCTTTGGAGAACGAGGAATAATATGATAGTATATTCGGGTGCGAACGTGAATATAAATGATTACACTGATTCTGACTTTAAGTGAGATTAAGGATGATCGTTAAGTTGATCTCGGGCTCAGTGTTTACTCGTGTGATTCTGAATTTAAGTCAGATTGAGGATTTCCTTCCATATCTGGGAGTAATTCCAGATCTGGCAAGCCGATACCACTTCATTGTGAAAACAGTGGAGAGGTAGCTGATAAGGATCTTCACAGTCACTAGAGGTGAATAAAGCATATTGGGAGAGTACCACCTGATTGGATGGACCGGCGACGTTTCGATCCTAAAGATCGTCTCAAGCTGACAACTTAACGGATCAGTATTCTAAGTCGCGTGGCATTTAGATGTTGCATACTCACCGAGTCACTAACCGACCCTGCGGCGGCACACTTGGAGTGTATTTTGACATCTAAATGGTTTGATGCACTTGGCGGGTACAGAATTGAAGGATATATCTCATTTGCTTTTAGAGCAAGTGGGAGAATGTTGTGTATAAGGGGTATGCTCTAAACAATTAATCACTTGCCTTTTGTGCAAGTGGGAGATTGTTCGGTGTAGTGCCCGAAAGGCAATTTCTGTAATTGTTTTTGACAGGATTTATAATTCATCTTCTGCTTATATTAATACACTGCTGAAAACCCTAAGTATATCGGTATGTAATCACATAACTCAGTGTATGGCATACACACGGGGATTGAGTTACTGATGATATGCTTAAAACTAGTTAGTCCGTGGTGAATTTAATCAGAGTATGGGTCTCATGATTAATATACCAATAATGCGCCCAGAACACTTAACGGTGTTACCGTCTTATCCGGACCGTCGGTATAGGGTACCTAGTGGGGCATTTATTTATTATGTCTATCATATAGGACTGGACCGATTTGATTTGAGTTCTCGATACAATTCCGTGATTGAGAGATCTTATCGAATCACAAGATGATCATATATGGATTAATCTCAATCCTAATGTGATCACAGTTTACTGCATGGTTCAAAGTAGGGTTTTATGGGTTAGTTAAGGATCACTTGGATATATGTGATCTGAACACTTCTCGTTGGCTCTATTCTGGAATGAGTGAGTAGTCTGTGACTTCACAGATATGGAATCCATTCCTTCCTGCGGGAAGTAGACAGACAGCCTCTTTATTTGTTAATCCTAGAAACGATCGATGGGCCGCTTCATATTATATTAGTTATGAACTAATTGATCACTAGGGGGTTAATGGTAAATAAGGATAAGATGTTTTGAGAAGGGTTTACGGAAATATCCCAAATCAAAACGAACAGTCTATGGAGGATTTATCCGTATGTAATGATTAAATCAATGGACGCTATCGACTCGAGTTGATTAGAGTGTAAGTATATATCTATAATCGATAGAGTTCGATTTTGGGTTTATGGTGGCGTAATCCCGGAATTAATAGATTGAATAAGAAATATTCTGTCCAATGAATATTTTTATTTAATTTATTGTAGCTACTGGTTATAGGTTCATGGTCCCCGATGTGGCTCCTAACATGCATATGTTTTCTTGACGTTGGGCCTTAATAATAATTAAGTAGTTGGACTATTTAATTGATGTGCGAAATAATTATTTAGTGGGCTAAATAATTAAATATATGGAAAATACATTTTTCATGGACTCGACCCTTTTGTGTATCATACGTGTGCTAACCTGATTAAATTAGGGGAGGCGCATTTTGTAAGTATATATTTATCAAGAAATTAGTTTTCTTGGATAACTATATGACATGAGATTAATTGTTTATTTGTTAAATAAGTAATTGGAAAAATATTAGATCGATCGTTAAATATTCTAGATTTGTTCTAGATTATTCTAGGAGTATCTTTTATTTAATAAGGATTATTATAATTGATTTTGTATTAATTTTTAAATCCTTGGAGGACAAGGATTTCTCTCCTATAAAAAGAGAGCTCTCATAAATCCTACAAAAGATGGAAAAACATGCCATATACACAATTATAATGGGGAGATGTCGACTTCCTATTAGGGTTTAGAGTTGGGAAAATGTTCAGGATTTTCCGGATAGCATATCAAGGAGGTCAAGTCTCAAGGATCAACATCCACCGGTTGTTGCTTGGAGATACACATCGAAAGATCGTGGCATCTCAACTATTCGGATCTCGGCTTCTCAATCTTGGAGTTCATCCTTTTTGATTGGTAAGTAGATCTCACCTTTTTGTAGGTAGATCTTAAATTATGTAGTTTAATTTTATATGATCGTGATCCTCTTGTTTATTCCGCTGCGTAATCGGGCGGATCTAGATCCTGTTATACCCCGTGCGCAATTAAAATAAATAAACGAAAAATAAATCAACAATTTTATTTAATATATTTAAAGGACTATATTACAATAGTAATTGAAATAAAAAACGATGCTATACAAAACCGAGACGAGTCGAAACTCTGTCCTTAAGACAATTTTGGCCCGGTATGTACTCCGGTTGTTACCAATTGTCTCCCAGATAACTCGGTTATACCTGCTCAAGTGGAGGTACTTGGACTTGAACCACAAATAACTCGACAATGCCTGAATCTCTTCGACTCGTGAATGGACTCGAAATGAACACCACGAAATCGAATGAGAGGTCTAAAATGCTCAAAAACTACAGGACTCAAGTACTAAGTCAGTATGTGTATGATGCAATTTCTGAACTCTCTCTCTAACTCTATCTTTTAACTCTATATTTCCTCCATTCATTTGAGGATGTTTATATAGTGGGCCTATTGTGAAATCGATGCCTTTTCATTTCCTGAATTAATGCTCAAGCATTCATGGCATTAAAATAGGCATTCATGGTTGAATATTAATCGAAAATGATTCAAATTTTCTCCACTCATTAATTCTATTTGCTTCAATTCTTAGCATTGAAGCTGCTTTCTAGAATTCGAGCTTCCGAGCTGAGCTTGTGTTGGACAACCGATCTGACTGAGCTTATTCGAATATAGCTCATTCTGAATGTGTATTGATATGGGCCAAGACCAATAGACTTTTGTATAAAAAAGTTTAATATCGCTTCAGGCCCCAGTGCCCAAGAAGGCCCATTCCCAAAGCCAAAGCCAAAGCCCAAGACCAAGGTCAACGGTCTCAGGCTCGGCACGCACGGGGCGGCGGCGGCGCTGCACAGGCTGTGGCCATTTTAGCGTAACACCGACCGCTAAAACCAACCCGCTATCTCTCCTTCTTCTAGGAGCTTATACTACATACAACTTTCTTCCCACATATATACTAGGAATTGATTCTCTCAACTCCCAATGTGGTACACTGTTTAGTTGAATACTCTTCAACTTTCACTTCCAACATTAGCTCTTTCAACCACCCAACTTTAAGCGTTAATTTATCATTCACTCGTTATTCGAATTGAATGATTCCAAATCCTGAATTCATCTACGACTCACGTAGTTTTCAGAATTATCAAAACATTACATATATTCTATACAAGAATATATCCGAAATACGCTTACAAAGTCAAAGAATAAAATGATTATAAAATCATTTTTAATTTATTTTTAATTCAATTCCTCTATATCTCCAACAATCCCCACATGAATGGAAATTAATGCAAATGCAGACTCAAGAGATTCTCGATAAAAATATTGCATCGTGAGGTAGCTTCGGCTTTGAACTCCGCCTTAGTGAAATACTATCGGATCTACTCGGCTAATCGCTGAACTTACGCTCTGAACTGCTCACCTTTTAGTGTAGAACTGCATAATAATACTCACACAATATTTTCCTTAACACTGCACTTGGTTCTCATGACTGGATTCGTTTTGGCCCTGAATCACACCTGGTTTTAGAAAGTGCGTTAGAGAATTCTAGCCTCTGAATTCTCATAGAAGTGGCCCCACTTCGCACTTACATAGCTGACCTCCTATCAAGAGTATTCTGCCATACTCCACTCGAATTTAATCAAATTATAGGAATCATTAAAAAATTTCACTTAACCTCAACACTTCTGGCAGACAACACTTTTATTCACAGAATGAGAAAGTGTTCATCGACTGCTTCATAACTTAGTTGTCCCTTTGAACCAAGATCTTGGGATCTCCGGTCAACATGGTAGGGTTACCATTACAAAGCTTATCTTTCAATAGGCTTAAGTCCCATTCTGAGTGTCAAAACTGACAATCGATCTCTAGTAAACATTTTTGAAAGCAGATCTGCAAGATTTTCCTTCGATCCTATATAATCGATGGAAATCATACCACTAGAGATCAATTATTTAACGGTATCATGTCGTTGACGTATATGTCTAGACTTACCATTATACAAACTATTTTGTGCTCGTGTAAAGCCGATTGGCTATCACCGTGGAAGCAATCGGTTTAGTCCAAGGAAGAAATCTCCTCTAGGAAATTTAGAAGCCACTTAGCTTCTTCACCAGCTTTGTCAAGTGCAATGCACGTTTGCTTTGTGGACTTCTATAACACCGCAACATCACCAATCATGTGAATTGTAATTCTTTAGAATCGAAATCCACTTGTCATCACAAAGATCTTTCTAATCCCGCATTCATTGAATATTTCAAGTACTCGTGTACTGTAATATCGCTTTCCAATGATCCTCACTAGGATTACTTGTAAACCTGCATAGTTTATTCACAACATGTACATTAGATAATATGTGAATATTTTAACTGAGACACAGGCTCACCCTTGGTTTTGACTAAGTGGATACTTAAGTCAATGTGTACTTAAGGACTTTCATTAAGCATATTGAATTCCTCCGGACGAATTCAATATAATGAGACTGTGATAACACTAGTCCCTCAGATATTCTAGAATTTTTTATTTTATTTTATTTTAATTCCCAGAATTACATCTATAAGTCCCATATCATGAGTACTCCTCATTATTAGCATATATTCTTCTAATTCACTATTTAAGACAAATAAATCTTAATATCCATTTTCAAGCTTACATACCACAACATCTCATGTAAGTACTCATATCGACGAAAGTGAGTTTCTAGTGAATTTGTATGAAGAAATCAAGACCCTCTTTTGGTGATAACCTCTGGCTACCATCCTGGCTTTTCATTGTTTAGTTTTAGGTATTCCCACCTTTGCTAAACACCCCCACATTTCCAAGTATTCGTAGATAAGCTCTCAGCTTTCCCTCAACTCATATGGGATCTTTATCCATCCTGCTCGATGTAAACCTATAAAGAATGAAATCGTGGAAACTATAGCTTCCCCCACAAGTTCGGAGATTAACTCGAACTATTCACCATGCTTTAACCAACTCTTTAAGAGTTCGGTTGAAATTCAGCATTTCTCGGATAACATCCGAAAACAATCAACACCGGTCAGAATCTAGCGAAATAGCATTTTTCTCAAAATCAAGACTTTTGTTTAAAGACAATGACCTTTCTTTGAAACCATCGGCTTTTGTTAAAAACAGCAGTTTTTGCCGAAAATCAGTGAACAAAAGAAAGAGTGTGGCCAGCACTTTTTCCATTACGATTCTGCTAGGTTTATTCGCTTAGTTGTTTTTCCAACTTCATTCTTATGGTTTATAACTTCTTTGTTGTCTTATCTTTGCTATTTTAGCAAAATTAGACACAACTTTATTTTATACAATGATCGATAAATAATCTTTACCGACTCTCGATTAGCATAAATATTTAAATCACACAACTCGTATAATTTAACTTTTACATGTCTATGTTTCTTTCCACAGAAGGAAATCGTGCCTAAGTCATATTTGCTTTGAAACATCTATGGCATGTTTATTAAATCATTTGACATAATGATTTATATTCATCCATTTTTAGATAGGAAATAAATAATTTCCACTCCTAATCATTATGCCATAGGCTTGTGACACCACATTGTATCACCAACCATTTCAATTTTAGTCATATTTCAACTCACGGTATAAAAAAGACTATTTATTGATTCAACAACTTGTACCACCACTGGTACGCATTTCAAATCAAAACACCTCGGTGTTTCATTTCATTTTTATTCAAAGAATAAAAGTTCTACGAGTCGTCACCAAAATGAGAATTTTATCATGAAGATAATTTCTCCAACTTACACGGCACGACAAACTAATGTTTTCACTAAACATTTTGGCATATTTTCCTTATGATTAATCTGCCAATTAATTAATTTTTAGGTACATTCGTCATACGAATTTATTTCTCGTTTGCAACGTATTAATCATATATGCCTCAACTGGCAACAACGGTTCAAAACACAACAAGAAATTATTTGAACCAATACACATTAAGAATATTTATTATTCCATACATTAAAATAGAAATTACATTTTCTACTTTATGTAACAACACGGAGATCCATCATCCATAGACCTCCATCTATCGTTCCTTCAAGAATTACCTCGCTTTCATCTATTAGTC
This sequence comes from Gentiana macrophylla, assembly GCA_026214975.1. Lineage (NCBI taxonomy): Eukaryota > Viridiplantae > Streptophyta > Magnoliopsida > Gentianales > Gentianaceae > Gentiana > Gentiana macrophylla. The sequence continues at coordinate 43,901,717 of CM047809.1, forward strand.
TCAATTTGTATGTATCAAATACCAACACGCACCCTAGGTAGGTAAGTCGGCTTGCGTAAACCACATTCATCGAGAAGTCCGGCACATGCGGACATCTCAAGAATCAATGCTCTCCCAAACGTCAAATTCAACTGAACATGACCGCATCCAATGATATCGGAAGTAGTTGAATTTGACATTACTATTTTCTCATCCTTGAGATGTTGGTAACTAAAAAACGATGATCTGTTCGCACACATATGTCGGGTAGCCCCAATGTCTACAACCCAAGCATATTCCTCTTCCTCGAGGTCTCTGTCAGGCTCAATTTTGACCTGTTTTAAAATCACTTCACTTCCCGCAACCTGGGAGCTTTTTCCTCGAATTGGCACACCAATAGAGTCATCTCGATTATAAATTCCATTTCTGTTCACAAACGTAAGATAAACAATTTTAAGGCTCGTTTTTAAACGACCATTTTCTCAAAAGGATAATTTAAATACAAAAAAAATTGATATTTAACACATTTTATATCAACTCGACATCAAACCAAGTAAAGTTTGTTTTCAACTCGTCAAAAACAAACTCAAACTTGTTTCAGCTTGATGAAACAGACTGGGGCCTGTTTTCAACTCGTAAAACATACTTTAGATTGTTTTTTAAATCCGTAGAACAAGTTGAAGATTGTTTTGACTCGTCAAAACAAGCTCGAGTTTATTTCAACTCGATTCTCCAACCGTTTATCAAATCGTAACAATATCAACAAGTGAAAACAAGTTTGAAACTGAACAATATTAATGATGACAATTTGAGCAGCTTTGACATTTAGTGACTTATTTCACTCGGCTGAATTTCAGCTTTACTCAGCCGCCGGCACTTTGCCGAATTTTATCTTTACTCAGCCGCCAGCACTTAGCCGAATTTCTGCTTCACTCAACCGCTGGCACTTGGCCGAATTTTTAGCTTCACTCAGTCGTTGGCACTTGGCCGAATTTTAGCTTCACTCAGCCGAAATTCTGGAGCGGCCCTTAGCCGAATTTCAGCTTCACTCAGCCGAAATTTCTGGAGCTCAAAAGGATAATACTTGCCCAGCTTGATTCGTTTTTTATATTTATTTTTTTCTTAATTTATTTTTAATTTATTTTTTATTGTTTCCATATACCTTTCAAACGAGTTGAACTTGTTCAACATAAAATTCAACTTGAATCAACCTCGTCCAAATAAAATTGAAGAAATATTCGTCAAATATTTTGATTACTCACGGGTTCGAATCAGAACAACGGATCTTCGCGAAAATTGTCTTAAGCTGTTATACCCCGTGCGCAATTAAAATAAATAAACGAAAAATAAATCAACAATTTTATTTAATATATTTAAAGGACTATATTACAATAGTAATTGAAATAAAAAACGATGCAATACAAAACCGAGACGAGTCGAAACTCTGTCCTTAAGACAATTTTGGCCCGGTATGTACCCCGGTTGTTACCAATTGTCTCCTAGGATAACTCGGTTATACCTGTTCAAGTAGAGGTACTTGAGACTTGAACCACAACGAACTCGACAATGCCCGAAATCTCTTCGACTCGTGAATGGACTCAAATGAACACCACTTAATCTGAATGAGGTCGAAAATGCTCAAAAACTACAGGACTCGAAGTACTAAGCTGTATGTGTATGATGCAATTTCTGAACTCTCTCTCTGAACTCTATCTTTTTAACTCTATATTTCCTCCATTCATTTGAGGATGTTTATATAGTGGGCCTATTGTGAAACTGATGCCTTTTCTTTTCCTAAATTAATGCTCAAGCATTCATGGCATTAAAATAGGCATTCATGGTTGAATATTAACTGAAAATGATTCAGCTTCTCCACTCATTAATTCTATTTGCTTCAATTCTTAGCATTGAAGTCGCTTTTCTAAATTCGAGCTACCGAGCTGAGCTTGTGTTGGACAACCGATCTGACTGAGCTTATTCGAATATAGCTCATTCTGAATGTGTATTGATATGGGCCATGACCAATAGACTTTTGTATAAAAAGTTTAATAATGTTCTGGGACCCCAGGCCCAAGAAGGCCCATTCCCCAAAGCCAAAGCCAAAGCCCAAGACCAAGGTCAACGGTCACGGGCTCGGGCACGGGCACGGGCGGCGGCGGCGCGCGCGCGCATGTGGCCATTTTAGCAGAACACCTGACCGCTAAAACCAACCCGCTATCTCTCCTTCTTCTAGGAGCTTATACTACATACAACATTCTTCCCACATATATACTAGGAATTGATTCTCTCAACTCCCAATGTGGTACACTGTTTAGTTGAATACTCTTCAACTTTCACTTCCAACATTAGCTCTTTCAACCACCCGACTTTATGCGTTAATTTATCATTCACTCGTTGTCCGAATTGAATGATTCCAAATCCTGAATTCATCTACGACTCACGTAGTTTTCAGAATTATCAAAACATTACATATATTCTATACAAGAATATATCCGAAATACGCTTACAAAGTCACAGAATAAAATGATTATAAAATCATTTTTAATTCATTTTTAATTCAATTCCTCTATATCTGCAACAGATCCGTCTGGCGATATTACATCCAACAAGTGGTATCAGAGCCTCCGATCTATAAATTAAAGTATATAATTGAAAGATCTAGGAGTGGATTTGCATGTTTAGATTGCCTTGTTTTTCGTTATTTATTTATTTATTTATTTTTAAATTTGAAAATTTTCATGATGATGAATGCTTTGATATGTTGTGGTTGAAGAGATGGATTGGGGTTGACACTGTTTACCCGTTAGATCTATTGAAAACTCATATAAATTCGTTATATGAGTATAGGAAATTTTGTAATTAGTTTGGTGATGTAATTTTAAATTTCCTAGAAATAGATCTGTTTTGTTGATGTTCGTCTTTTCTGTTTTTCCTGTTGATTGAGCCGTTGAAACGACAATACCTCCCGTCAGAATAAAGATCAAAGGTTGATGAAAAATCCCTCAAAATTTGGTGTCGATCGGAGTCCGTCTCGATATCGATCATTTGCAATAAAGTTCTTTCTTTGTATGTAAAAGCACATCGACCATAAAACCCTAGCTTTGAGTTCGTCGATTTTCTGGAAGTATTTGGAACTGATAAACTAGTGGGAGCTTTATTCTTATGTTGGTTGTTTTTCTGAATCATTAGAAATATGTAAGAGACTGCACAAGAGTTTTTTCCATTCCTAGAAAAACATGAACAAAGCATTACTAGTTAGACGGTATTTGGAACCGATAAACTAGTGGGAGCTTAGTTCTGGTGATTTCCTAATCTCTGAAAAATCAAAAATAAAGAATTGCTAGTTAGACGGTATTTGGAACCGATAAACTAGTGGGGAATTTAACCTTAAGATTTGTTGATTTATTAGAAAAATCAAATAGTCCAAACGAGTAACACTTTCATTAGACATCCCACAGTTCACGAGTAGTGTCTACTCAAATGAACTGCTAGTTCAAGACTGTTTCCATATAAGGAAAGTCAAGAATGGGAAACAATGTTTATATGTGTTAGTCATCTAAACTAAGTAGTTTTAAGGATAAACCGGAATATTAATAAATAGAAAATCAGAGGATAAGGAAGGTGATTTCGGATCACTGACCAATGCATCCTTAACGATTTCCTCGAAAGCTAAGTTATTTGGAAGAACAAGGTAGCTATGCATTAAACGATAAATAGAGTAGAAAACGGGCAGTTATTTCAGCTAGAATAGTGGGAGTGATATAAGGAATGAATTTCGGATTCAATCCTTGAATATCACAGAAAATTTATTTTCTGTTTTCAGATTTGTTGGAACAAATGGATTCACTTTCAATTCGATAATTTGTTTGTCCTATAGAAAGTGAATATGACATTTGTAGCACGAATCCAAGACTCGGACTTTTGTTTGATAAAGTCAGAACCACTAAGAAATGCTGAAAAGGTATATGTAACACATCTTAAACTATTAAAGGCAAAAGGTTTCCCTATTTAGATAAACACTTCTTCATACTGTATTAATTAGCGCATATTTCCTAAAGACAAGATCTGAAGACTGGCTTAGGGTGATTCCTATCTCCCAGTCAAGGAACACTATCTCAAAATGAACAATGACTAAGCTTCCTTTCAATCGTTTAACATGTGATTCTTGAATTCATATGCTGCATTATCAACACAAAAGGAAAGGTCAAGGCAATATCAAGATCAAATCATAAAATAACAGAGACACTATTACCTATTAAGTGAAAAGATACGACCTTGATTCGAGCCAATTCAGCGAATCGGACGTTTATGACTCGTAACAGTCATCAAATCGAATGAAAATCAGACCTTTCATACTCAGACCTACAATCGACACATAAGCACAAAATCAGGGCAGAGAATCGGCTCAAATCAGTATTAAAATCATGATATTAACATAAGGAAAAGAAAGATACGACCTTTAATGCATAGTAGCCTTCACATCATCAACTGCGTTGCAAGAGCACCGAATCAGTCATAAAGACTGAGATTTTATGAAATCGGAACCTTCTTGATGTGGTTTTAGCACATTGTTGTTACGATTTGGGAGAGGAGCCTTCATAGAATCAAACTCTGTGTTTCTCTAATGGTTTTTCAACACGAGGTTTGAACGAATTAGGAAGGTAGAGGAGACAACAAGCAGGATTTCAGGGGCGGCCATTGAAGGAAAGGATTGTGTTCATTGAATGAGGGGATTTGGGGTGAGAGAATTCTGGAAATGGCTGAGATAATTTAGGGTTAGGGATAGTTGTTATATGAGGTTTGAAAAAGGGTAGGGACGGGTTAAGTAAAAAAATATTTTGGGCCAGTTAAAAACGGAGGTTGCATTGGGCCCTAAAGAAAATGATTTCAGCACAGATCCGGCCCAGTAGCTATACATATAGAAACATGTAATTAAGTAGTTTAAATTTGAATCAAATTTATAAAAATTAATTAACTTAATTTTATAAATTTAATCAAGCAATTTTAAATAGTTAATTACATATTTTAATGATCCTGCATGGAATGAATTAAACATAACAATTTTTTCCATATGATTTAAGCTTTAAACTTTATGGCAGTTAGTGACAGGAGTATTTTATAAAATCACACCTTAAAGGGTATTTTGGTAAATTAATCAAACTTTAAACTCAACTGGGGCTCATAACTCAACAATCTCCCCTTTTTGATTAATTTTCAAAATACCTCGTACGCTCCCCCTTGATTACAGCTCCACCTACATACGTACTTTCTCCCCCTTAGTTTGAAAACTAAGAAAAAGGAGTCATAATGGTACCATATGTAGGTCGCTATGCAACTTTTCGAACGAGGCCTGGGGTAAGGGCTTCGTGAAAATGTCAGCTACCTGATGCGTAGTTGGCATAAACTCAATAAATATCGTTCCATTTTGCACGTGATCACGTATAAAATGATAACAAATGTCTATGTGTTTGGCTCGGGAGTGTAATACATGATTGTGTGCAAGGTCTATTGCACTAGTACTGTCGCAATAAACCGGAACACAATCTACAGACATGCCGAAGTTTGCTAGCTGTTGTTTGATCCAGAGGAGTTGAGCACAACAATTTCTTAAGGCCACGTACTCAGCCTCAGTAGTGCTAAGAGCAACACTAGGTTGCTTCTTAGAAAACCAAGAGATGAGACGGTCCCCAAGTAATTGACAGGTACCACTGGTACTCTTCCGTTCAATACGAAAGCCACCATAGTCGGCATTGCTGTAAGCGATAAGTGTAAGTGATGAATCTCGAGAGTACCAGAGACTCAAAGTGGGTATGTGCCTGAGATATCGGAAAACTTGCTTTACTGCTTTGTAATGCGATATCTTAGGGTTAGATTGAAAGCATGCACATATTCCTACGGAAAACTGTATGTTGGGTCTCGATGCGGTCAGGTATAGCAGAGAACCGATCATGGATCGATACAAGTGAGAGTCAAACGGCTCCCCATCTTCATCAAGGGCAAGTTTGACCGACGAACTCATAGGAGTCATGGCAGGTTTCAACAGGTCAAACTTAAACTTGGTGAACATGTCTTTGATATACTTAGTTTGACTTATGTGTGTGCCGGACTGTGTTTGCTTGATCTGTAAGCCGAGGAAGAAACTTAACTCTCCCATGGATGACATCTCAAACTGAGAGGACATCAAAGTCTCAAACTCAGTGCACAAAGCCAGGTCGGTAGAACCGAAGATAATGTCATCGACATAGACCTAGGCAACCAGGATGTCAGAGCCGGACTTCTTTATGAATAAGGTGTTATCCACCCTACCCCTAACGAAGCCATTAGCTAAAAGCACTGATGACAACTTATCGTACCATGCTCTAGGCGCTTGTTTGAGTCCGTAAAGTGCTTTCTTGAGACGGAAGACATAATCGGGATGGAGTGTATCCTCAAAGCCTGGGGGTTGTCGAACATACACTTCTTTATCGATAAGTCCGTTTAATAAGGCGCTTTTGACGTCCATTTGATGAAGCTTTATTCCTAAGCCAGATGCAAACGCAATTAAGAGTCAAATGGCTTCCAGCCGAGCAACTGGGGTGAAGGTCTCATCGTAATCGATGCCTTCATGTTGGGTATAACCCTGGGGCGAAGGTCTCATCGTAATAGATGCCTTCATGTTGGGTATAACCCTGGGCCACCAGCCGAGCCTTATTCCGAACGACTTTACCGTTTTCATCTAACTTGTTCCTAAAGACCCATCTTGTGCCAACCGAGGTTTTACCCTTAGGTAGGGGAACAAGTTCCCAAACATCTTGCCTTTCAAATTGATGAAGCTCTTCTTACATAGCTATAACCCACTCATTATCTATGAGGGCTTCATCAACCTTTTTAGGTTCGATGTTAGAAACAAATGCTTGCAAAAATGAGGGATAGAAAGTGGACCTTCGGGTGCTAACACCAGTAGTGGGGTCACTAATGATTAAGTCTGGGGTGTGATAACTTTCCCATCTGTGTTGTGGACCACCACCATTCTCCTCTTGCATGTTTCTTCGTTGGGAGCATCATTTGCTAAGATGTCATTCACAACGGGTGCTGTTGGTTCAACAACTACTTCTTTTGTTACTTCCGTTCCAGGGGATGTTTCATTTTGTGTGGGTGGAAGCAGCTCGAGCTCATCCTCCAAGTCCAACTGCTATACACTTACTTGCTTATCTTTCACACTAGAGCGCATGTTAGTCAAGGAAACAGATTCATGAAATGAAACGTGTATGGACTCGAGAATGCATCGAGAAACTGGATCGTAGCATCTATAAGCCCGTGAGATCTCAGAATAACCAACGAATATGCATTCGATGGACTTAGATGCAAACTTATCCAAATTTCCCTTATCATTCAACATGAAACACTTGCATCCAAAAACGTGAAAGTAGTTAACTTTCGGAGGCCGATTTCCTAGGACTTCATAGGGTGTCTTGTGCAATCTGTGTCTAATAGACACTCGATTAACAACAAAGCATACACAAGCAACAACCTCAGCCCACAGAAATCGAGGCACCTTGAACTCATTTAGCATCGTTCGAGTAGATTCTTGCAGTGTTCGGTTCTTACGTCAACGTCGCCGTTTTGTTGAGGAGTTCGACGAGCAGAGAATTCGTGACGGATACCAAGGTACTCACAGAACTCTATAAGGCTAGTGTCCACGAATTCACCACCTCTGTCACTCCGGACAGCTGCAATAGATATATCAAAAGTATTCTGTAGTTGCTTCACGAGAGTGGAAAATGCCTGAGCACTATCACTCTTGTGAGTCAAAAATAGAGTCCACGTATATCTGGAATAGTCATCAACGACGATGAGCACATAAGACTTTCCACTGTGACTTACTACTCTACTAGGACCAAACAAGTCAATGTGTAACAATTCTAGGATGCGAGTGGAAGACACTTCGTGTTTGGATCTGAATGAAGTTCTAGCTTGCTTACCATGTATACACGGCTCACAAGTGTCAAATTCATCCCGAACTAATGTTGGTATACCTCGTATGAGATTCTGTTTGCACTGCTTCTCAATAGTGGTAATACCAACATGACCTAAGCGACGGTGCCATAGATTTGTGTCATCATGTTTAGATACGAGGCATGTTATCGGGCAATTAGTGAGGTTGTCCAGTTCGATCTTTTAGAGATTATGCACACGAAGACCAGTTAGGACAACGTTCCCTAATTTATCAAATATCGTGCAACTATCCTCATCAAACACAATTTTGAGGCATGAGTCACTTAACTGTGATATGCTTAGTAGATTATACTCCAATGCTTGACTAATAAGACATTATGAATAATAAAACAATTTGGGTTACCAACTGATCCTGTGCCAAGGATCTTGCCTTTTGAGTTGTCTCCGAAAGTGACCGACCCTCCATTTGATATAGCTTTGTAATCTCGGAAGATTGCGGAGTTTCCAGTCATATGTCGAGAGCATCCACTGTCCAAGCACCTCTTTGTATTGCTTCTATATAGTTTTTCTTTAAGACATGCTTGCAATACAAAGATTTTGTATGGGTACCCTTAGTTCTTAGGTCCTTTGGGGTTAGAATCAGGCTTGATCGAGTCCTTTCAAACCCATACCTTGGTTTGCTAGCAGCCTTCTTTGTCCGGGAGGACTCGGGCTGTTTGCAGTGACGTGGGTTGGGTTGGTATGTGGTCGATTGCATTCGATTGACCTGATCTTGCCAGAATAGCATATGGGCCAAAATAGGGTCAAACTGGGGAAGTCTATGTGTATAGGTGTGTGCCTGGTGTATGCGTGGATCGTATTGTGTAGTTGGGTAAAAACTGGGTGAAGCATAATTGTTATGAGTGAAGTGGTTATGTTGAGCAGGGCTCCTTGAACCTCTTCGATCATAGGCGTATGCATGAGTATGGGGGGAAGAACGATGTGATGTGTGTGTGGATGTTGATGGAACGTTCTTATTTGTGAGATATACGAATATCACTAGTGCATATCGATTTTTGGGGCACAAGATGACAAACCTGATACACTTGGAAATCTCATCATTGTGTCAAGAAATTTTGTGTTCTTTGAAGCCGTCTTTTCATGCAAAGACAAATTCAAAAAAAAAGGATTCAAGTTCCAATAAGTGGACTAGTGAGTCTGTTGGAAATGAAACTCAAGAAGTTGAGGAGCTGCATCGCAGCAAGCGGACTAGGACTTCAATGTCATTTAGTCCGGATAATCTAACCTATATGGTAGAAGATGACTAGAGTGAACCAGTTTTGGAGCTGAAGTATACTCATGTGATGTGGAGTCTGATGTACATAACGAATTGTACACGACTACACTTAGCATGTGTTGTGACTAAGATGAGTAGGTTCACAACCATGAGAACCAAAACGGCATTAGGGAAAATATTGTGTAAGTATTGTTGTCTTGGTTTACAACAAAGGCTGAACAGTTCAAGACAAGTTCACTGATTAGCCGAGTAAATCCGGCAGTACTTCACTAAGACAGGTTCAAAGCCAGAAGTTACTTCTTCCGATGCAATATTTTTCTGTCTGAATTCTCTTCAGTGTCAGCATTTGCATTTTAATTAGCATTAATTTCCATTCATGTGGGGGGTTGTTAGAGATATTTGGGTCAGAAGCCCAAAACGTTTATTTATGAGTTAATAAACGATCCACTTCGGGGTTAGTTTCGGATACGGCTCATTATAATTTATCAAGAGCTTATAGTATCATTGAAGTCTACGTAAAACGTAGATAGTGATAGGCTTTCGACTCACTTAGTTTGGACATCCGGTGAATGTGAAATTAATACTCGATGTAGGAGGGTTAACCGCATCGGTTTTCGGCCTATCGATCCATCTCGGTACCATTTTAGCTTGCTTGACTATTTCAAAGGCCAATCCATTACCGGGCATTACCCGGGCAATATGAACGTGGGAGAAAATTGGTAATGTCCATTACATGGATAATACTAAATATAGTGATTTAGTGGTGCGTAACCTCCAAGTATTTTTCTCCTATAAATTCCCTCACTAGTGGGAATTCAACGTATGCCAAAGAAAAAACAAATCTTCAGTGCAATTTTACTTTGAAAATTAGAGCATTTCATTTAGTAATAGTTCTTCATCGTTGAAGAGAAATTCTAAACACCGTGGAGTTCTGATAGCCAAAAATAGTAATGACCAACCTTAACCGGCAGAATACCAGGTCGGAAGTACTATAGTGGAGAGCAATGTCGTAACCCACGAGGAATCAATCGAGTACCAAAGTCATTCTGATGTGATCCGTCCCGAGACATTTTATTTGTTTTGTTTATTTTAGTTTTCAGTGTTTTAATGAATAAAACGGCCTTAAACCCGTGTCAAAAGTTGCCCATAGGTTAGTATATTGGGCCAGGTGTTTATTTTTAGCAAATAAAAGCCATTTGGGCTTATTTGGGTCAGGTTAGGTTTAGTGCAAAATAAAGTGGCGAAAATTACTATGTAATTTATCCCACATTGCTTAGGAGTTGGTTAGTCATTTATTTTGTAGCCTATATAAAGGCATTCCTTGTAATTTTATATGAATAACGAATGTTGAATCTATTATAATGAAATTGAGAGTTTTCTCTTTTCCCTTGGTCTGTGATTGATCAAGAACATCGCTTGCGAGCGAGTGATCTCTTTGTCGTAGAGATTGCACCCCTTTCGAGAGCTTATCAGCGTTCTTGAGCAAAGCGTTGAGTTGTTCTTGGCCCTCTTCCTAGACTGCTGCCCAGTTAGGTTAGGGTTTTTCGGCTCGTATTGATCCTTTCGTCGATCTCCTGGGATCGTATCGCATCAGTTGGTAGCAGAGCTCAGCGACGAAGGTATCAAATATCCCCGTTTATTTTCCTTCTTTAATTTTCTTATTCAAAAAAAAAAAATTAGTTTCTTGTTTTTTTTGTTCATTAATTTCGTCCACCCTCTCTCAAGAACATCCAAAATCTTCAAATCTTCATCCATCCTTCCCGAAAAACTTGAAGATTCTTCAAACATTCATCCCAAGAACCCTAATTATTTTACAGATCCCGTTTTTTGTATCAGTTCGTTCCCTAACCAAAACAACTCGAAAAATTCTGAACTTTTTACCACATATACAACACATCTCGTGCTACAATTGCTCTCTTTACACCCAATCCAGATTCAACATAAATCTTGCCTAAAACCGCCGATTACTCCAAACAATCTGTCCAGAAAAACTGCAGCAGTAAATCTTTGTTTGAATTCGTTTTCAGTGGGTTAAAAGAATCAAAATTACCTGAAAATTGGTGAACTTATAGGAAATTTGCAGATCCACAACTTTTGTCTTTTGGTTTTTGGCAAATTCGCTGTAATTTTAACGGATTCGGCACCTTAAGTCACAGCTATCAATCTGGAAATTTTTGACAGATTGCATCAGTTTCTGAAAAACGATTGTTTGAGTGACTTTCGTATCCCCAAAAAATCTGAAAATTTGGCATCCTTTAGAAAACTCTCAGTTCTACAACTTTTGTCTTTTGAGTTTTCCCAAATTTGTAGTCGTTCGGTGCTTAAATACGTGGGTTTCACACCCAGTGTGTAAACATTTTCACACATGTGAAATTCTGTTGTCATAACAATTATGAAACTAAGGCATCTGGAGGGTATGAATCATTGAAAGGAGAGATGTTTGTGGTAAAGAAAGCCTTAAGTAGTGTGGTGAACGTGGAGAATGATTTGCACCGAGAAAATAGTTTTCATACGAGGGTTTGGGTTAGTGGGAAGGTTTGCTTAATGAAAATTGATGCGGGAAGTCATTGTGCCAATGTCATAAGTCTTTGGTTTTGTCTCCGATTTAGCTATTCCTCGACGACACCTCATCCTCAACCATATACGTTGCAAGGACTCAAATGATGTTGGTCAAGTGCGAGTTACCAAACAGGCCTTAATCTCTTTTAATCTTGGTAGGCTCGATGATGAAGTTTTATGTGATGTAGTCCCTATGCATGCTTGTCATATCATACTTGGGAGACCGTGGCAATATGATAGGAGGGTTACGTATGATGGGTATTTGAATAGCTACACCTTGCGCCATAAGAGGATGAGACTTACACTCCGTTCCTTATCCCCCGAGGATGCCCACAAAGATCAACTCAAACTAGCAGCCGCACATGAGGAAGCTCGTTTGAAACGTGAATCCGAAAGGGAAAAAGCCTTGGTTGAAGCAAACAACGAAGAGAGTGTTAACATTCAAGAGGAGGTAGTCCAAGAGTCTATGGTGGCAGATGCAATCACCGAGGAGAATGAGATTGTGGAAGAAGTAGTGGAGAGTCATGTTGACCATGCGGAACCTGAATTTGTGAATGCGCCTGAATTTGTGGATGAGAAATTAGAGAGTGTGCCCAAAGTAGTTAATGATGAGGCGGAAATTGTTGTGGACAAGATAGTGCGCATCAATGAGACAGATTGTTGAAGAACTGTTGAGTGTAGTGATGAGCATCACGAGGTTCTTGATACACCATCCGAGGTTCCCGGTTTATCTTTGAAGGTAGTTTGTGGTGAGAAACCGGTGCATTGTTTTATGGATCCTTTTGATATGCGTGTTGACGACGCCCCTACACCATATTGTTCTGATTGCATTGCTTCTACGCCGAGTGTTCTTGACATCAATCTCAAGCCGTTGGACTTTTCTTTTGTTGCACTGATGAAGAATGACTCGTTCGTTCCATGCACCATTGTTGTGATGCCATCTGTCCACTTCATATTTGATCCCGGTATATCTTTGCTTCTGCTTGCGGGTTGTTCATGATTGGTTTCGGATGCTGACTTCTATGACGTCCTATTGATTCGAGGACGAATCCTTTCCAACCGGGAGGAATGATGTGATCCGTCCCAGACATTTTATTTGTTTTGTTTATTTTAGTTTTCGAGTGTTTTAATGAATAAAACGGCCTTAAACCCGTGTCAAAAGTTGCCCATATGTTAGTATATTGGGCCAGGTGTTTATTTTTAGCAAATAAAAGCCATTTGGGCTTATTTGGGTCAGGTTAGGTTTAGTGCAAAACAAAGTGGCGAAAATTACTATGTAATTTATCCCACATTGCTTAGGAGTTGGTTAGTCATTTATTTTGTAGCCTATATAAAGGCATTCCTTGTAATTTTATATGAATAACGAATGATGAATCTATTATAATGAAATTGAGAGTTTTCTCTTTTCCTTTGGTCTGTGATTGATCAAGAACATCGCTTGCGAGCGAGTGATCTCTTTGTCGTAGAGATTGCACCCCCTTTCGAGAGCTTATCAGCATTCTTGAGCAAAGCGTTGAGTTGTTCTTGGCCCTCTTCCTAGACTGCTGCCCAGTTAGGTTAGGGTTTTTTGGCTCGTATTGATCCTTTCGTCGATCTCCTGGGATCGTATCGCATCACATTCTCATACTTAGTTTAGGTTAATCAAGTTCATTCAAGTTCTGATTATGCTAAAACGATATTTAAACGAGAGATAAAGAAAGAAAGAGACATAGACAAATTACGATCCAATTGAATACTTTCGCCCCTCTAATCGACTATTTGAGAATGGAAATTACCAACCAACCATCCTAATGCTTATATCGACTCGTTCATGGGTGCAAACTCCTAAGATAGTACTAGACGCCATGCAACAACCTAGTACCCTTTGCCCGGTTCAACAGTCCGCCTTTAAGGATTTAACTGACCGAAACAAGATAAAAGCTCTAGAGCCGCCCGATTTACACCGATAAACCTCATTACCCAATCGATCTGCACAACTCAGTCAATTGTAAATAATGATCTTAAAACCCCTTTTCCCACACCCCTTCGCAACATACATTTATAAAAGTGGTGTGTGTGTTCATGAACTAGATGTACAAGCTAATTCATGCATTAAGAGCAAGTTTTAAGACATGAATTCATCGATATAACAACAATTAAACACTACCTATTCCCAAACACATCAACTAGAGGGTGATTTCTTCAACTTTCACATGATTTGACTATGTAGTAAATTAGCTACTCATCACAAAACAAGAAATAACAATCAAAGCATGAAATCAAAGCCATAAACAAGATAGAAACTAGATTAGTTACCAAAATCGTGATAAAAGTCGGATTACATCAAGCCCCAACACCACCCATGTCACTTTGGAAGAAGAAGATGATCCAAAATGCAAAATCAAGGGAAGAGAAGCTAAAATCTAAGCTAAATTAAGTCTAATCTAAGGGAAATTAGAGAAAGAAAGAGTTTTGAGGGGTGAAAAGGGAGGAAAAGGGAGGAAAAGGGAAGAAAAGGGGATGGGGAGAAGAAGGGAATGAGTAGTTAGAAAAATTTTTGATCCAAGTTGAGTTTATATGACTGAAAATTGCTATCTGTAGCACTTGGCATGCGCCACTAAAGGTCTTGCGTGCACCACTAAAGGTCTGGCGCGCGCCAAACGTCACTGTAGCTATTCAGAGAGTTTCAGCCTTTGCGCCAAACTCACAGCAGCTCATCAAAATCACCATAAATTGAGTTGTATACCTCCGATTGATGTGATTTAAGTTGAGTTGGAAAGATCATTCAATTGTCTACAACTTTCATGAAGACCACAAGTCTGGAAAATGCTTGTATCTTGGATCAAATTGCTGATTAAGTGAACGTAAGGTGAAAGCAACAATTATTTTTGGTCAATTTCCATCCCCGGGCTTCGGTTATGCCACTCTAAGTCTAACGCCTCATCTTCCGGGCTTATTAGTCACCTATTTCCAGCATTTCCATAGCACAATATACCAAGCATAATCCCGCAAGATAAATAGGGCTCTAATAGGGCCAAAACACCGTAAAATGCCGAGGTTTTCCATCAATGTGACGGTTCACCTCAAAGTGAGTGCTCACTGTGTTTTTACCCTATAAATAGTCTAAAACTACCTAATATAAGCCAAAAGTGTCATAAATGGGGGTTAAAACATGCACCGAAGCATAGTAAAGTTGAATCTCATCAACCACCCCCCACTTAGCGTTTGCTCACCTTCGAGCAAAATGAGCGTTTTAATAGAATCCGAAGAGTCAACATTACAAGCGTAGGTCAATAACAATCACATATCAAAGATAACCGACAAGTAAATTAGTAAATGCATGCAACTTAATCATACCTTATCAAGCAAACGGGATATGTGTATGTGTGTGAATAGCTTCTCCTACATTTACCACGGTTTACCGGTTTGGATTATGGATGCTAGGTCATTGCGACTACACCATAGGCTCATACTTCATAAGCATCTCCACTAATCGAGACCAACCGAGGTTAAGCAAGGTCGAGTAAGACTTGCAAGGTTGTAATGTTAGGCTCGGGACAGGGCTAACCGAAGGGATTTTCTGGGGAATAAACAACAAAAAGATAAACATGAGCAAGCTCAATCATGGGGTGTAACGATACAGAACGTAGCTAGCTCTACCCTTCTCTAGCTCAAAATGACTATAGAAACATGATTCAAGAAGTAGAACGCCATATCGCACTTTGTCTCAAGTGTAATGAGGCAAAAAAGTATAAGAAATTATGTTTCTTCACTAAAAACTCATCCCAAACACCAACATAACAAAAATAAGTCAATACATGAGTCATAAACACTTGGCTTTGCTTTCTTTGACTCAACCTTTTATTTACCTTTCATGACTTTTTCTTTTCTTTTCTTTTTTTCTCTTTTTTTTTGATTTTGAACTTGAATTTTTATAAGGTTTGAGTCAAAGGCCATCACATACACATAAAATGAATCTAGCTCCTACTCTCCAATATCATGAAATAGCTCGTAAAACACACCAACTCCTATCAAGAATACAAACCACTCTACCACCCCACACTTGCGTAAGCAAGTGTGATAAAAAGAAAAGATTAAGCTCAACTCGTAGGGTGTTCAAGGTAATGTAGACCACAAATAAGGCTCACGGGTTGGGTAATTACGGCTAAATAACGAAGGCTAAGTGTCGGATGGGGGTCTAACCATCCTATCAAGGCTTAGAGGGGTTACTGTGGAATATGTCACGGGATGGCTATCTGGCTCTGGTTAGGTCAAATAAACGCCATAACTGTCATCCTAAACTCTACCAAAGTCGGCCTTTCTATTTCGTCTCGAAGTTAATGATATGAGTTCTAGGTAGCCGAATTGTGCCTAAGTCTACCATAATCGGTCACTATTACCATTGCTCATGAAATTGAAGCTATACGTGCGTGAAAAATCCAATTTTCAAGATAAGATAGTAAGCCAAGTAACATGAATTCAAACGTTCACTACACCATTTATCCTGTCAACGTGAAGGCTCAACATACGAATGCAACATCAAAACCATGGAAATTTTTAAAAAAATGCTCAAATTTTGCTAAAGAAGTGACCAAACCCTAAGCATACAACACAATGGCTCAAGTATCAATGAAGCACATATCATAGCTAAGCCCACCACCCCCACTTTAAATGCAACACTCTCCTCAGTGTGTGAATGAAAAAGGAAAGAAGACTTAGCTTAACCCGGCAGAAAGGTGCAAACCATGTACGTGACAGATCCATGAAAGTTCCACTCGAATACCTGAAGTCATGAGACAAAAATACCAAGAAAACACATGCATGGGGAACAGCCACCGTGCCAAAAGCAAACAACAAATATCGAGGTATAATAAAAGAGCGCAAAGTCACATACACGATCATATGAAACCAAAAAGAGGAACCGACTTGGGATGAAAAGACATGAAACCGACTTGGGATGAAAAGACAATCAAACAAGGAAAACAACATCCATGCAAAAAGATACGAGCCAACAACGGTTCGAAGAAGAACCACTCAAAAACGGTACCAATACCCCCAAAGTATCACCCTAGACCACTCCTGGCACCAATACTAAAGCAAAAAACACAGAAATGATGGGTTGCCTCCCCCAAACGCCTTTGTTTTACGTCATTGGCTTGACTTATTAAGAAACTAAAAGAAAAGCAACAAAACATGAGTGGAATGAAAGAAAAAAATTGCACATCTTTTGCTTAATAGCTTCAAGAACATGGCAGTTAAAAAAAACTTTCATCCACTTTTATTTTTTAACAAAAATAAAAACATCTATCTAAAACATTCTAAGTTTAAAGTCCTTAGTTCGACTCTCTTTACCCGTAACAATGCTAAGGATAGTTATACCAAAGGAGAGCAAACCGTTGCGTCTCCCTACACAAATCAAAAGAATTGAGCACACCCTTAAAATGGAGCAAGACAAACAAGGGGCTCAATCCCAACCACCAATATTGGTTCAAGAAATTCATTGTGTAACACAATGAATTCAATTTCCCTGAATGAGAGCATATGCCAAGTAACAAAGATTCAAACACCAAGCAATAACATTTTGGATCAACCACAACATCAACGTATTCAATGTGGTCCACCACCACAACTTTATCAATAAGGTTCAAAGAAGAAGGAATAATTGATTCACTAGTAGCATGATTCATACCTTCTTCATAACATTCATGATGGGTGATTACCTCAAGGGTCGACGGTGGAGAAAATAAAATTTCATCATTTTTAGCACTCATCTCAACCTTCCTCTTCTCAATCAATTGCTCTACCCGGTTCTCCACGTTCTTTAATTCCGATTGAAGAGTAGTAGCATTCGTTTTAATATCCATCAACTCCTGACTTTGCTCTTCCAAGGCTCGGCCTTGCTCTTGCAAAGTTTCATTGATTTGCTCCAAGAGGATGTCAGTTGAGCTCTTTTGTGGAGGAGGAGGTAATTATGAAGGTTGAGCATATTTCAAATAGGCATTGGTGTGTTGAAACTGAGAACTTGGAGGACTCCCCCACTCATTGTCGTATGGTGATGTGTATGGGTTGAACTGATAATATGGTTGGAATCCAAAACCCATACCACCAAAATTAAAGCCTCCAAATGAATAGGGAGGAGAGCCCTCATAGCCATACGGATCCATACATTGCAATTCAAGGGAACAACAAGAACACAATCACGGTATCCAGTCACCACCTCTACCGCAGTAGGTGGTGTGACTCTTCAACAGAAATCCAACATCAAGAAAGAAAAAAAAAACAAAAGAAATAAAACAACCTAAGCCTAAGTCTTCCAATGACTTGAGAGATATCGATTATCTCCCCAGAAACGGTGCCAGAAAAACTTGATGACCAAAATAGTAACGACCAACTTTAACCGGCAGAGTACCGGGTCGGAAGTACTATAAAGGTGAGCAAGGTCATATCTCACGAGGAGTCAATAGAGTACCAAAGTCATTTTCATACTTAGTTTAGGTCAATCAAATGTTTGTTCATGGAAATTTTATACTTAAAACGATATTTAAATGAGAGATAAAGAAAGAAAGAGACATAGCCAAATCACGATCCAATTGAATACTTACGCCCCTCTAATCGACTATTTGGGAATGGAAATTACCAACCAACCATCCTAGTGCTTATATCGACTCGTTCATGGGTGCAAACTCCTAAGATAGTACTAGATGCCATGCAACAACCTAGTACCCTTTGCCCGGTTCAACAGTCCGCCTTTAAGGATATAACTTACCGAAAGAAGATAAAAGCTCTAGAGCCGCTCGATTTACACCGACAAACCTCGTTACCCAATCGATCTGAACAACTCAGTCAATTGTAAATAACGATCTTAAAACCCCTTTTCCCACACCCCTTCACAACATACATTGATAAAAGTGGTGTGTGTTCATGAACTAGGTGTACAAGCTAATTCACCCATTAAGAGCAAGTTTTAAGACATGAATTCATCGATATAACCACAATTAAACACTACCCATTCCCAAAAACATCAACTAGAGGGTGATTTCTTCAACTTTCACATGATTTGACTGTGTAGTAAATTAGCTACTCATCACAAAACAAGAAATAACAATCAAAGCATGAAATCAAAGCCATAAACAAGATAGAAACTAGATTAGTTACCAAAATCGTGATAAAAGTCGGATTACATCAAGCCCCAACACCACCCATGTCACTTGGGAAGAAGAAGATGATCCAAAATGCAAAAATATGGGAAGAGAAGCTAAAATCTAAGCTAAATTAAGTCTAATCTAAGGGAGGAAAAGGGAAGAAAATGGGAAGGGGAGAAGAAGGGAATGAGTAGTTAGATAAAAATTCGATCCAAATTGAGTTTATATGACTGAAAATTGCTATATGCAGCACTTGGCGTGCACCACTAAAGGTCTGGCGCGCGCCAAACGTTACTGTAGCTATTCAGAGAGTTTCAGCCTTTGCGCCAAACTCACAGCAGCTCAGCAAAATCACTATATCTTGAGTTGTAGACCTCTGATTGATGTGATTTAAGTTGCGTTGGAAAGATCATTCAATTTTCTACAATTTTAGTGAAGACCACAAGTCCAGAAAATTCTTTTATCTTGGATCAAATTGCTGATGAAGTGAACGTAAGGTGGAAGCAACAATTATTTTTGGTCAATTTCCATCCCCGGGCTTCGGTTATGCCACTCTAAGTCTCAAGCCTCATCTTCCGGGATTATTAGTCCCCTATTTCCGGCATTTCTATAGCACAATATACCAAGCATAATCCCGCAAGATAAATAGGGCTCGAATAGGGCCAAAACACCGTAAAATGCCGAGGTTTTCCATCAATGTGACGGTTCACCTCAAAGTGAGTGCTCAATGTGTTTTTACCCTATAAAAACTACCCAATATAAGCCAAAAGTGTCATAAATGGGGGTTAAAACATGCACCGAAGCATTGTAAAGTTGACTCTCATCAAGTTCGCCGCTGTTCAAAAATTGAAGTGTCACTACATTGAACAGGTGAACCGTTGTATCCTGGGAGAAAATTGCTAGTACCGTAGGCACTATACCGGAGCAAATTGTCTTAAGGAGAGAGTGATTTCACTCGCCTCGGTTTGAGTCTTTACTTTTATTTCATTTAATTTTTGCATTTTAGTACTTGCAATATCCTTTACAATACTTGGATCCTTTTGTTGTTTAACTTGTTCTTGTATTGCGGTTTTATTTTTAACACATATTGTACCACGGACCTAACACTAATAAGTGCAAGACATATTCCATTAAATAACCATAAGAAAACTAAACATTGTAAGTCACAGAACTGCTTCTTTTGCCAAGAAGCTTGTAAATCCAGTCAGTTGGTCTGGATTTCTCCCTAATTGGATCCGTATGGTTGAGAAACATGAACGGCCAGCTAGAGAATCCATGGTGCGATTTTGTTTGACTTAATGAAAGTTTACATTTTTGAAAAAAAAAAAAACATAATGGTACATTCAAACCAAATAATGATATCAACACGTTTTTTAGAGCAGATGAATGGAGCCAAGTAGCAATTGTATTTGACAATTCTATTAAGGTGCACTTTGTCAACTTGCATGAATGACAAACATCATTTATTGCAAGTAAATAAAAAAATCACAGTGCCTTAAGGACATCATAATTATTCTACTTGGACACCCAAATTAGATGACACCAAATTTTCATCTGTTGTTTTACCTAAGGCACCATACTGATAATTACATATACCCAATACACCACAAAGTAATTACAATATTGTCATTTCTACCTATTGCACCACATTTATCAAATTTTCCACTCCAACAAAATAACTATACACATAACCCTTATTTCCTTCTAGCCACCACCCCTACCAGCCTTTGCCTCCTCCACCAGCCCCGCCACCTCTCAACCCCACCAGCCCCGCCACCTTGAATGCCTCACCTAGCCTAGCTGCCCTTAAAACCATCTTCATCCACCAATCCATCACCTAGCCCTACCACCGCCATGACACCAATCCCCACCGCCCCATAAGATACCTTGAAAAAGTACCAATAAACAAAATTGCTCGATGATATCAGCTGAAAAAGGAATCAAAATTGAATTGAATCAAAAGAACAGTAGCGCGCATGGGAGAAAAACAGAGAGAAAGACAAGTTGATGTTAATTTTTTTGGGGTGATTATCGTTCTTAATTTTTAAGTTGTACACTATTGCTACTAGTAAGACTCAAATTTGACTCACCTCAAATCCCCTACAGTCCTGCAAAGTTGTAGTTGATTTTAATTTTTTTTTTTTTGGATTCAAAACACGAATGGGGATTATCATTGTTTGCTTGGTTATTTGGGGTGGGATAGTAGATTTAATCGATGGATTGAAAGAGAATAGTGGGTTTTTTGTGGTCAGAAGTGGTGGAAATGGTGATATGGACGGTTGAAAGGTGGAGAAGATGGTGGTTGGAAGTTGAGGAAAAAATGTAATTGTTTAAAGGATGTGATTGTAATAAAAATAAATATTAGAAATAGTAAAAGTAATTTGGATACAAGATACTTGAATTTTAATATATGTGGTGTCATGAGTAGATTCACCATTTAAAAAGTCCATGTGTGGTGCCTCAGGTAATCACCAATTTTTCATACTCCTGTGGTGTCTCTGGTATAAATTTTTTTGGTGCCTTTAAAGGCATCCAAAATCAAACAGACAAGTATTTTTTTTATTTGTAACGGAAGCACAATAAATTATACTGTATACACCACCTTCCTTCGGCTTTGCAAACTACAGGTTCAGAAACATCAAAGATCGACAAATCAAGTTCAGTTCGTCCTCAAACGAACGTAGATTTCAAGAAGGAGTAGAAGTAGAGTTTTCAGCTTGGCCTCAACCAAACTGAATCAATAAATAAATAAACTAACAAAAATCGACCAGATCTGTAATGTAACAGGTTCAAACGATCCTATAACACACGAGTAAATTTATCTTAAGCTTGTTGGGAAAGTGTATCGTGTGTGGAGTGATTTACAGAACAGATTCGTAATTAACGGAAAAGTAATTACGGAAAAGTAATAATAAAAAATAAATAACACGAAAAGAGAATTCGTTTTATTAACTAAAAAAATCAGAATACTGGAAGAGACACTCAAAGATTGTTTTTTTATTGAATTTTTCCATTGATACAATAGAGAATTTATAGGCTTATACTACTTAGCCTCTAAGAAACATTTATTACAAAGATCGTATGTAATCAAAATACAATCATAAGAATCATTCAACATCAATCATAAGAATTATTCTGCATTAATGGTGTGGTCAACTGTATTTTCAAATTTTGTCTTCTATCACCCTCCCTCAAACGAGGCCGGGTTTGGAGGCCAAGTTTGTTTTGGCATAATTTGGAGGAATCTCCACTCCGACGGTTCATTCAGACTCCTTAGTTGTGATGTTTTGGAGGGCATCTCCACTCCGGTTGTTCTTCCAAAGTCCATAATTGTGATGTTTTGGAGGGCATCTCCACACCGATTGTTCTTCTAGAGTCCATAGTTGTGATATTTGTGGAGGGTATTTCCACTCCGGCGATTCCTCCAGAGTCCATAGTTGTGATATTTTTGGAGGGCATCTTCACTCCGGCGCACGTCTTTTTCCTCGGATTCTTCTGGAGTCCATAGCCGTGATCTTCCGGATTGTATCTCCAAGCGACGACTGGTGGACGTCGATCCTCGTAGTAGAACCTTCTTGAATATGCTCCAAGAAAAACCTAGGTTTTTCTTCTCCTAATGGCTATAATAAGAAACTACTTTTTCTCTTGTTTTTATTAAGTGTGGTGCAATTTCTCATTGTTATTGTGTTGGGAGAAACTCTCTTTATATAGGAAAATAACTAGTCAAGAGAGAGTTATCATTTTCACAATACAATTACCTATTTTCATAAGGAAAAGATATTTGCCATAAAATAAGAGATAATCTCCATAAATGAAATAATGATTATAAAATCAATCTCTTATTTTTCCATTATCTATCTAACAAATAAATAAATAATTAATTACACATGTGACATAATCTAGGAAAATTACTTCTCCTAATTTCCTCAACATTGTAGCGCCACTTTTTGCCAAAAAAAGTAATAGAAAATGTATTTTCTATTTTACATATTATTTACCAAAGAAATAATATTCGCATATTCATTAAATAGACCAATTATTTAATATATTCTCGAGGTTCCATAAAACGAGAAAACACTCACGTGTTAGGAGCCAACCCGGGGACCATGGACCTATAACCAGTAACTACAACAAATTGAAATAAAACATTAATCGAACAGAATATTTCTACTCAATTCATTAATTTCGGAATTACGCCAACATAAATCTGAAACTGAACTCTATCGATTATAGATATAACTTATTCCCAGAAAGTCGAGTCAATAAGTGTATATTGATATAATCATTACACACAGACTAACCCACCATAGACTATCCGTAACGAA
This sequence comes from Gentiana macrophylla, assembly GCA_026214975.1. NCBI lineage: Eukaryota > Viridiplantae > Streptophyta > Magnoliopsida > Gentianales > Gentianaceae > Gentiana > Gentiana macrophylla. Next base: position 43,924,912 of record CM047809.1, read on the forward strand.
GCGGACTTACTTCTGTAAACCTTCTTCATTACATCTTATCCTTATTTACCATTAACCCACTAGTAATCAATTAGTTCATAACCAATACGAACTCAGCCGATCGATTAGTTTCTAGGATTAACAAATAAGGGGATTGTCTTTCTACTTCCCGCGGGAAGGAATGAATTTCATAACTGTGAGACACACACTCCTCACTCATTCCAGAATAGTGCCAACGTGAAAGTGATTCGGACCGTGCCTCTTAACAATTCTTAACGAACACATCAAACACTATCTTGAGACAAGTAGGAGTATGCAATCACTTCAGGATTAAGGTTAATCCATATATGATCATCTTGTGATTTAATAAGATTTCTCAGTCATGGAATTATATGGGAAATGCAGATTAAATCGGTCCAGTCCTATATGACTCTCATCATAAATAAATGCCCCACTTAGACAACCAATGTCGACGGTCCGGATAAGACGGTCACACCATAAAGTGTTCTGGGTGCATTAATGATGGTTTAATCAATAGACCTCATACTTTGATTAAGTTCACCACGGACTAATAATTCAAGTGTATCACAATAAACTTAATCTTCGCGTGTGATACACACTAAATTATATTGCTACATATGATACAACTTGGGGTTTTCAGCAGCGTATTACTTATGGCACGAATCACATAATAAGATGAGAATAAATCTGTCATTTATTAATTATAAAAACAATTATATAAATTGTCTTTCGGGCGTTGCTCCCAACACTTTTTTGCTTCGATCACACCTGGAAAATAGAAATAAAATGTTGAAACTATATGAACTTTATTTATTTTTATTCAAAAGACGTAATAAAAAAATGGAATTAACGCATTATGGGGCTGAAATTTTTTTTTTCTTTTTTTTTTTGGCTTCGACGGTGGCTATGAGGGGATTGTGATGGTAGGATAGATCTGATGTAGGGAGGTATGATGACATGACTGGATGGGGAAGTTTATACATAGTGTGTTTTTTGTTTTGGTTTCTCAATTTTTTTAAAGAGAAGATTTGATTATATATGGCAAAGATGAGGCAGGCTACGGAAAATGAGTTATGCGGAAAAACAATTTAAACGTTAGTGGACAAAATTTGGGATCGAACAAGATGATGGAACAGGAAATTGGGATGCTTTGGTTTGATTTAGCTGGGGATAGGTTTAGGGGAAAAGAACCCCGACGGTACAGCCCCCAGCTGTACCGAGCTGTACACTCGAAGTGGTGTCGTTTCGGGTCGAAACGACACCGTTTTGATTGTGTTTTTTTTTTTAAGGTCGGAACCAAACGGCGTCGTTTCGGGTCGATACCGCGTCGTTTTGATGCACAGCCGGGCGAGTTGTGCATTGTGTACCGTCGGGGATCGAGGTCCATAGGTTTAGAAGGAATGCGTGAATAAAATAAAGGTGTTGAAAAGCGGAAGAGAATCGGGCGCGGGTTCGTCAATGTTAAGGCACCCGAGCCCCCACCTCTGGCTCTGATACCATAAGAAAATCATAATACTGGAAGAGACTCTGAAATGTTTTTTTTTATTGAATTTTTCCATTGATACAATAGAGAATTTATACGCTTTTTTTTAATTTTTTTTTAATTCTAAACTTGTAATTTTATTGATAAGAAAATATTACAAGTTTTTGCCATCCTTGGCTTCCTCCCTTCTAAAGTTTTTCCATCAATGTGCTACCACCTCCTTAAAACCCTAGTCCGAAAAACGGGTGTGGGAAAAATCGGGTGCCAGGGAAAGAGTGTGGGCCTCACACATTGGCAAACCCAGCCCAAAAAGGAAAAAACAATGAAAATCCAAAAAGATACACTCAAAAACATCCTAATACTATGAAAATAGGAAAAACTAGCTACAACTTGAACCCCCTCCTGCATCTACAAGCTGCTAGCATCTACCAAGCTGCAAACCATTGCAATGAGTCCTTAAGCTGAAACAAGCAATCATCATGTCTTCAAACAGCATCCAGTCCCAAACAAAAACTTCCAAAAACTACTAATACACCTCAGGATCCACATCAAATGCCTACAATAATGACCACAGAACTGCAGCACCCCAGCACCAAAATAGTATAACCAAATAATAGATTAAAAAGAGACAACCTGTTTGCACCCTTCATCTTGCTGAAGGGTGCTTCCAAGGAGATTATACCATGCCCAACAGTCTCATTTTCACATTTACCAGACTTGCTGTTTAGTTGCCAAGATATGATCCATTGCCTTCTTGGTTCTTGATACTCTGCCAGTTGATCTACTTCTCTTCTGTCCCTGGAATTAAGATACACAATAGAGAAATTTCTGCTTATATTGAACAAAGAATTGAAACTGAGGATGATGAATATATCATAAATACAACCTAGTTTGTACCCTTCAGAAAAGGACTGAAGGATACTTCCAAGGGGAAAAGCCATATATAAAATCATCTCCATCATCTGTATCTTATGTGGGCCAATTGCAGCATATCTTCATGAAGAATGGATCTCAAACCATGGTCAACTTCATCTCTGGTTATAACCTTGGTTTGCTGGGTAACACTTGCCTGTTTAGCAAGAAAATCAGCTGCCATATTCCCTTCCCTATAGATGTGATTAATTTGAAAGTGATGCATGTGAATCATGTTTGCAATCTGATAAGTATCAGCTATATGCTTCCATGGAGCCTGAGCAGAACCTTGAATCACATCAACCAGCTGCTTAGAGTGATGCACAGTCCAAGTAATAAAAATACTCGATACCTAAATAACACACTAGCAAGAGAACTAGGTTCAATCGTATTATAGTTAGATAGAGTCGAGGTCGATCCCACAGAGACTCGGCTTAAACAAAATACGACTTATTAGACTAAAAAGCAAATTAAAGGCGGTCTACGACCAACAAATAACATAGAATTAAAATTGACACAATAGAAACACAAGACCAACAAAAGACACAACGACACTAAAACACTTATTTTTATAGGTTTTATAAATAATTGACAAACGGTATTGATAACGCTAGTAGTAATCACTCCCCCATGTTATGTAGATTGACGACGAGACAAAACAAGACATTTAAGATTAATTATTCTGACTACGGGAGTCATCCCCTAAAATAGATCTAGCTCCGGTTAGGCCATCTAGATCATAGTGTCTCCATTACGTGACTTCACATTTTTAGTCTCCATCTCATATAACTTCTGACACAATTACGAAACTAGGGATGCCAATAAAACCGTAACCTCATCTAAGCAACATTCCTATGATTAGGCGTACTTCTTAGACACCGATTCAATCTCGTCTAAGTAACAATCACTTTTTGGGTCTCATTTTAAATTACGATGACAAATAATTAAGTTGATCAAGTTTAATTACTCGTTTGAATTACAAAGCGAGAGAACCGACGTGGTCGGCCGTTCACGCAGACAAATCAAGAACATCACAGATCTTGCTAACAACGAGACATAAGCTCGCTGCCAACAAGCTCATAACTGAACCAGAGTTGCTCGTGAAACGTCTTTTACGTCTCTGATCTACATAAACATGGGTTCGTAAATTAACTACATCACGAAATCAATACACAAAAAGATTACTCCATAACGAAATAAATTAGATCTACGAATAAAGATTGCATAATAGAGTAGACATTATCCTCGAAGACGAGCGTGATTCCCACTCTTCGATACGATCTCTAACCGGAGATTCTAACGACTCCGTAATGAAAGAACATAAAATAAAGAAAACATATATTGAAAATAAAAACAATGTTGTGAATTGTATTCTGGCGTATTTCTATGGTGTATAAGACGTGTGATGCACCCCTTTATTTATAGGTATTCAAGCTAATTAAGAGATATACTTCAAAATATCAAACAAATAAGAGATAACTCCCGGCCGATCTTAAAATAATAAGGTGCGCCCCCCCTAAATGCATGTGGAAGGGTTGGCGCCACTTTTTGATTGGTTTGCCGGCTTTTGTCATGCTTTACTCCTCTTCTTGTGCTTATCCGATATTTATCGTCAATGCATCTTGGATTTATCTTGTAATTTAATTCTTTAATTTATATTTATCATCCAAAAATTATCTTTATCTGCAAAATAAATATTTATCCCAAAATAAATCATATTTAAATAACGGATAAATACCAATTTATAATAAAAACGGATAAATACCAAATTATATCTTATAAATGGATAAATACCAAATTATATTTTATTAATCACATAATATTAAATAATAATTATAAACAGGTGATTTATCATAAAATATATATTATTAATCCCGATTTAAGGGCAATGTTGATGACTTTTACCGGTATAATTTGACGGTCATCAACTACCCCCCACTTAGACTTTGATCGTCCCGAACAAAGCATCAATAAGTCATTCCCCAAGACAACATTTCCCGTGGTCAAATCATACTTATACAAGAAACTCGAGTCAACTCATACCACTTATGCTTATAAGGTACCAATTATTCACTACTCGTCATGAATCGAAGTGACGTGTGCATGTGCGTTTGGTTTTATATATTCGTGGCAAGATTAAAGTTTATGCTAACTTTGAAGTCTCAACCTACCAACATCAGCATTCCCACTCCTTAAGCCTCGCAATGGGTAAAGACATGGTGCAATAAGCAAGAGCTTCATCTATAGGGTTTTTGGACTTGGAGACCGAGAAAAATACTCAAGCCTCTTTAAAATTGGAATTTTTTTCGCATTTCCGTGTTTCAAACTTTACCACTTCTCAAGAAAGAAACTTGCTTTAAAAGTAAAGTATACATTGCAAGAATCCCTCTCTCACGAATTAGTGGAAGCATTGAATATTACCACAAGCGCGAAGCTACTTTGGTAATGTTACTACGAGCCCAGTGTCTAACATTTCGTTAAAACACAGATAATTCTCAAGCTTATTACTCCGCTTTGATGGCTAGAAGATAAGAATACATCAGCAGATAAATATCGACTCTAAGTCTGCATAACCAATCATCTACGCAATGTACACATAATTCTTTTCAGTTAGTATAATTTGTGCAGAATTCGTCGATTCAAATTGAGTAAGCAAATAATAAATAACTACTTACACCAGTTGGCATGAATATCCTTAAATTTACATTCATATAAGTATAAAATGATCATGCATTCATGCAACTTGGTTCCTTCCCTATTAATTCTATGTACGAGAACTCACAATTCTAAGGGTACGAGGTAATAAATATGGCACTTGTTCAAAAAAAATTCATTTTTCACATTTTTCACCGTTTCACTCAGTTTTTCAATTATAACACCATGGCTAAGTCTCCTACCCCCCACTTAAACTTGGAATTGTCCCCAATGACAAAGAAAAATGAGATTTTAAGAAAAAGACTTAGCTCTGGAAACGGCTCTCAAGTAGATGCAGAATGTAGTTGTAGACCAAGCACGTCGTGGAGAAGCAAACAAAACCCTGTTTAAGCAAACCAAACAGAAACTCCACGAAACCGTTAATAACATGTCAATGGAAGTTATAAAATAATGTGGCAGTAATCAGATATAGAATATCCAAAAACAATATAAGCCACTTTATTTCATACAACCAATGACAAGGAAAACCAAAGAGTTAAAACTACAAAACTCACATGTCGGCTATCAAGGAAAAAACCTCGTTTATTCCGAACTTAGAATCGGAACATGGCGAGATGAAAAAAACCTTAACAGTCTCATCCTACTTTATTCAAACAAAACAAAAACAAAAGATAGTTTTTAAGAAATAGTTCTATGTTTATAGTCGTCAGCTCGACTCAGCTTAACGATGGTCTAATGATAGGTTGGATCTTCGAGAGTGAATACTTCCTCCTCCTTACCTTGACCAAGAACCATGTAATGTTTCACACGGTGTCCATTAACCATAAAAGTGGATTGATCTTTAAGGTTCAATAATTCAACAGCTCCAGAAGGGAAAACCTTACTCACTCTATAAGGGCCATACCATCGTGATTTTAACTTGCCCGGGAAGAGTCTCAAGCGCGAATTGTAAAGAAGAACCAGATCGCCTTCCTTAAAGGTGCGGTCCAATATCTTCTTATCATGAAATTTCTTTGTGCACTCTTTAAATATTTTAGCATTCTCATAAGCTTCCAGACGAAACTCCTCTAGGTGAGTCAACTCTAACAGCCTTCTTTCTCTAGCCAAACTCTCATCGAAATTTAGCATACGCGTAGCCCACATGGCACGGTGTTCTAGTTCAACCGGTAGATGACATGCTTTACCAAAAACAATCTTATAAGGGGACATACCAATAGTCATCTTATAAGCAGTCCTATAAGCCCATAAAGCATCATCTAATCGCAACAACCAATCCTTTCTGGTCGTATTCACAGTCTTCTCAAAAATGCGCTTTATTTCTCGATTTGTAACCTCAACTTGTCCACTTGTTTGAGGGTGATAAGCAGTAGCTAACTTGTGTCTAACCCCGTACTTAATCATCAACTTTTCAAACGGCCTATTACAGAAATGGCTTCCATTATCACTAATAATGGCACGAGGGGTTCCAAACCGCGTAAAAATATTCTTCTTTAAGAACTTCAGTACAACCTTCGCATCGTTAGTAGGCGAAGCAATGGCCTCAACCCATTTGGACATGTAGTCGACCACCACTAAAATATAGCGGTTGGATAAAGACGAAGTAAAGGGTCCCACAAAATCAATACCCCAAACATCAAAGAGTTCCACCTCTAGGATATTCTTCAGTGGCATTTCATTCCTTCTCGAGATATTTCCCGTCATTTGGCAAGAATGACAAGATTTAGCATATTGATGCGCATCTTTGAACAAAGTCGGCCAGTAAAAACCACATTGGAGGACTTTCACAGCAGTCTTGTCTCCTCCATAATGTCCTCCGGCCTCATAAGCATGGCAATGTCTAAGGATGTCATATATCTCTTCTTCCGGCACACATCTCCTAAAGACATTGTCGGATCCTAGCTTAAAAAGATAGGGTTCTTCCCAATAATAGTGCCTAAGATCCTTGAAGAATTTCTTTCTTTCTTTGGGGTTGAGATTCGGTGGCAAGTATTTCGCGGATAGATAATTCACAAAGTCTTTAAACCATGGTTGTTTATTCTCCTTCACAACCTCAACACGCGAAGATACTGCAGCGCAATTATCCTTTCCATGTATGGCCGTGATGGAGAATAATTGTTCATCAGGAAATGTTTCTCCAATCTCGGTCATTGGCTCATTATCCTCTAATTGTAAACGGGAAAGATGATCCGCAACCAAATTCTCCGATCCTTTCTTATCACGGATTTCTACATCAAACTCTTGCAACAGTAGAATCCATCTCAATAACCTTGGCTTGGAATCTTGTTTGGCTAAAAGATACTTCAAAGTGCATGCTCACCCAAAGCAAAGGACTTTAGATCCTACTAGATAAGATCTAAACTTGTCAAATGCAAAGATGACAGCTAGAAGTTCTTTCTCAGTAGTTGCATAGTTCCTTTGAGCAGCATTTAAAGTTCGACTAGCAAAGTAGATGGGCCTAAAGATCTTGTCTTTTCTTTGTCCTAAGGAAACACCTACAGCTGTATCGCTTGCATCGCACATCAACTCAAAAGGTAGATTCCAATCAGGCGCAATCAGAACGGGTGCAGTAATAAGCATGCTCTTTAACTTATTGAAAGCTTTCATGCACTCGTTAGTAAACACAAATGGCACATCCTTGGCCAATAACTCAGTAAGAGGTCGAGAGATTAAGGAAAAGTCCTTCACAAACCGACGGTAGAATCCTGCGTGGCCAAGAAAACCTCGCAATGTCTTAAGATTGGTTGGTGGAGGCAGTTTTTCAATCACCTCAACTTTTGCTCTATCCACCTCTATACCGTTCTTAGAAATACGGTGGCCAAGTACTATGCCTTCAGTAACCATAAGATGACATTTCTCCCAGTTGAGCACCAGATTCGTCTCCTTGAATCTCTTCAACACTCTTGCTAGATGCATGAGACATGAATCGAAATCATCTCCAAATACGGAGAAATCATCCCTAAAGATCTCTAGGAAATCTTCAACCATATCAGCAAATAGGGAAATCATGCATCTTTGAAACGTTGCTGGTGCGTTGCACAAACCAAAGGGCATTCTATTGTAAGCAAATGTTCCATATGGACATGTAAAAGTGGTCTTTTCACGATCCTCGGGTGAGATATGAATTTGATAATATCCAGAGTAACCGTCAAGAAAACAATAAAATGCATGTCCGCTCAGTCTCTCGAGCATTTGATCAATGAAGGGAAGAGGGAAGTGATCTTTACGAGTGGCATCATTCAGCTTCCTAAAGTCAATGCACACTCTATGACCAGTAATGAGTCTAACGGGAATTAACTCGTTTAACTCATTGGCTTGTACCGTAAAACCTCTCTTCTTAGGAACTACGTGGATCGGACTAACCCATTCACTATCAGAAATAGGGAAGATGATTCCCATTTTTAACATCTTAATAATTTCATCCCTAACCACGTCCTTCAATTGTGGAGTCAACCATCTTTGGGGTTGTACAACCGCTTTCTTTGCAGGATCAACGGAGATTTTATGCATACAAACGCTGGGACTAATGCCTTTGATGTCGGCTATTGTCCATCCGAATGCTCCGCGATATTCTCTCTACACTCTCATCAGCTTTTCTTCTTGTATTTCACTCAAGGCAGAAGAAATAATAAGCGGCAAGGTTTCGTCTTGAAGGAATACATACTTCAAATGTGCAGGCAGAGGCTTCAACGTCAGATTAGTAGGAGGTTATTCTAACGAGGTCTTTAACTTTTGTCCCGTTAGCTTAAGTTCAAAGAACTTATGCCAAGTCGGTCTATTGTAGAATTTCTCAACCTCGGTAGACTTCATCTCCTCGACATGTCTAGGGGTTCCTCTACTACATCCAGGCCATATCACTTTTTCTTCCTCGCTCCTCTCATATGGCACTTCATCCTCTAATTCCAAGGTATCCTCGAGGAAATCCTTAATATCCTCATATTGTTGGAAATCATTGACAAGCTTGTCAACAGAATCCAACATGAAACATGCATCCTCTTCATCATTAGGTGTCTTCATAGTGTCAAGCACGTTGAATGCTATTTCATCTCCATTAACTCTTAACACTAACTCTCCTTTGTAAACATCGATAATCGTCCTACTAGTGGCCATAAAAGGTCTTCCTAAGATTAGGGGCACTTCGTAGTTAGCTTCCATATCTAGCACAACAAAGTCGACAGGAAACACAAACTTCTCAACTCTTACTAGCACATCTTCAACCACTCCACAAGGTTCCTTGACTGAACGATCAGCTAATTGTAAAGTAATTGAAGTCTTTTTAAGGTCCTTCATACCGAGCTTTTGAAAAATGGATAGAGGCATTAGATTTACGCTCGCTCCTAGATCACACAAGGCTTTGTTCAAACATACGTTACCTATGGTGCAGGGAATGAGAAAACTTCCCGGATCCTTGCACTTAGCGGGTAACTTATGTTGAAGAATGGCTGAGCACTCCTCATTTAGGCAAATGGTCTCTAGATATATGAGTTTTCTCTTAGTAGAGACAGCTTCTTTTAAGAACTTTGTGTACTCAGGCATCTCAGCAAGTGCTTCAACTAGAGGTATATTGATGTGTAGCTTTCTAAAGATATCAATGAACTTCTTATACCTCTTGTCATCAACCATAGGCTTAGATTTGCATGGAGGATAAGGTAAGGTTGAAGGATCGACATCAGTGAAAATAGGATACTTGTTATTGTAAAGTTCAACTTTAGGGCCAGCAGGTTCCTTATAGGTTTCTTGCTCAGGTGAGGTTTCAGAGGCATTTCCTTCCTTGCTTGGTTCACCATCCTTACTCTCCTATACATTCTCTTTTTCTTTCAAGGATGGTGGAGTTACTTCTTTCCCACTTCTAGTCATGATCGCATTCAACTCCTTAGGATTCTTATCAGTATTGCTTGGCAATCCTCCAGGAGGTCTAGTTGAGACTTGCTCAGCTAGTTGTCCTATTTGGTGAGTGAGATTCTGGACTATGGCTTCTTGGTTGGTCACCTTAGCATCGGTCTTCTGACAATATTGATTAAAGTTAGTGGCTAAATCAGCCATCGATTTTGAAAGTTGTCCCATATTGTCAGTGACGACATTACTCAGTTTTTCTATTGCAGCTTCCCAACCAAAAGTTTTAGTCTGCTGGGGTACATAAGTAGTGGGTGGTTTAGGCCCTTCTCCTGCATTGGTGTCACTATATCGGAATCCAGGATGGTTATGGTTAAGCTTATATCCTCCCCATTGATTTCCTTGTTTCCCAATATAGTTGGCTTCTTCAGTACCAGCATTCTCATTTTGAGGAATTACTTCGATTCCAGTCCCTTTATCTACTCTTGCCATCCTCTTTTGCATTCCATCTACCTTATTGTTGATAACAGATAGTTGTTCTAGGATTTTGGTAGATGCACTATCCTCAAATATGTCAGCGGCCATCTTCACAGCAGCTATGTCATTGCCTCCCCATTGACTATTCATCGCTATTTGCTCCATTTTTCCTTGTGCCTCCTCAGGAGATAAAAGAACAAACGCTCCATTGCAAGAGGCGTCTACTCTAATTTTCTCAGTCTCTCTCAATCCGTGGTAAAAAGTTTGCATTAAAAGCCAAAGAGAGATATCATGATGAGGACACTTTCTCATAGCTTCCTTAAAACGCCTCCCAAGCTTGATCAAAACTCTCCCAGTGTTGTTGCTTAAATCCTAAGATGTCTTGGCGTAACTTAAAAGTTTTTCCTAAAGGAAAATACTTATTCATGAATTTTTGCAACAATTGTTCCCAACTAGTGATAGATCCAGTCTCTAGAGAGAGAAGCCATTGCTTAGCTTTATCTTTCAAAGTGAAAGGGAAAAGCTTAAGACGAATGTTACCCTCCGGGATTAATTTTGGCTTCACAGTGCTAACGATTTCCAAGAAATTCGTCACGTGAACACCAGGATCCTCGTTTTAGATTCCATGAAAAGTGGAATAGTTGGTCACCATTTGGATTACATTAGGCCTAGGGTGATAGACTTCCGCAGGGTCTTGCGGTGCTACGATAGCGGGAATGAATTGCTCAATAGTAGGTGTTGCATAACTCTGTAAAGTGCGCCTCGCTCCTTGAGCTAAGGCTTGGTTTCCATTATTAGCATTATTATCATTATTGGCATTATTAATAACTTGTTCAGGATTAGGTACCTGGTTTGGATTGTTCAGAATGCCTTCCATTTCTGCCTCAGATTCAGAATGATCGGTTGTATGTCCTTCTTCCAATTCGTGCTCGCTTTCCTCAAGATTTGGATATTCTTATCCTTGCTTAGCCAGTTCTCTAGCTAACTTTCTATTTCGCCTTGCAAATTTCTCTATTTCAGGATTATATGGCTCAAGCGGTTCCTTCAATTTCCGAGTAGCGTACTATAAAATGGCAAAAAACAATAAAACAATTAAAAACTTAAAAGGCTAGGCCTTTGACTAGACTAAATAATAAAAACGAAACTAAAATAGACTCTATTCACAATATTTACGAATTTACTTTTAATAAAATAAGCTATATTTGATTTAATGACACGAGTCCCCGGCAACGGCGCCAAAAACTTGATGCACGGTCCAAGTAATAAAAATACTCGATACCAAAATAACACACAAGCAAGAGAACTAGGTTCAATCGTAGTATAGTTAGATAGAGTCGAGGTCGATCCCACAGAGACTCTGCTTAAACGAAATACGACTTATTAGACTAAAAAGAAAATTAAAGGCGGTCTACGACCAACAAATAACGTAGAATTAAAATTGACACAATAGAAACACAAGACCAACAAAAGACACAACGACACTAAAACACTTATTTTTATAGGTTTTATAAATAATTGACAAACGGTATTGATAATGCTAGTAGTAATCACTCCCCCATGTTATGTAGATTGACGACGAGACAAAACAAGACATTTAAGATTAATTATTTTGACTACGGGAGTCATCCCCTAAAATAGATCTAGCTCCGGTTAGGCCATCTAGATCATAGTGTCTCCATTACGTGACTTCACATTTTTAGTCTCCATCTCATATAACTTCTGACACAATTACGAAACTAGGGATGCCGGTATAAACCGTAACCTCATCTAAGCAACATTCCTATGATTAGGCGTACTTCTTAAACACCGATTCAATCTATGTCCAAAGTAACAATCGCTTTTTGGGTCTCATGTTAAATTACGATGACAAATAATTAAGTTGATCAAGTTTAATTACTCGTTTGAATTACAAAGCAGATAACCTAACGTAATCGAAGCCGTTCACAGACAAATCAAGAACATCACAGATCTTGCTAACAACGAGACATAAGCTCGCTGCCAACAAGCTCATATCTGAACCAGAGTTGGTCGTGAAACGTCTTTAATGTCTCAGATCTACATAAACATGGGTTCGTAAATTAACCACATCACGAAATCAATAAACAAAAAGACTACTCCATAACGAAATAAATTAGATCTACGAATAAATATTGCATAATAGAGTAGACATTACCCTCGAAGACGAGCGTGATTCCCACTCTTCGATACGATCTCTATCCGGAGATTCTAACGACTCCGTAATGAAAGAACATAAAATAAAGAAAACATATATTGAAAATAAAAACAATGTTGTGAATTGTATCCTGGCGTATTTCTATGGTGTATAAGGCGTGTGATGCACCCCTTTATTTATAGGTATTCAAGCTAATTAAGAGATATACTTCAAAATATCAAACAAATAAGAGATAACTCCCGGCTGATCTTAAAATAATAAGGTGCGCCCCCCCTAAATGCGTGTGGAACGGTTGGCGCCACTTTTTGATTGGTTTGCCGGCTTTTGTCATGCTTTACTCCTCTTCTTGTGCTTATCCGATATTTATCTTCAATGCATCTTGGATTTATCTTGTAATTTAATTCTTCCATTTATATTTATCCTCCAAAAATTATCTTTATCTGCAAAATAAATATTTATCCCAAAATAAATCATATTTAAATAACGGATAAATACCAATTTATAATAAAAACGGATAAATACCAAATTATATCTTATAAATGGATAAATACCAAATTATATTTTATTAATTATTAATCCCGATTTAAGGGCAATGTTGATGACTTTTACCGGTATAATTTGACCGTCATCATAGAGTCACTTTCTATTTCTACCCTGTCCAATTTCAGCTCAATGCATTGATTTATACCAGCTTTAAGGGCCCTCATCTCAGCCTCAAAATTAGTGGCAATACCATAAGCCTGCATACCTGCCAGAACCAGTCTGCTGTATTCATCTCTAATAATATAGCCTTCTCCAGCTAATCCTGGATTGTGGAGAGATGATCCATCAGTATGAAGCTTGAAAGTAGAATGAGGGGGAGCCTGCCATTTGATGGATATTGCTACCTTTTTAGGTCTAGGATCAAGATATTTTAGCATCCCAGAGTCTTTGAGAATACTATCCTCTTTGTATTTGTGTGTAATCTTCATATTCTGACCAATATACTGCAAATTTGCAATGATATCCTTTGTAATCTGGGTAATGCCCATATCCACATCATGCAAATCATTACATCTACTCTTCCAAAGCCCCCATAGGATAAGAGAGGGTAGAAGTCGGATTACTTTTCCTAGGGCCCCCTTGATGGAAGTGTTCCACCAAGCTTTTTGGGCTTCTTGCAAGGATGAGACAGCAGGGACAAAATGGAGAGCTTTCTGGAAAAAAGAGCAAACAGATTGAGCTCTAGAACACTCCCAGAAACCATGGTTTATAGTATCCTCTTGATCACAGAAAGGACATTTAAAAGGCCCATAGACCCTCATCTTGATTAGCTAGGGAGCAAATGGCAGAAGCTCATTACAAATTCTCCTTAACATAGCAATCTTGAGTGGGATATAAGGTTTCCAGATCTCACCAAGATCATAAAAAGAACTTCTTTTGTCTCTGATCATCTCATGCGAAGCAATGTAAAAAGCCCTGAATCGACCGAGTCCAAACCCATTTACCAATAGATTCAGTAAGATAAGTCATATGTTGATCCTTATACTCCTGTCTGAGACCTAAAAGTTTCCAAGCATGCAGCTTATAAAGAGGATAGGACCCTTCCATAACCTTTTTAGCCCACAAACCCTGTTGAAGATGAAGCTTCCACCATAATTTACAAGCAAGTGCAGCCTGGAAGGTTCTTATGCTTCTAACCCCTAGACCATTTTCACTAGTAGGGTAACATATTTTATCCCAACTTCTCCAATGCCTTCTCTTATGCTGATCATAATCATGCCACAAAAAACTTGCCATAATCAGCTCCAACTTATTGACAGTAGAAATGGGGATCTTCACTGTAGACATAATATTTATAGGGATAGAAGATAGGACATGCTTGATGAGAATTAGCCTACCCCCAGGGGATAAGTATTTGTTGTACCACTTAGAGATTTTTGCTTCAAATTTTTCAACAATGTGTTGAAAATAAGTGGATTTTTCCCTGCCATAAAAAGTAGGACACCCCAAATACTGAAAAGGGAAAGTAGTCTGTTGCATACCAGTGATAGCTTGGACAGTCTGAATAGCCTTCTTAGGAGTCTTGTTAGACATTATGAAAGAACTTTTTTCTCTATTAACTTTCTGCCCAGTAGCTTTCTCATAGATATCCTAGAAATTGGCCAGCTTTTGCAGTGTTTGTCTGGAGGCTCTAGCAAATATGATTAGGTCATCAGCATACAGGGAATGTGTTACAAGGGCAAAACCAGTGGGAGTAGCATAAGTGTCAACACCAAGCTTCATGATCTTTTTAAGACCTCTAGATATAGCTTCAGTCAGAACAATAAAAAGATAAGGAGACAGGGGGTCCCCCTGTTTGATGCCCCTTGAAGATTGAAAGAAACCACATGGAGAGCCATTTAAAAGGATTGAGAAATGACTACCCATTAGATTGTTCATAACCAGGAGAATAAACTTCTCATTGAAACCAAACTTTCGAAGTAATCTACTAAGGAAGATCCAAGAAACCCTATCAAAAGCTTTCATGATGTCAAGCTTAAAAATGATATTGTGACCCCTAGCTTTTTTATGGATAAATTGGGCCAGCTCTTGAACTAGGAGAACATTGTCAGCAATATCTTTTCCTTGTAAGAATGCAGACTCTTCTTCAGAAATGATAGAGGATAGGATTGGTTGCAGTCTCATGGTCAAAATTTTGGTGCAAATCTTGTTGAAAAAAGTACTAAGAGATATTGGTCTATAATCTGCAAAGGATATAGGAGCTGCTTTTTTGGCAATAAGTGTGATAAGGGTGGATCCAACAGATTTGGGAAGATATTTGCCAGTGAAAATATCTTGAATAGCAGCTAAAACCTCCTGTTTATAATGTCCCAACAACTTCTGTAAAAAAAAACCCAAAAAAACCATCTGAGCCAAGGGCACTTGAGGAATCTAAGTCAAAAACAGCACCCTTAACCTCTTCTAAAGTGACAGGACAAGTTAAGGATGTGTTATCCTCATCAGTGATTATAGTAGGGATGAAGTCAAGGAGATACTGTATAGCTTCTTCATCTGATTGCTCCTCCTGACTAAGTAAGGTGGAGAAGAACCTAATTGCCTCCTCTGAAATACTACTAGAATCAGTACTCCAATCACCCTTAGCATTTTTTATTCTCAGAATCTGCATTTTCCTGACTCTATCCTTAACAGAAGCATGGAAAAAGCTAGTGTTTCTGTCCCCTTCAGTAAACCATTTGTACTTAGATTTTTGTTTCCAAAACTCCTCTTGCTTTGGACAAGTAAAGACAATGTCACCGTTGCATGATGAAGAGTGGCTCATTATCCTGGAGTAGGTGTCGATCATACATCTCTTTATACTCAATAACAATCTTCTCTTGATTCTGCACCTTTTTATGGATATCACCAAAAACTTATTTATTCCACTTTTTAAGGGTTTGCTTCAGCTTCTTAAGTTTATACATGAAACTAGCCATAGAATAGGTCAGAGCATGAGCATTCCATTCTTCTTTGAACTATATTGTAAAAATCTTTATGAAGGGTCCACATCTTTTGGAATCTCAAGACGTAAGGACCTCTTTTACTAGGGCATGGCTCATAGTAAAGAGGCCTATGATCCGAAAAACCTCTTCCCAAAACCTTAACAAGACCATAACCAAAATTGTCAACCCAATTTTCATTTATCAAAGACTCACCAATCTTTTTTGAACATAAACTGAGTTCCTCCATCCTGCCCAAGTAAAAAGAGGCCCTGAAGTGGGGGGTTCTTGTAAAGAACATGCAGTAATCATTTGATTAAAATCCCTCATAGATCCAACATCAGGCTGAGCCATACCAGAATATTCATCCAAGGATCTAATAACATTGAAATCACCACCAAGTAAACAAGGCATCTGGGAATCCACCTTATTGCATAAGTCATCCCACAAACTGTGTCTAGAGGATCTAGTGCATTTAGCATAACCACAAGTATTCTGAAAGCTGGGGGAACCTGAAAATTTAATATGTATTGCCTGCTCATTTATGCAGTAGACATCAAAATGTCCCAACCAAGACCAAAAAACCCAAAGTTTATTCTGAGGAGCAGCAAAAGCATGCTGAAAACCTAATTTATTCTTTATAGGATCTAGAGAAATATCATGTAGCATTGGTTCAGAAATTGCCACATAAGAAAATTTATTGATTTTTATAAGTTTTTTCAGTCTTCTGATAGAGCTTGTAGAACCAAGCCTTCTTATATTCCAAAAAAGACAATTCATCATTGTTGGAGTTTTGAACGAAAATCTAATGACAGGGACCTTATTTTCAACTCTGTTGGTTTCTTGTTTTCCTCCTACTAGTAAAATAAATAAAATCAGATTCATCAATCTGAGGGGTTTCCTCCATATCAATTACCTTTCCCATACGGGCCAGCTGAACCACTCTTTGATGGAGCCGATCTTCAAACATTTGTTTAGCATGCTGGAAGTCTATCTTATATGCCTCCCTTGTAAAACCCATAGAACTTGGAAGATCTTTATCAGAGACATATCCACAGTCCCTCTTTACCTTAATTTTTCTAGCCTTTTTAAAATAGGACATAATGCTCATATCCATAGATAACAAAGGCCCCTGTTCTTTTGTTAGGACATGTGATGTCTTCTCATCAGTATTGATTGATGTAATTGGATCATCTTCAACAGTTATTGCAGATTGGAGTGAAGGTTGCTTTGGAAGAACTGGATTCTCCTTTTTCTTTTCCTGCCAAACTTGAGTATGCCTCTTTTCCCCTAGCTGCTCCTCATTAGCCATATTAGGCTCTGCATCAACCCTTTGGGGTTTTTGTCCTGGGTGTTTTAATCGACAGACATCTTAATTGTGACCCACATGTCTATAGAAATTACAATATTGTGGTAGCTCCGTTTCAATACAGATTTCTTGCCAGAAGCCTTCAGAGGATCCCTGTTGAATCCAGATCCTATTCGACTGGCTTAAGCAGATCCACTTTACCGCACCTCGCTACGTAAGGGCGCTTAAATCTTTTGTAGCAAAGATCGCCCGTAAGAAGGTTCCAAATCCGCTAACAATTATTTCCAGTACCTCCTTCTCATGAAGATGAGCGGGTAATTTAGGGAAAGTTATCCAGGCCGGAACAATGGACGATTCTACATCTACATGAAAATCAGGTGTCCATTTCAATATTCTCATTGGCTTACTAGTAACAAACCATTGCGGTCTAGAATACAATCGAATGTAATCCTGCTCCCCTTTGAAATTGATTAAGACATGTTTGAAATCCAATAGACCAACCTTATAATCTGCACTGAAATTTTGAACTACCAGAAACTTATGAATAGCCTCCATTGATGGCCGACCTTGAGAAAACTTGCCTACTAGAGCATAACGAAACGGTGTTGCTAGATAGTCCACCACCCGAGTAGGCAAGACCAGTGCCAGTTCACCTTTGTATGTTGAAAGCTCCAGATCTAAAGTAGCCGGAGGAGATGATTTAGACTGGTTGAGGACTTGAGCATATGTTTGTGTAGCTGATTGATTGGATGATGAAGCCGCCATTGCTGTAGGTTGATAGTCGGAGGAGCGAAGCCCCTCCGGCCGGTAGCCGGAGGAAGAGTTTGCCGTAAGAATATAGTCAGAAAGGATTAGTGAGAGAATTTATACGCTTATACTACTTAGCCTCTAAGCAACATTTATTACAAGGATCGTATATAATCAAAATACAATCATAATAATCATTCAAAGATTAATCATAAGAATTATTCTCGCATTAATGGTGTGGTCAATCAGATATCTTCAAATTTTGTATTCTATCATTAACTATATTTAACAAAATAACTATTACCGCATACATCCGGACTCGAACAATGAATAATAAAAGAACGATGCATAAAATAAAGTACTAAAGATCAAACTGAGGCGAGTAGTTACTCTTTTCTTAAGACAAATTGCTCCGGTATGGTGCCCACGGTAGTAGCAACTGTCTCCCAAGATACAACGGCTTCACGCCTCGGATTTAGAAGCACTTCAAAATTCTGAGCTCCTGAAAGCTTACAGAGTGCTCCGACTTCTCTTCGACTCAAGAACTAGATCTATGTGATAGACTCTGAGGAGGAGTCAATACTCGAATCTGATTGGTTGGATGACATAGTCGGTTGACTTTTCCCTCAAGAAAAGTCAACTAGCATGTTTGACTTCATGGCCGACTTCACCAACGCCGAGCCGAGCCGGCCGGGCAGACGGCGGTGGCGGCACGCGTGTGGAATTATTTAAGTCCTCCCTCCTACACAAAAGTGATTTGCTCTTATTACTTGAGTTCCCAACACTCAAGTATACAATGTGGGAGAGTATGAGTTGATTACACATTTAACTCCTCTCCCACATATGTTTTACGTCAACTTTACGCATTAATTTCTCATTCACCCTGATATGATTCCCATAGAAGAAAAACTTTATTAGATTTGATTATAGTCTGTTATTTATTTTTAGTTCTTTTGTTATTATCCCACATTGATTAGAGATTATTTTATTTTTGTTATTATTTTTATTTATTGTTATTTTCTCCCACATTGCTAAATTAGCAATTAGTCTTGGAATCTGTAACCTATATAAAGACAAGTAGAATCATTTAACAATCGGTTAAAACATTACTAAGTAAAATTTATGTTGAGCTTTTTAAGGTTTTTGTGAGTATTCTTATGTAGAATATTCGAATTATTAACTTATCAAGGTTCTGAGCATAATAACTATTGTTTTTTTAATACTTGCGTCTTCCGTTCTTATTCCAAAAAAAAAATTTAAAATTAAAAATAGCATACTCATCCAGCCTTAATTTTCCTTCTTGCGTTATCTTATCTTGTTATTAATCTTTAAAAAAAATTGTAAACAATACGATTGACGATTCCAAAAATCGTCGATTATAAATCCAGGGTTGTTCTCCTAGTGACAACCTACAAAAAGCTTCAAGAACCATAAAAACGATAAAAGAGGCTGATGTTTTGGAGATTGTTTAGACTGGACTTGAGAAAGTGGATCTCAAACTGCCTACGTATCCAATGCATGAATTGAAATCAAGTCTTCGTAGTTCCTTAGAGATGGTTTATATAGAGGAGTGTTATGCCCTAATGCGGCGTGGGTCTTGTCCTTGTTGGGCCTGAATTTCGTGTTCCCTGAAAAGATAACTATGATTTAATCTCCTTAATCTTAGGAGATAATTATTGACATATTTGACTGTCAGAATCAGAGTATTAAATATGAGGGTTTTCTTCTCATATTTATCTGTTTATCACACTCATGGGAAAAAAGATTGAGGATGGACTATGGCCGACTTAGATGGTCCGAGCTGAACCCTTCTGTGTTTGGGCCGACCTACGGAGGTCGGAAAAGATAGCCGAGCTGGGATCAGCTGGGATTCTTACATGCATAAGAGGTTTGGTCCGAGAGGGACTTGAGCCGACTATAGGGTCGGGCAGGGGTGTTGTAATTGTGGGTGTAAAGATGATCAACAATCTTGAATTTCCTGCAAAATAAGAAGACTTGGATCCTCGCAGTTCCACGATAATCGATGTCCTTCTTAAATTATTCGACCCTTATTCCTTGTCCTGGGTTTCACGATTATTTAAGTGAGATACAAACTGAGAGAGATACCTTTAATTCTGGACAAAAAGATATTAAAGAGCACTTAGAAGTTTTAAGATATATGTATGACAAAACAAGGATGCTTACATTTGTTGTTCTATCTTTAACAATGCAAATTTGCTTATATATAGCACTTGAATCTGAAAGAGGGCAAAGGAATTTGTCCCTTAAGTGATAGACACCAAATGAAAAGGTTCCATTTGGTTGTACCCATTTAAAATGACCAAGAGACACCAATAATTCAGTTTTTGGGCCACAGGCGGGCGCCTATGAGTGACAGGCGGGCGCCTAAGAGAACCAGAAAACTGATCATGAAGCTGTCCAACTTTTTGCCTCGCAGAACCACCACAGGCGGCCGCCTAGTGTCGCCTGTGACACTGTTTTTTCCAAAACGAATTTTCCGTTTGTTTTATGAATTCCACTTGCTCATTTTACATCCGTACACTCGTAAACACTTATATAAGCGTGCACTCCGTACCTCCGTACTTATATCATAGCGTTACGAGCATAACCATCCTTGCACTAAACCCCGATAACCTCAATGGCTTGTGATTATACTTAAATCACCAACATTCCTCCAACATTTTAGTGTAATCCTTGGTTTAGTAAAACAACAGTCATAATATAAAAAAACTCATGCTTCAATGAAAATATCACAAAGATTGAATTTCCACCTAGTACTATTACACGCAAATATTCGAGTATCGGGGTGTGTCTAAGCATTGAACCCCTTTACACATTTTGAATACATGTACATAACAATACACACGAATTGAGACTACTTCAAAGTATTATTCTTGACATCATTTATTGAAATCCGGACTTGTGTCCATATCCATTCTTGAGCATATAGAAAGCTAACCCAACTTTCCTTGAAGCGGCCATACCTCATACTCATATAGGTGAATCTTTAATTTACCGTGCACCTGCATTAGCACTTTCAAAAGACTCATTAAGAAGATAAAACTTCAACCTAACCTCACAGGTTTATAGCGCATACCTTCGGGATTAATACATGTGCTCAAGTTCCTAACAACAGGCCTACCACATTGAATTTAGCCTAAGGCATTGTACCAAAGGGAAATTGGGCGTCCTATTATCAGAAAATTATACGGTTGTAGACCCATCCCGACGACCGACTTTTGTAATAAGTCCTTAGCTAATCCTTTCGTCAAATGATCAGCTAAATTCCTTTGAGATCTCACATAAACAACCGATATCACCCCGTGAGAGATCAACTAATGTACCGCGCTATGTCTAACGCCTAAGTGTCGCGACTTACCATTATACACATGACTACAAGCTTTAGACAGTGTAGAGGAACTATCACAATGGATAGATATTGGTGATATTGGTTTAGGACATAAAGGAATTTCATGAATCAAATTCCTAAGCCATTCTGCCTCTTTACCGGCTGCTGCCAAGGCAATAAACTCCGAATCCATAGTCGAGCTAGATATACATGTTTGTTTCTTAGAAGCCCAAGAAATGGCACCTCCACCTAAAACAAACACCCATCCACTAGTAAAAGAATGATCTTCTACATTAGATATCCAACTAGCATCCAAATATCCTTCAATCACCGAAGGATATGCAACATAATTCAAACCAAAGTCTTTGGTAGACTTAAGATATCTCAATACAAGAAAAACCGCTCTCCAATGACAGTTACCTGGGTTACTCGTATATCTACTTAGTTTTCCAACCACATAGGCAATATCCGGTCGTGTACTAGTCATTGCATACATCAAACAACCAATGACTCGTGAATATTCAAGTTGATTCACGGTTTCACCTTTATTAGGTCCAAGTTTCTCATGAGGCTCCATGGGAGAATTTTCCGGAGTACAATTTTCACAATTAAATTTCTTGAACACTTTCTCAATATAATGAGACTGTTAGTGAAAATCCTCCTTGATTTCTCTTAATTTTAATACCCAGAATAACATTTGCCTCCCCCATGTCTTTCATAGAGAATTTAGAAGATAAGAGTTCTTTACACTTATCTACCTGATTTTGGTTTGTACCAAAAATCAACATGTCATCGACATATAGACAGATTATCACACCGTTGCCGATATCATCAAATCTACTATAAATACACTTATCCGACTGATTGAGTTTAAACCCACTAGCCAAGACAAACTCGTCAAACTTTTGATGCCATTTTTTAGGAGCTTGTTTAAGTCCAAACAATGATTTTACAAGTTTACATACCTTATGCTCGTTACCGGGCATAATAAATCCTTCCGGTTGCTTCATGTATATTTCTTCATCCAAATCTCCATTTAGAAATGTTGTTTTAACATCCATTTGATGGATCACCAAGTTAGGAATTGCGGCTAAGTCAATCAATAACCTGATTGAGGAGATTCTAGCAACGGGAGCATAAGTATCGAAATAATCGATACCTTCATTTTGCCTAAATCCTTGTATAACTAACCAGGCTTTATATCGGTCAACCGTACCATCGACTCTCATTTTCCTTTTGAAAATCCATTTGCAACCTAACGGTTTGCAACCACGCGGTAAATCTGTAAGAATCCACGTATTGTTACCCATTATGGAATCCATCTCGTCGTTGATGGCTTCTTTCCAAAATGATACATCTTGAGATTCCATCGCCTCAGAAAATATTCTTGGATCATCCTCAATATTGTAACAATATGAGTATTGATATCCAACTTCATTTCTCGAACCTTCCACCAAATAAGTAACAAAATCCGGTGGAAACGTTTTTGCTATTCTAGCCATCTTACTTCTTCGAAGTTCTGAAGACTCGACTTGAGAATCATTATTCTCCACATTTTCCACTCCAACTATCGTAGGAGAAATACCCTTTGGTCTAGGAGTAAATGAAAATCTATTCTCATCAAATATAGCATCACGTGATTCTATAACCGAATGTACAGCCACGGAATCACTAGGTTCTATAACATAAAGCCTGTATGCCTTGGAATGACTAGCATATCCAATGAAAATGCAGTCGATGCCTCTTTCTCCTAAAGTTTCAATTTTAGGATCGGGAAGTCTAACAACCGCCCTACAGCCCCAAACTCTTAAGTAATTCAAGTTTGGTTTCTTTTTAAACCAAAGATCATACGGGGTAGCAGAATTCTTTTTATTAGGAATTTTGTTTAGTAGATAACAGGCCGTTAACATGGCCTCACCCCAAAACCCACTACTCAATCCCGAGTAGGATAACATGGAATTTACCATCTCTTTTAGAGTATGGTTCTTCCTCTCCGTAATGCCATTTTGTTGTGGCGTATACGGTGCAGTAACCTCGTGTATAATACCACATGACCCGAAGTAGGTTGGATCATAGTATTCTCCACCTCTATCGGTACGAAAGCGTTTAATACTAGAATTCAATTGTAATTCTACTTCACTTTTATAAATCTTGAATTTATCAAGTGCCTCATCTTTAGTATTAAGTAAATACACATAACAAAAATGAGTATTATCATTTATAAAAGTAATCACATATTTCTTATTTCCCAATGACGGTGTGGCATTAAAATCACACAAATCACTATGGATAAGTTCCAAAATTGTAGACGATCTTTCAACGCCACGAAATGGTTGTCTTACAATTTTAGTAAGAATACAAGTAGTACACTTATCCATATTGATATCAAACGGGGGAATTAAAGCATTTTTAAACATAACTTGCATACGTTTATAATGCACGTGACCTAACCGTGCATGCCACAACTTTGAGATATTAACAAGAGAAATATGCATGACTTTATTAACTTTATTATTTACAATATTAAGCATAAACATATTATTACATAAGTAACCAAATCCTACAAACACACA
Organism: Gentiana macrophylla; assembly: GCA_026214975.1. NCBI lineage: Eukaryota > Viridiplantae > Streptophyta > Magnoliopsida > Gentianales > Gentianaceae > Gentiana > Gentiana macrophylla. The sequence continues at coordinate 43,948,878 of CM047809.1, forward strand.
ATGCTTAGATAATATAAACCTATCGGACTCATACACTTGTGTATAGCCCGATTTACCTAAAACTGCACCGGATACAAGGTTTTTCCAGATGCACGGAACAAATAATACATTAAAGAGTTTTACAAATTTTCCAGAACTAAAATTTAAAACAACAGTTCCAACGCCTTTTACAATGGCCATCGACTCGTTTCCCATCTTTAGTATGGAGCCTTCATTCACAAGTTCAAAATCTTCGAACCATCTTTGATCTTTGCATACATGTCGTGTTGCTCCCGAGTCGATCCACCATGATACATCATCATCCTGCATATAAAATGCTTCAGAAATAAATGGCACATAATTCACAACCGAATTAACACCAAAATTAATATTCTGACCTTGATGCTTGGGTGGTCCTTGGTCTTTCGACCCCTGTTCTGGACCCTTACTCTTTCCGTTCTTCCGCACTCGGCAATCAGCCTTGTAGTGCCCTGTTTTGCCACAAATCCAACAGGCCCCTTTTGGCCTTTTTCCGGATTCTTTGTTGCCAGCCTTGAATGGTTTCTTTTTCTTACCATTACCTTTTCCCTTGTTTGTTTTGGAACACTCCCCGGCCTCTATTAAATGAATGGATGTCGATTCATAAACTTCCTTTCCCTTGGATTTCACATCCTCCTACGCCCTGAGGGATTCCTCAATGCGCAGATGGCTACCAAGTTCAACCAATGAGAGTTCTTCCTTTTTGTGTTTTAACATATGCTTAAAGTCTTTCCATGATGGTGGTAGTTTATCAATGATACTAGAGACAGAAATGGCTTCATCCATTTCCATCTTATGCTGTGCAAACTGGCCTAAGATGCGTTGAAGTTCATTGAATTGTTCCATTACAGACCGTGTATCTACCATCATGTATTTCATGAAATTTCCAACTAGAAACTTTTTAGCGGATGCATCTTCATTTAAGTACTTAGTTTCTAGTGCATCCCATAATTCTTTTGCAGATGGAAAGTTTTGATAAATATCAAATAACGAATCAGACATACCATTTACAATGTGACCACGACAGATGTAGTCATCATATTCCATTTGTTCCGCCTTCGTAATTCCTCCAATGGTGCATCATCCTCAACTTCTGGTATATCAGTGCAAAGAACATATACCACTTTCAATGTCGTGAGAAGGAAATGCATCTCCCTTTGCCACCTCCAAAAATCAACGCCTTCAACTTGTCCAATTTCCCGAAATTCATCATCAAATCCTTTGCATTCACCATTGTGATCAGAACAATAATTTAAGAAGAATGTTGTAATTTTGGGTGTAAAGATGATCAACAATCTTGAATTTCCTGCAAAATAAGAAGACTTGGATCCTCACAGTTTCAAGATAATCGATGTCCTTCTTAAATTATTCGACCCTTATTCCTTGTCCCGGGTTTCACGAATATTTAAGTGAGATACAAACTGAGAGAGAGACCTTTAATTCTGGACAAAAAGATATTAAAGAGCACTTAGAAGTTTTAAGATATACGTATGACAAAACAAGGATGCTTACATTTGTTGTTCTATCTTTAACAATGTAAAGTTGCTTATATATAGCACTTGAATTTGAAAGAGAGCAAAGGAATTCGTCCCTTAAGTGATAGACACCAAATGAAAAGGTTCCATTTGGTTGTACCCACTTAAAATGACCAAGAGACACCAATAATTCAGTTTTCGGACCACAGGCGGGCACCTATGAGTGCCAAGCGGGCGCCTAAGAGAACCAGAAAACTGATCATGAAGCTGTCCAACTTTTTGCCAAGCAGAACCACCACAGGCGGCCGCCTAGTGTCATAGGCTGGCGCCTGTGACACTGTTTTTTCCAAAACTAATTTTCCGTTTGTTTTATGAATTCCACTTGCTCATTTTACATCCGTACACTCGTAAACACTTATATAAGCATGCACTCCGCACCTCCATACTTATATCATAGCGTTACGAGCATAACTATCCTTGCACTAAACCCCGATAACATCAATGGCTTGTGATTATACTTAAGTCACCAACAAGGGGCTGGTTTAATCACAAGTACAGACCGACCTGGAGGGGTCGGAGGATGGTGACCGAGCTCATGCAGCTCGGGTACTGGGGGTTTTGACCCTTGATGGAGGCTTTTCTGTATCTTTATTTTTTATTGTACTGATATGAAGGCAACACGTGAGTAAGGCCAATTTTTTACATTGACAACGATCGATCTTTGTCGTAGTCTCTGCAGTTGACTTCTTCTTATGCATCTATTATCCAAGCCGTGCCTCCTTAATATTTGTGAATGAGCCCTAATAGTAGTTAATAGGATTTATTGGATTTATTTTATTTCTCTGTTGTTGAAAACAAATCTAGCAAATTGTCCCTTTTGCTTTTGCGTGTCATCTTCGAAACACCCCCACCTCCCTCCCCCCCCCCCACCAAAAAAAAAACCGCCTCTTACCTATTTGCTTTGCTTTTATTTTATTTTCCCTTTCTGATTGTTCAACAAAAAAAAAAACCTCTTAACTTTTGTCGAGAGTTTCACATTTTGGTGTGATTTTAATCACAACAGTGATTTCAGTAAACCTCTCAAAAAAAAAATCTTCTTTATTTTCTTTTCGGTGCTATTTTCTTTAAATTGTCTCAACCAAAGCCCTAGGTCCTTATATATGTTCTTTGGTCTTGATTGCTTCGGGTGCTCATTATTATGATTTATTCTACGATTTGAATTCTACACGAGGGGATTGTAAACACGAATGATTGTGAGGATACATATATGTTTTTGTTGAATTTCAATCATGTCGAAAGAGCATGCCGAGGCAGATGAGAATTCTGTGGAAGGCCATTTTGAGTTGTTAGCGGAGGCACACACAGGCGTGCTAGATAGAAAATTGGAGGAATTATGTCGACGTTATGCCGATAGGATGGATAGAAAATTTGAAGAGATGAAGGCAAAACTTCAAAGCATGTTAGGGGGAAGCAATGTTCAGTCATCACGTGGTGGAAAAGGTAACGACTTATTTTATACATTATATATGAGATGTGTATTGATCACGATGAAGAGGGAAATTTAATTAGTAAAGATGTGGTTAAGGAGTTAAACTTGCGGACGGAAAGACTTCATCATCCTTAATACATTGTTGAGTGAAGTCATCGGGTTAAAGTTACACGGTATGCATGGGTTCGTGTTGTCTCATGTGATGTGGTGCCACTGAGTGATTTACATTTGATATTAGGGAGATCATGGTTATCTTTGCATAATGTACGTCATAATGCATCCCAGACACGCTATTCTTTTTTCCTTTTATGGCAAGAAACATGTTTTTGAATCTCCATCCTCTAGGTAACAAATTAAGTAATATTCCGATTGAGGAGTCTCAGGCACCAGAAAAAGTAAACGAGGTTGTAGTGGAAGACAGATTTGAGGAGGTTGTTGGAGCAAAAGTGGTGGAGGTAGTCCACGAGTCGATTGTGGCAGAGGCAATCACCGAGGAGAATAAAAAGGTGGTGGAGATACATCTTGCAAAAGCAGATGAGGATATTGCATTAGTGTTGGAGAAAATCGAGGCAGATAAGGACGTTGGTCCTACTTCACCGACCACTTGTTCGAGTTCTATCTTGTCTTCTTTGCAGGTACATGCAGACCATCCACTTGAGGAGAACATTGGGCTATCTGATATACCCAATCCAACCCCTATATTGCCTATCAATATTCTAGATCATGTTAACATTGGTGGCAACCCGGAGCACAGTTTCATTGATCCATTTTCTACGTATATTGCTGACTGTCTAGCTGTGCATTATTCTCGTTATCTTGCTACTTTGCCGGGGTCTCTCCAAGTTTTTAGCACGTCGGAAGACTTGTTGGTTTTTGCATTTGTGGCGCTTGGTTCAACATCAAATTGTGCCATCGATTTGAAGTGGTATGTCCGCGTTGTATTTGATCCTGGCATATCCATGGTGTTCGTTGTTGGTTCGACATGTTATGTCCTTGTTGCTTCTTTTACGACATCCTTTTGAGTCGAGGTCGAATCCTTTCGGAGCCGGGAGGGAATGATTTGATTCTCATTGAAGAAAAACTTTATTAGATTTGACTATAGTCTTTTATTTATTTTTAGTTCTTTTTCTATTATCCCACATTGGTTAGATAGTATTTTATTTTTGTTATTATTTTTATTTATTGTTATTTTGTCCCACATTGCTAAATTAGCAATTGATCTTGGAGTCTGTAGCCTATATAAAGTGTCAGTAAAGTGACTTAAACTCTACATTTGGTGGAACCAATCTGAAGACTCAGCTGTGTGATGGACAGCTGAGAAGTGTATTCAATTATGTGCATCAGTAGGGTGGGGTCTACTGAGGCTTCTGTCAGTAGGGTACAAGGCTGCTGAGTACTGGAATACAGCAGGGTCCCACATCTATTAATTTTGTTATGTGACAGCTATACAGTGTCATTAAAAGGAGGACACGTGTAAGGGTATTTATGGCAAATCAGACAAAGATTCCTGGCGGCTAGGGTTTAGGGATTTGTGCCTATAAATACATTTGTTGTTACATTGTCTGCGTGTGTGAAAATTTGTAACTCAGTGCATAATAATAAAAATCTCTTTTCTGCCCGTGGTTTTTTTATCTCTCTCACTTTGAGAGGGGTTTTCCACGTTAAATTTGTGTTCTTCTTGTTTTCTGTTATCTCCTTTGATTATTTGCGTTTGATTGCATCTGTTTCTATTTCTTGCATCTGAAGTTATCTCCATCAGTTTTATAACAAGTGGTATCAGAGACAGGTTCTGGAGAAAACAATATGTACGATCAACTTCATCTTCACCAAGGCCTTCAGCAAGGTGCTAGGATCTGTGATAAAGTTGTGATCTTTAGCAAGGAAAGATGTCAGCAGTAAACGTGAAAATCGATAAATTTACCGGAAGGAACAGTTTTGGTCTATGGAAAATCAAGATGCGTGCACTGTTGAAACAGCAGGGTTTGTGGAGTCCTTTATCTGACAAACAAAATACAGATGCAGCAGATTATGCCAGTCTGGAAGAGAAAGCACATTCAACCATCATGTTGTGCTTATCTGATGATGTTATCACTGAGATTGCTGAGGAATACACCACAGCCAAGTTGTGGAAGAAGCTTGAAAGCCTGTATATGACCAAGTCACTGACCAACAAGTTGTTGTTGAAATAGAGGTTGTTCAGTTTGAAGATGCATGAGGGGAGTCCACTGAGGGAACATCTGGACCAGCTGAACACAATATTACTTGATTTAAGGAATATTGATGTTAAAATTGAGGATGAAGATGCAGCCCTAATCCTATTGGTGTTATTCCCGGCATCATATGAAAATTTGTGCAGTCTTTCATAGTTGGAAAGGATACAGTAGCTTTGGAGGATGTGAGGTCTGCCTTACATGCCAGGGAGCTTAGACACAAGGCTGCTGGGACAGACAGTCAGGCTGCTGGGCTAGTAGCTAGCAGCAATAGTGGAATATGATATGGACAGAAGAAGAAAAAGAAGTCAGGGTCCAAAGGTCCTAAGTCAACTCATGTCTGTAATTATTGTAAGGAGCAGGGACATTGGATGTCCAATTGTCCAAGGAAGAAGAAACAACATGAAGACAATTCTGGCACAGTAGCCTTGGCTACTAAGAAATCTGATGAGGATCTGGTTCTAGTTGCATGGGATTCTACACACCATAATGATGTGTGGATACTTGATTCTGGAGCATCCTACCATATTTGTCCAAACAGGGAGTGGTTTTCTACTTATGAGCAGATGGATGGTGGTCAAATCTATATGGCCAACGGCAAGGTTTGCAAAGTTGTGGGAATTGGCTCAGTAAAGTTAAGGACAGAGGATGGTAAATTCTGTACACTGAAAGATGTAAGACATGTTCCACAAATGACCAAGAATTTGGTATCTATCGATCACTTTGGGCAAGAAGGGTTCAATTTCAAGGGTGAAGGCGGACAGTTGAATGTCTTCAAAGATTCAGTTGTAGTCCTCAAAGGCATCAAGAGGGGAACCTTGTATGTATTACAAGGATCTCATCAGATCTGCACCTTCTTCTCCAAGTGCATCCTCGCCCAGCTTCACCGCCTCAAGAGACTCGGTTGTGGCACATGAGACTAGGTCACATGGGTGAAAAAGGTATGCAGATTCTTTCTTCAGCAGGTTTTCTTGGGGGATATAAGGTCAAGAATCTGGACTTTTGTGAACATTGTGTGTTTGGGAAATTGCACAGAAGTAAGTTCTCAGTAGGGTTGCCCAATACAAAGTCATCACTTGATTATATCCATTCAGACTGCTGGGGTCCATCAAAAATTGAGTCATTGGGTGGTCACAGATATTTTATGTCATTCATAGATGACTATTCAAGGATGACTTGGGTGGTGATGATGAAGAACAAAAGTGATGCATTCAGTAACTTCAAGCAGTGGAAGGCCCTTGTGGAGAATCAGTTAGGCAAGAAAATCAAGAAGCTTCGTACAGATAATGGTCAAGAATTCTGCTGGATGGATTTTGATTCATTTTGTGCAGCTGAGGGTATTGCCAGACATCATACTGTAAGGAATACACCTCAGCAGAATGGTGTGGCCGAAAGGATGAATCAAACTCTACCGACAGAGGCAAGATGTATGCTTTCTCAAGTTGGGTTTATCAAGGAGATTTTGGGCAGAGGCTGTAAAAATAGCTTGCTACTTAATCAACAGGAGTCCTCACACAGGGATCAACCTCAAGACACCATTTGAGATGTGGTCAGGCAAGCCTGCTGACTACTCAGGTCTAAGGGCTTTTGGAAGTACAGCTTACTATCATGTTAGTGATGGGAAGTTGGATCCTAGAGCCAAGAAGGGAGTGTTTGTAGGGTATGGTGATGGAGTGAAGGGATATAGAATTTGGTCATCGGAGAGAGTCCAGAGTAATCCTCAAAGCAGGATGTTGTGTTTGATGAAAATTCTATGTTAAACTCATCAGTGGGGAGGTCTACTGGAATCTAAAACCAGTGTTGAATCGATAGTGTTGAGAATCGGTGGAGCTTCAGGTGGAGTCTCACTGATATGCAACAATCGGTGGATCCAAATCAACACTATATCGATCTGGATAATGAACCGTAATCGATTCAAGCCACCCTACCGAGACTTCGAGGTGGGCGTCATACAAACATTAATCAAGAGAGTCTAGCCACAGCGGCCTAGAAGATCTAATGTTGGGATACCTCCAAGGAGATATGGGTATGATGATTTGGTTGGATATGCACTCCAAGTTGCAGAAGAGGTAGAGGTTGTTGAACCTACTACTTACAGGGAAGCAGTGACATGTACAGAAGGATCTCAGTGGCATGCTTCCATAGGAGATGAAATGGAGTCATTGTTGAAGAATCTGACTTGGGAATTGGTCAAACAGCCTACTGACAAGGGAGTTGTGACTTGTAAATGGATTTTCAAGAAAAAGGAAGGAATTACTAAGGCAGAAGGGGCCAAGTATAAGGCATGTTTGGTTGCAAGAGGATTCAGTCAAAGGGAAGGGGTTGACTTTGATGAAATATTTTCACCAGTGGTCAGACACACTTCAATCAGGGTGTTACTAGAAATGGTGGCACAGCAGGATCTGGAACTTGAGCAATTAGATGTGACGACTGCTTTTCTACATGGTGAGGTGGATAAGGAGATATCCATGACACAGCCTGAGGGTTTTCAAGTTCCTGGCAAGGAAAATTATGTTTGCAAGTTGAAGAAATCATTGTATGGTTTGAAGCAAGCTCCAAGGCAATGGTATAAATAGTTTGACGGTTTTATGCTTCAGTAGGGTTACAACAGAAGTCCATATGACTGTTGTGTTTACTACAGTCTGCTAAAATATGGATCATATATCTATCTTGTCCTATATGTGGATGACATGTTGATAGCTGCAGCAAGGAAGTCAGATGTTCAAAATTTGAAGAACCTTCTCAGTGCTGAATTTGAAATGAAGGATTTGGGTGCAGCCAAGAAAATCTTGGGGATGGAGATCTGGAGAGATAGAAGTCAGAAGAAATTGTTCTTGTCTCAAAGCAGGTTATGTCTTTCAAGATATTGGCCAAGTTTGGGATGTCTCACAGAAAACCAATAGATACTCTATGGCATCAAATGTTCATTTGTCTGCTTATACTTCACAACACCAAGAGAAGGAGTATATGTCAAAAGTTCCCTATGCTAGTGCGGTTAGCGATCGATGTATGCCATGGTATGCACTAGGCCTGATCTCACCAGCTCGCAGCGAGCGGTGTTGTCGACAAGTTCATGGCTCAACCTGAAAAGAACACTGGAAAGTTGTTAAAAGGATATTCGTGTACCGAGAGGTACAGCTGATGTTGGTCTCATTTATAGAGGTGGTATCGGTGCAGTCACAGGCTCTTGTGATGCCTTGATTATGCAGTGATGTTGATGTGAGAAAATCAATGACTGGTTTATGTGTTTACATTGGGAAATGCAAAGTAGTCAATCTGAAAGCTACTCTTCGAGGCTATAGTAGCCTTATCAACTCATCAAGCGTAATATATGGCTCTTCTTCAAGCGGCTAAGGAGAGGTGTCTCGTTGAAGGGCTAGTCGGTGATTTGGGGTTGCATCGTGGATCAGCCGAGATATATTGTGACACCTAAGTGCAATATGTTTAGCCAAAGATCAGGTTCATCATGAGAGAACCAAGCATATTGATGTCGGTATCATTTTTCGAGAAATGAGAAGAGGGTTGTAGTGAAGAAGATCCGCACCAAGGATAACCCCTGCTGATATGTTCACTAAACCGATTCAAAGCAGAGTAAGTTTCAGCTTTGCCTGGACTTACTGAATATTCAGAGCTTATAATCTGTTTCTGGAAACTCTACCGAGGCGGATCGGTGAAGTGGATCTTGTGGAGATAGTCCGGTACAAGTACATCCGGCATTGACGAATGCATCCGGTACAAGTACATCTGGTTATGCAATCTGTTTGGCTCTAGTGAGAGTTGAAGTCAAGGTGGAGATTTGTCAGTAAAGTGACTTAAACTCTACATTTGGTGGAACCAATCTGAAGACTCAGCTGTGTGATGGACAACTGAGAAGTGTATTCAATTATGTGCGTCAGTAGGGTGGAGTCTCACCGAGGCTTCACGGCAGGTACAAGGTCAGCCGAGTCTTGGAATCTGTGAGATCCCACATCTGTTAATTATGTTATGTGACAGCTATACAATGTCATTAAAAGGAGGACACGTGTAAGGGTATTTATGGCAAATCAGACAAAGATTCCTGGCGGCTAGGGTTTAGGGATTTGTGCCTATAAATACAGTTGTTGTTACATTGTCTGCGTGTGTGAAAATCTGTAACTCAGTGCATAATAATAAATATCTCTTTTCTGCCCGTGGTTTTTTATCTCTCTCACTTTGAGATGGGTTTTTCACGTTAAATCTGTGTTCTTTTTGTTTTCTGTTATCTCCTTTGATTATTTGCGTTTGATTGCATCTGTTTCTATTACTTGCATCTGAAGTTATCTCCATCATTTTTATAACATAAAGGCAAGTAGAGTCATTTAGCAATCGGTTAAAACATTATTTAGTAAAATTTATATTAAGCTTTTTAAGATTTTTGTGTGTATTCTTATGTAGAATATTCGAATCATGAACTTATCAAGGTTCTGAGGATACCTTGTGGCGTTCGTATAGCAAGGTTCTTAGATACGTGTTATCTATGGGTTGAGGTCATACCAAGGTTCTTAGTTACGGGTTACCTAAGGGTTGTGGTGCTCGTTTCTATTGATATTTTTATCGGTCTTTGGGAAAATTCGGATCTGATTCATTTATGGATCACATCACACACGATATCCGAATCGAGTGATTCCAAAGCCAAGCACCATCTACTCCGTGAGTAGTAATTTTAGATGTAACAAGCTTCTGGTGAATCACATCGGAGCGTATCCGAAATTCGCACTAAAGTTGACTGTTTCAACACATGTTTCAAGCCCCCATTTCATGGGTTTTGCTTATATCTCCAACAATCTACAATAACATTGTTAACCATCTGTGTTGATTCTTATATTCCTCTATCTCTTCCATTCAAATTTACAGGATATCCATGCTTCTTGTACACCTATCAACAGTGTATCCTGCCATACCACAATATGTACATTGTGGTTTCTTGATGCCGTTGTTATAATTTCTTCTAAAATTTGAGTTATTTGAAGCACTTTGATTATGTGTCATCATTGTAGACTTTTTTAAATTAATCGCATTACTTGTACCAAAAACAGTTGCAGATTCCACAATCTAACCATTGGTGTTGTTGTAATTATGTTGCCTTTCATGTTTAAGATAGAATAGAAAAAAGACACTCTTGATGGTAAGAAACAAAGTTATCATCCGAATTTACGACTTTACAGTTGAGAAGGTGTCATTAAGGCCTTTCATGAATCTGATCACTTATTGTTTCTCATTGTGATCTTTATACCACTTCTACAAGTAAGATGATGAGCCAATATAACTAGTTGATCCCATTGAACCTTAAATCTAGTGAAAATTTCTAAAACATTACGACTTCATTGCTGAGTATTCTGAATTTCTTCCACAAATTAGATAACCTATACGTATCACATCCACCAAATCAATCTCTCAAATCATCCCAAAATTTTGTTAGCAATACAATACCATACCATCACACACATTGAGTTAAATTAGAACTCTATGATCATGTTACATGGAGTTCAGCTTGTTGTTTTGAATAACTTCAATACTATTAGTTTTAGTACAATGGTATCGGAGCGGAAGGTCTTGGGTTCAAACCCCGCTGCAAACATTAATTTCCTATTTATATTGAACAAGTGTTGGGCTGGCATAGTTGGCCTTTGTGAGCCTAGTTGGCTCGAGAGGCTTGTTATGTGTGCTAATTGGCATATAAATTTGTTATAGGTCCACACTTGAGGGGGCGTGTTGAAATGTATAAGTAATAAAGTAGCATATTTACTATCATCAATTGGTCTTAGTAAAATGATAAGCACTTGATCTTTAGCAATTAGAATGCTTTATTCAATGTTTTTATCGAATAGTCCCCATGAAGTTACAAAAGGCTTGCCCCAAAAAAAATTTACAATAGAACTTCGGTGAGGCCAACATGGTTACGTGGAGGAAGTTTGCTGCTCTTGTAATATCTTTTTTGAAGAAATGCTCTTCTAATATTACATGCAGATAATACACACTAATCATAATTTCTCATTTATCGGGAAATAATTTATTAAAATAAAATATAACACAATCATTATATGGAATTAAGACGTACATTTATCCCATTTATGGACTCTTGGATTATTATATCTAAATATCTATATAAATTTATAAATTATTTTCAACAATATGATGGATGGGGATCTTATTTTCAACAATTTAGTATGCGTTGTGTCAATTTTATTATGTCAATTTTATCGTGAATAATAAAATTTCCTCATTGTTAATAATAGATATAGCCACAATAATAAAACAAATTAGTTCCTAAGAATTAAAGATGTAATACCATTTTGCCCATTCAACTTTTATAAAGTATACATGTCATAGTCTGGACGGCAGCATATACTAACAGAAGACTGACGAGGTCGGATTAGCAGCTCGCCATGCGCGTGTATCTCTTTATATTAATTAATCATTAATTGAAGACAGAGCATTAATAGCTAATAAAGGCCAAGTAGCCCTGTTTTAACGAGAAAGCGGGCGAACCCCAGTGGGAGGTCACTCGGCCTTCTTAACTTACCACCGCAGTCGGCTCGGTAAGAGTGGAGGTCGGGTAAGGCGATGACAGTCGAGATGGCCCGGGGCTCGGCAGTCGGCGTGAGCCTTCCTTATTCGAATTTGGCACACATGCTTAATTATACCAGATAAACACGGAAAGAATCCGATGATATAATGACAGTGATCTTGTCATTTAAATATATCCATAATTATCCCTAAATTATAGGGATTTACATATATTAATCCTTAGGGAAATAATAATAATAATATAATTCCTTGCAGGGCAAGGAAAGGGATGAGTCATCCCCTATATAAAAAACCGCTAAGGAACAATGAAAACTTGATTCCTGAAACATAATAGGATATGTAGGCAACTTGGGAGATACCCAAACTCAGTCTAAAATCACCCAAAAAAAACCATCTCTCGTTCATATTACTCTAGATTAAACAGCCCGGATTTATTCACAGACGAGATCCAGTATCTTCAACTGGCGCTAGAAGGAGGGTCTTCTATCGGTAATGGATCGAGGTTGTTTGTGATCAAGTATATGGCAAAAACATGCCAAAAATGCAGTCAAATCGACGGCTTATTGCCGGAGTTTCAACCGTTGGAATAATAATTTAACCGTTCAGATTGAAGAAGAATGAGGCACGAACAAGCCCTCCAAATTTCATGCCGATCGGAGTTCGTTTACAAGTCCGATCGTCGTAAGAAAGTTGCTGCTGTGTCACCAAAAACGCAGCAGTCACAAAAACGCAGTAAGATCGACGGCTTATTGCCGGTGTTTCAACCGTTGGAACAAGAATTCCACCGTTCAGATTAAAGAAGATGGGGATGAACAAGCCCTCCAAATCATGTGCTGGTCGGAGTCCGTATCGATACCCGATCGTCACCGAAAAGTTTCTGTTGTACCCGAAAAAACAAAGCAGTTACAGCTGTCAGATCGAGGGCTTGTTTCTGTTGATTGACCCATTGGAATAATAATTCCACCGTTCAGATTAAAGAAGAAGGGGGTACGAACAATCCCTCCAAATCTTGTGCCGATCGGAGTCCGTTTCGATACCCGATCGTCAACGAAAGGTTTCTGCTGTATCAGAAAAAGTGAAGCACTTACAGTTTTCAGATGGAGGGCTTATTTTTGGAGATTGAACCGTTGGAATAATAATTCCACCGTTCAGATTAAATAAGAAGGGGGTACAAACAAGCCCTCCAAATCTTGTGTCGATCGGAGTCCATTTCGAAGTCCGATCGTCACCGAAACGTTTCTGCTGTATCATAAAAAATGAAGTAGACACAGCTGTCAGATCGAGGGCCTATTTCCTGAGATTGAGGAATAAGAATTCCACCGTTCAGACTGAGGAATAAGGAGGGACGAAGAAGCCCTCTACTTTTCGGCCGATCGGAGTCCGTTCAGATGCTTGATCGTCCCCGGAAAGATGCAGAGGACAAACTCTCTAAATTTGCAGGGCAGACAGTTTAGCTTGAACTCTGCAGGTCGGGCTCATGGACGAGCTCTCAAGCTCAAAGATCCGAGCTGAGCTCTCAAGCTCTCCAGTATGAGCTCTCTAAACGAGCTCTCTAATTACAATCTCTCTATCAGCGAGCTCTCTTATTACATACGGTCCAGGTACGAGCCCTCATTGAAATTTATTCCCGTTTTTACAACATAAATGACCTATCTTGTTTTGGAACTCACCCTACCGAACACGGCGGGTCGAGCTATCTTACTTTGAAACTCACCCTACCGAACATGGCGGGTCCAACTATCTTATTTTGGAACTCACCATACCGAACATGGCAGGTCGAGCTATCTTATTTTGGAACTCTCCCTACCGAACGTGGAGGGACGAGCTTTTCTTTTCAGTACATCATAAGACCGAGCTCGGCTCGGCATCATATTCGGAGCTCTCTTGAGCAAATCTTCTATAAGACCGAGCTCAGCTCGGCATCATATTTGGAGCTCTCCTCGAGCAAAACTTCAATAAGACTGAGCTCGGCTCGGCATCATATTTAGAGCTCACCTCGAGCAAATCTTCTATAAGACCGAGCTCGGCTCGGCATCATATTTGGACCTCTCCTCGAGCAAATCTTCTATAAGACCGTCATCGGCTCAGCATCATATTTGGAGCTCTCCACGAGCAAATCTTCTATAAGACCGAGCTCGGCTCGGCATCATATTTGGAGCTCTCTTGAGCAAATCTTCTATAAGACCGAGCTCGGCTCGGCATCATATTTGGAGCTCACCATGAGAAAGTCTTCTATTAGACGGAGCTTGGCTCAGCATCATATTTAGAGCTCACCTCGAGCAAGTCTTCTATTAGACCGAGCTCCGTTCGGCATCATATTTGCAACTCTCTTGAACGAATCTTCTATAAGACCGAGCTTGGTTTGGCATCATATTTGGAGCTCTCCTCGAGCAAATCTTCTACAAGACCGAGCTCGGATCGGCATCATAGTTGGATCCCTTTTGAGTGAATCTTTTATAAGACCGAGCTCGGCTCGGCATCATATTTGGAGCTCTCCCTAGAGCGAATCTTCTATAAGACCGAGCTCGGCTCGGCTCGGCATCATATTTGGAGCTCTCCTGGCAAATCTTCTATAAGACCGAGCTAGGCTCAGCATCATATTTGGAGCTCTCTTCAAGAAAATCTTCTACAAGACCGAGCTCGGCTCGGTATCATATTTGGAGATCTCTTGAGCGAATCTTTTATAAGACCGAGCTCGGCTCGGCATCATATTTGGAGCTCTCCCTAGAGCGAATCTTCTATAAGACCGAGCTCGGCTCGGCATCATATTAGGAGCTCTCCTCGAGCAAATCTTCTATAAGACCGAGCTCGGCTCGGCATCATATTTGGAGCTCTCCTCAAGTAAATCTTTTATAAGACCGAGCTCCGCTCGACATCATATTTGGAGCTCCCCTCGAGCGAATCCTTCATATACGAGCTCTTCAGCTCTCCAGATACTAGCACTTCAGCTCTTCAAGTACGAGCTCTTCAGCTTTCCAGATACGAGCTCTTCAGCTATCCAGATACGAGCTCTTCAGCTCACCAGATACGAGCTCGCAAGCTCTCCAAGTACGAGCTCTCCATAATGGCAGGATCATTCCATGAAGTTGGCATGCCAACAACCTCTGCAAATTACGCGTCTAGGACAGGTTCCAAACTTTTTTAAAATTGCTTTGTTTTTTCAGTTTCAATTTTGCTACTCGGTGTTATCACACTCATGTTATTTCAATAGCAAATCTCTTTTCCATTATACGTGATGGCTTTGATCAAGTTTGCAAAGGAAAAAATGAATAAAATTCACAGGACGAACTAACTGAGCTTCGCAGGTCGGTCTCAGCACAATTTCCCAAGTCTGCAGGTTAAGCTAAATTTCAAACTGAGTACTGCAGGTCAGACTCAGAAAGTTTGCAAAGGACAAACTTCCCAAGTCTGCAGGTCAGGCTAAATTCCAAACTGAGTACTGCAGGTCAGACTCAAAAAGTTTGCAAAGGACAAACTTCCCAAGTCTGCAGTCGAGGTTAATTTTTGAATCCCGATCACTGCAGCCGGACTCGAAAAGTTTGCAAAGGACAAATTTCCCAAGTGTGCAGGTCAGGCTAAATTTCAAACTGAGTACTGCAGGTCAGACTCAGAAAGTTTGCAAAGGATAAACTTCCCAAGTCTGTAGATCCGGCTAAATTTCAAACTGAGTGCTGCAGGTCAGACTCGGAAAGTTTGCAAAGGACAAACTTTCTAAGTCTCCAGTTTAGGCTAAATTTCGAACTGAGTACTACAGGTCAGACTCAGAAAGTTTGCAAAGGACAAACTTCCCAAGTCTGCAGGTCAGGCCATCATCAAACGACAAAAGTTAAACAAAGCTTGCAATCAAAAATTAAGTATGTCATCCAATACAGTGAGTAATGCATGCCATACTGAGGAGAGGCAAATGGTACCAGGTAAGTAAGTACTCCAACTCAAAACAAAACTCAAAGTAGAAGTGCTTAATAAAAGTACAGTGGGCAGAGCACCACAAACATGGGGAAAACACACAAGTTGTTCAAAAGTTTTACGAAACACACTTTAAAAAGAATACAACACAGAGTTCACCTTTCAGTAGCAGGATTCTGCTGCTCTGATGAATGAGCTGGCTCACCACTCTGAGGGGCAGGACGTCATTTTTTACTTAACTCAAATGTCCTCGCCTTCCTTAAACTCTTTTAGCCGGTCATCATAGTGTTAGGTGTAGTGCCTGAAAGATAATTTATGCAATTGCTTTTTACAGGATTAATAATTCATCTTGATATTTTCATTTATGCTTATATTATACACTGCTGAAAACCCTAAGTATATCGGTATGTAATCATATAACTCAGTGTATGGCATGCACACGAGGATTGAGTTAGTGATGATATGCTTAAAACTAGTTAGTCTGTGGTGAAATTAATCAGAGTATGGGTCTCATGATTAATATACCAATAATGCGCCTAACACTAAACGTGCGCGACCGCCTTATCCGCACCAGCCGGTATAGGGTACATAGTGGGGCATTTATATATGATGTCTATCATATAGGACTGGACCGATTTGATTTGAGTTCTCGATATAATTCCGTGATCAAGAAATCTTATCGAATCACAAGATGATCATTTATGGATTAATCTCAATCCGGATGTGATCACAGTTTACTGCTTGGTTCAAAGTAGGGTTTGATGTGTTAGTTAAGGATCACTTGGATACATGTGATCTGAACACTTCTCGTTGGCTCTATTCTGGAATGAGTGAGTAGTCTGTGACTTCACAGATATGGAAAACATTCCTTCCTGCGGGAAGTAGACAGACAGTTCTCTTATTTGTTAATCCTAGAAAATGATCGATGGGCCTAGTTCATATTATATTAGCTATGAACTAATTGATCACTAGGGGGTTAATGGTAAATAAGGATAAGATGTTTTGAGAAAGGTTTACGGAAATATCCCAAATCAAAACGAACAGTCTATGGAGGATTTATCCGTATGTAATGAATATATCAATGGACGCTTATCGACTCAGTGATTAGAGTGTAAGTATATATTTATAATCGATAGAGTTCAGTTTCGGGTTTATCATAGCGTAATCCCGGAATTAATAGATTGAATAAGAATTGTTCTGTTTGATGAATAATTTTATTTAATTTATTGTAGCTACTGGTTATAGGTCCATGGTCCCCGATATGGCTTCTAACATGCATATGTTTCTTGACGTTGGGCCTCAATAATAATTAAGTAGTTGGACTATTTAATTGATGTGCGATTTATTATTTATTGGACTGAATAATTAAATACATGGAAAAGACATTTTTCGTGGACTCGGCCAATAATTAAGTGTGGCGTGTGAAACCCTAATTTTAGGGTTGATAGGCGTGTTTTGTACATGTTGTAATTAGAGAGAAATTAGTTTTCTTGGATAATTATATGACATGTGATTAATTGTTTATTTGTTAAATAATTAACTGGAAAAATATTAGATTGTTCCTTAAATATTCTAGATTTGTTCTAGATTATTCTAGGAGTATCTTTTATGGAAAATGATTATTATAATTGATTTTGTATTAATTATTAAATCCTTGGAGGACAAGGATTTCTCTCCTATATAAAGAGAGTTCTTCTAAGCCTTTTCTATCATCAATATACATGCATACATACACACAAAATAAGCTAAGGAATTCAGCCAATGCTTAGGGATAGAGTTGGGAAAATCTTCAGGATTTTCCGAGTAGCATATCAAGGAGGGCAAGCATCAAGGATCAACATCCACCGGTTGTTGCTTGGAGATACTCATCGGAAGATCGCGGCATCTCAAATTGGATCTCGGCTTCATCAATATTTTATTTCTCCTTTTTTGATTAATAAGTAGATCTCACCTTCTTGTAGGTAGATATTAAATTATGTGATTTAATTTTATATTGATCGTGATCCTTGTTATTGCGCTGCGTAATCGGGCGGATCTTGATCTGTCCGGCGATATTACATCCAACAAGTGGTAGCAGAGCCTCCGATCTATAAATTAAAGTATATAATTGATAGATCTAGGAGTGGAAATTGCATGTTTATAGTGCATTGTTTTTTTTCGTTTTTTTAAATTCGAAAATCATGATGATGAATGATTTGATATGTTGTGGTTGAAGACATGGATTGGGGTTAGTACTGTTTACTTGTTAGATCTATTTTAAACTCATATAAATTCGTTTATATGAGTATAGGAAATTTTGTAATTTTAGTTTTCTAGAAGTAGATCCGTTTTGTCTCTGTTCGTTTTTTTATTTATTCCCGAAGATTGAGCCGTTGAAACGACAATCCCTCAGGTCAGAATGAATAATAAAATTTGATGATCAAGCCCTTAAAATTTGGTGTCTATCGGAGTCCGTCTTGATATCAGTCATTTGCAATGAAGTTCTTGTTGTAATGTAAAAAGCACAAAGACCGTAAAACCCTAGCTGTGAGTTCGTCGAATTTCTGGAAGAGTTTGAAATGTTGCAACATAGATCCGACCTTTCAGATTGACCAACATGGAGTTATGAACAAGCCCTAAAAATTCCAGGTCGATCGGGTTTTGTCACGATGCCCGATCGGCTCCGGGAAGACACTGCTGCACCGCAGTTATAAACAAATGCAGCAGTTGGATTGGCGGCTTGCTGGGATCAATTGGGCTGTCAAAACTCAGATCCAACCGTCCATATTCAAGTAGGAGGAGTGACGAATAGGTCCATAAAGTTTTGTGACGATCAAAGTTCGTTTGGATGTCCGATCATCGATAAAACGGATCAGCAGCATTTTTTAAAATAGTAAACCCTAGTTAGGGTTTGTTAATTTTTTCTGTTTAATAGGTTAGATACGGGGTACCAACGATCCATCTCGGTGTTTATTTTCCGTAATTTCGTGTATGATCGTATTTATGTGTATAACCGGAAAATTGTCATGACATGCATCATATCATGAATTCCACTCCATATGCATACATGTAGCTATTTAATTCTGGATAATTAATTAGCCATGTATTCAACTCGATTAATTAATTTAATTTTTTAATTAATTGTTGTGGGAATTAATTAATTAGAAACTAATTAAAGAACCGAGGAACCGGGTTTTGTCAATCGTTAAGTTTTCAGTGATGGATTCTCGGTGAACCCCGCCTTAAACCGGAACGAGATTGCGGGTTTGTTCCATAGTGTCTACGGGAAAGTTTGACAATTTAAGAAATCGGAAAATCATGATACATGGGTTCGGAAATGGTCTAACCATGGATGGGTAAGTTCAACTGAGCTACGGCTCGATAGACTTACCCTCCACGTGTGACGTTTGCACGGGCGTTTGACAAAACTTAGCACATCCGACAAGCCTTTACGGCTAAACGGGACTTCTCTTAGCCGGATCCGACCGACAGTCACATATGTTCCAACGAATAAGATGGGTAGGCTTGCCTACATTACCGACACCATTCGGGTACATGATTTGTTGTTTCTTAAAATATTGTCAAGTCCAAAACCGTGATCTATAAACTCACCACTTTTTCAAAATATTGAGTGGGAGTGGGGAAGGCGACAGCCGACCCCATGGCCTCTACTATAGATGCAAGCAAGTGAGATAATGGTGACGCCTCATGCCGTTTTGATTTCGGCCCCCTTCGGATGGTGTTCACCGCTATCAAAATTCAAGGCTTGGTCTCCGAAAGTATAGGATCTTGAGGACTCGCCGGGTCATCGACACGCCTACGTGAAACACACTCGGGCGTACTTAAAAGTCTGATATAGTAGGTCACACTCATCAGGATATTTTAGGAAATATCTTGGCTGAAAAAGGATGGTAATCGACGATTAAAGAAAGGGATGTACGATTCCCATGAGATGTTTGATTCTCAAAGTTTAATCATCGAGAGAGATTGTCTCAGTTTAACCGTCATCGTGCTGATACGGACCCCTTAGGCGGCGGTACGATGTGATGTTAAATCCTTGGAATGGTAGGATAGACTTTTACAGTTTATAATTCCTAAAATTTATCTAGTCGTGTATGTATGAATTTTTTCTGTCAATTTTGTTTACAACTATCATCTCTAGGCTACTAAACTCCTAGTGTAATGACTTCGTTAAAAGTGGAAAGTAACAAGAACGTTGAACTCATCGAAGAATGCAATTAAATTTCGGAAGAGATATTCCTTTTGAGCCTTTAAATCTTAAGTGACATAGTATACGTATGTCACTGCTATCACTCGTGTTGAACGAGAGATGCACTTAGTTCAAAGATGATGTAGGACTATATAAAATTCTATTAGTGAATTTTAATTGTGTGAGTAATCACACAAGAATTTTCTAATTGAAAAATTGGAAAATAATAAATAAAGTATTGCTAGTTATACGGTATTTGGAACCGATAAACTAGTGGGAGCTTTATTCTTATGATTTGTTGTTTTTCTGAATCATTAGAAATGTGTAAGAGACTGCACAAGAGTTTTTCCATTCCTGGAAAAACATGAACAAAGCATTACTAGTTAGACGGTATTTGGAACCGATAAACTAGTGGGAGCATAGTTCTGGTGATTTTCTAATCTATGAAAAATCAAAAATAAAGCATTGCTAGTTTGACGGTATTTGGAACCGATAAACTAGTGGGAGCTTTGACCTTATGATTTGTTGATTTATTATTAAAATCAAATAGTCCAAACGAGTAACACTATCATTAGACATCCCACAGTTCACGAGTAGTGTCTACTCAAATGAACTGCTAGTTCAAGACTGTTTCCATATAAGGAATGTCAAGAACGGAAAAGAATGTCTATACGTGTTAGTCATCTAAACTAAGTAGTTTTAAGGCTAAACCGAATATTAATAAATAGAAAATCGAGGATAAGGAAAGTGATTTCGGATCAGCGACCAATGCATCATAACGATTTCCTCAAAGCTAAGTTCTTTGGAAGAACAAGGTAGCTATGCATTAAACGATAAATAGAGTAGACAATGGGCGATTATTTCACTAGAATAGTGGGAGTGATATAAGGAAATGAATTTCGATTCAATCCTTGAAAATCACAGAAAATTTATTTTCTATTTTCAGATTCGTTGGAACAAATGGATTCACTTTCAATTCGATAATTTGTTTGTCTTATAGAAAGTGAATATGACATTTGCAGCACGAATCCAAGACTCGGACTTTAGTTTGATGAAGTCAGAACCACTAAGAAATCCTGAAAAGGTATATGTAACACATCTTAAACTATTAAAGGCAAAAGGTTTCCGTATTTAGATAAACACTTCTTCATACTCTATTAATTAGTGCATATTTCATAAAGACAAGATCTGAAGACTGGCTTAGGGTGATTCCTATCTCCCAGTCAAGGAACATTGTCTCAAAAGGAACAATGACTAAGCTTCTTTTCAATCGGGAAAGGGTAATAGATTTAAAGAAGAAACATAGCTTGTTCATAATGACCTTCGGGGTCTTGTGAAAGATACAAGTTAGAAGGAGCTTCTGAGTAGTGACATCTCGTCAGACAACTACTCGAAACGCCAGTAATATTATCTAAAATATTTGGAGGTATCTCTGATTTCACCAGAGATAGAGTATTCCATGCTCAGTAATAGGCCATAGCATAGTCTTGCGACTGATGCTCGGCCTGCCTCCTAGTGGAATTTATCCATAGAGGGATAACACCATAAATTTGCCTCATATAGTTATTAATGTGCTACAATACACTACTTAACTCATTTAAGATATTGATTGCGAAAAAACGGTTTACACTATCATGTAAAACCGAGAAGTCTACCTAGAAGATGCTTACAAATTTGTGGATAAGAAGTGAATTCGGTTCACCCCACTTCCGTCAATATAGGCATTTAGCACTTAGTGCTTAAAGGCAGGACTGGAAATTTTGCATACACGTTCAGATGATGACTGTTCATGCAATATCTTATACGTTGAGTAAAGGTTGGTTATAAGATTCTTAAGATCAGAAAGTGACGGTTATACTGTCAAAACCCCTTCTAAAAGGATCTATGAATAACAACCTTGGACTTTGGAGTACGGTTACTCAAGGTAGTTGCTAACTGATTAGATCAGACCACGTCCAACATTGGTTGTTGGTGATAACACTGATAATTAATACTAGATCAGAATATCAATCCACCAAGAACGCAATGGGAGTATGGTTTAACCATTACCTATTGTGGTTTTCTGAAGACTTTGCAGTTTACAGAGGTGATTGATAACCTATGGTTCCTTATGGGCTGTATAGGATTCTGATCGAAAGAGGTTGGTGTAAAAGCCATAACCCTGTGAATAGAGTTTTGGTACTCCAGTTCTGTTCACACTCTAGTAGAACCACCTGAGTGTCTCAGGCCCAGTGAGAGTAATTGGATCTACAAGAAAAGAGTCGAATGAATAGAAAGTTTAACATTCGGTACAAAGCTGAGTGGTCTAGGGGTGATTCCCTAACAAGTAGAGAGTTAACCAGACCGTGAACTCTCTCACCACTCGGTCTTGTTTGATTCCGTTAGAAAGCAGAAAATAGGGGTGATTCCTTAAGACTTTCTTGCCGAACAAATGGAATCTGAATTCATTCGGAACAGAAGGGTTTTAGCTAAGAATATATGCATGATTTCGTTAGAAAGCAGGAAATAGGGGTAACTCCCTGAGACTTTCTTGCCAATCAAATGAAATCTGAATTGATTCAGGAACCAAGGCTTATATCCTCTAAGGATCAAAGCAAACCTCTAGGTCATTTAAAAGTCACATATTTCAAGTATGTGGACTTGACCAGAATATTCATAAGTCTTTCATAAACTAGATGTTAGTATTGGTAAAGTAGTATACACATTAGTGTTCATGAATGGTAACACTGAAACAGTTGGAAACAACATAGGTGTGTTATCTGAAGTCGGAAACTGACATGCCAAGATTCTCTTTATGAAAGAATCGGACTATATTCTAAAGGATTTGATTCGGTCAAATTCCAGAGAATATGTGACTAGCAATCCCATCTATCCTAATGGTTAAGATGATTTTGCATATCGGTATGCAACATTCAACGAAGTACTCATACCCTACCTCTCACGGAATTCTTCTCTAAACCTGAGGATGAATAGAAAATGGGATAGACTCTCTTTTGATAAGAGAAAGTCAGGTAATTACAAGTTAATCGAATCTTGGATTCGAGTATTAAATAGCAAGTTTAGTACGTCCTCAAGTATCTTTGGAGAACGAGGAATAATATTCTAGTATATTCGGGTGCGAACGTGAATATACATGATTACACTGAATCTGAATTTAAGTCAGATTAAGGATG
Source organism: Gentiana macrophylla (assembly GCA_026214975.1). Lineage (NCBI taxonomy): Eukaryota > Viridiplantae > Streptophyta > Magnoliopsida > Gentianales > Gentianaceae > Gentiana > Gentiana macrophylla. Next base: position 43,971,884 of record CM047809.1, read on the forward strand.
ATCGTTAAGTCAATCTCGGGCTCAGTGTTTACTCGTGTGATTCTGACTTTAAGTCAGATTTAAGATTTCCTTCCATGTCTGGGAGTAATTCCAGATCTGGTAAGCTGATACCACTTCATTGTGAAAACAGTGGAGAGATAGCTGATAAGGATCTTCGCAGTCACTAGAGGTCAAAAAAAGCATATTGGGAGAGTACCACCTGATTGGATGGACCAGCGATGTTTCGATCCTAAAGATCGTCTCGAGCTGACAACCTAACGGATCAGTATACTAAGTCACGTGGCATTTAGATGTTGCATACTCACCGAGTCACTGACCAACCCTGCGGCGGCACACTCGGAGTGTATTTTGACATCTAAATGGTTTGATGCACTTGGCGGGTATAGAATTGAGGGATATATCTCATTTGCTTTTAGTGCAAGTGGGAGAATGTTGTGTATAAGGGGTATGCTCTAAACAATTAATCACTAGCCTTTCGTGCAAGTGAGAGATTGTTAGTGTTGGATGTAATATCACCGGACGGATCTAGATCTGCCCGATTACGCAGTGGAATAAACAAGAGGATCACGATCATATAAAATTAAAGCACATAATTTAAGATCTACCTACAAGAACGTTAGATCTACTTACCAATCAAAAGATTAGATCCAAATATTGAGAAGCCGAGATCCAAATAGTTGAGATGCCACAGTCTTCCGATGTGTATCTCCAAGCAACGACCGGTGGATATCGATCCTTGATGATTGACCTCCTTGATATGCTACCCGGAAAATCCCGAAGATCTTCCCAACTCGAAACCCTAATAGGAAGTCGACATCTCCCCATTATAATTGTGTATATGGCGTGTTTTTCATCATCTGTAGGATTTATGAGAGCTCTCTTTATAAAGGAGAGAAATCATTGTCCTTCAAGGATTTAATAATTAATACGAAATCAATTATAATAATCATTATTAAATAAAAGATACTCCTAGAATAATCTAGAACAAATCTAGAATATTTAAGGATCAATCTAATATTTTTCCAATTAATTATTTAACAAATAAACAATTAATCACATGTCATATAATTATCCAAGAAAACTAATTTCTTGATAAATATATACTTACAAAATGCGCCTCCCCTAATTTAATTAGGTTAGCACACGTATGATACACAAAAGGGTCGAGTCCATGAAAAATATCTTTTTCATGTATTTAATTATTTAGCCCACTAAAGAATTATTTCAGCACATCAATTAAATAGTCCAACTACTTAATTATTATTGAGGCCCAACATCAAGAAAACATATGCATGTTAGGAGCCACATCGGGGCCATGGGACCTATAACCAGTGAATTACTGATAAATTAAATAAAATTATTCATCGAATGAACAATTCTTATTCAATAAATAATTCCGGGATTACGCCACCATAAACCCGAAACTGAACTCTATCGATTATAGATATATACTTACACTCTAATCATTGAGTAAAAGCGTCCATTGATATAATCATTACATACGGATGAATCCTCCATAGACTGTTCGTTTTGATTCGGGATATTTCCGTAAACCCTTCTCAAAACATATTATCCTTATTTACCATTAACCCCTTAGTGATCAATTAGTTCTTAATATAATATGAGCTGGGCCTATCGATCAGTTTCTAGGATTAACAAATAAGGGAACTGTCTGTCTACTTCCCGCATGAAGGAATGGATTCCATATCAGTGAAGTCACAAACTAATAACTCATTCCAGAATAGAGCCAACGAGAAGTGTTCAGATCACATGTATCCAAGTGATCCTTAACTAACACATCAAACCCTACTTTGAACAAAGCAGTAGACTGTGATCACATTAGGATTGAGATTAATCCATATATGATCATCTTGTGATTTGATAAGATTTCTCGATCACGGAATTATATCGAGAATTTAAATCAAATCGGTCCAGTACTATATCATAGACATCATATATAAATGCTCCACTAGGTACCCTATACCGACGGTCCGGATAAGACGGTCACACCGTTAATTGTTCTGGGCTCATTATTGGTATATTAATCACGAGACCCATACTCTGATTAAATCACCACGGACTAACTAGTTTAAAGCATATCATCACTAACTCAATCCTCGAGTGTATGCCATACACTGAGTTATGTGATTACATACCGATATACTTAGGGTTTTTAGCAGTGTATTAATATAAGCATAAATGCAAATATTAAGATGAATTATAAATCCTGTCAAAAACAATTACAGAAATATTTTTCCGGGCACTACACCTAACAATCTCCCACTTGCACGAAAGGCAAGTGATTAATTGTTTAGAGCATACCTCTTATACACAACATTCTCCCACTTGCTCTAAAAGCAAATGAGATAAATCCCTCAATTTCTGTACCCGCCTGTGCATCAAACCATTTAGATGTCAAAATACACTCTGAGTGTGCCGTCGTAGGGTCGGTCAGTGACTCGGTGAGTATGCAACATCTAAATGCCACGTGACTTAGTATACTGATCCGTTAGGTTGTCAGCTCGAAACGATCTCTAGGATTGAAACATCGCCGGTCCATCCAATCAGGTGGTACTCTCCCAATATGATTTTTTTTACCTCTAGTGACTGCGAAGATCCTTTTCAGCTACGTCTCCACTGTTTTCACAACGAAGTGGTATCGGCTTACCAAATCTGGAATTACTCCCAGATATGGAAAGGAAATCCTCAATCTGACTTAAAGTCAGAATCACATGAGTAAACACTGAGCCCGAGATCGACTTAACGATCATCCTTAATCTCACTTAAAGTTAGAATCAGTGTAATCATTTATATTCACGTTCGCAACCGAATATACTAGCATATTATTCCTCGTTCTCCAAAGATACTTGAGGACGTACTAAACTTGCTATTTAATACTCGAATCCAAGATTCGATTAACTTGTAATTACCTGACTTTCTCTTATCAAAAGAGAGTTTATCCCATTTTCTATTCATCCTCAAGTTTAGAGAAGCATTCCGTGAGAGGTAAGGTAGGACTACTTCGTTGAATGTTGCATACCGATCTGCAAAATCATCTTAACCATTAGGATAGATGGGATTGCCAGTCATATATTCTCGGGAATTTGACCGAATCAAATCCTTTAGAATGTAGTCCGATTCTTTCATAAAGAGAATCTTGGCATGTCGATTTCCGACTTGAGATAACACACCCATGTTGTTTCCAACTTCTGTTTGATGTTACCATTCATGAACACTAATGTATATACTACTTTACCAATACTGACACCCAGTCTATGAAAGACTAATCAATATTCAGGTCAAGTCCACATACTTGAAATATGTGACTTTTAAATGACCTAGAGGTTTGCTTTTATCCTTAGAGTATATAAGCCTTGGTTCCTGAATCAATTCAGATTCTGTTTGATTGGCAAGAAAGTCTCAGGGAGTTACCCCTATTTCATGCTTTCTAACGAAATCATGCATTTATTCTTAGCTAAAACCCTTATGTTCCGAATGAATTCAGATTCCGTTTGTTCGGCAAGAAAGTCTTAAGGAATCACCCCTATTTTCTGCTTTCTAACGGAATCAAACACGACCGAGTGGTGAGAGAGTTCACGGTCTGGTTGACTCTCTACTTGTTAGGGAATCAGCCCTAGACCACTCAGCTTTGTACCAAAAGTTAAACTTTCTATTCATTCAACTCTTATCATGTAGATTCAATTACTCCCACTGGGCATGAGACACTCAGGTGGTTCTACTAGAGTGTGAACAGAACTGGAGTACCAAAACACCATTCACAGGGTTATGGCTTTTAAACCAACCTCTATTGATCAGAATCCTATACAGCCCGCAAGGAACCACAGGTTATCAATCACCTCTGTAAACTGCAAAGTCTTCAGAAAACCACAATAGGTAATGGTTAAACCATACTCCCATTGCATTCTTGGTGGATTGATATTCTGATCTAGTAGTAATTATCAGTGTTATCACCAACAACCAATGTTGGACGTGGTCTGATCTAATTAGTTAGTAACTACCTTGAGTAACTGAACTTTTGTTCGTCCCGAGCAAAACAATCAAAACTATAGCTCAACTTTATAAATAATCCACATAGATCTCCAACTCACGTAACAAAAGATATAACAACTATAGCAAACAATACCATCACAGAGATAGATTCAGTGTATGTGTGACAAGCCGTTCTCAATCTTAACAAGCCTTTCAAAGAAATATCCTTTCAAAAATTCCAATGACTATCCTAGGTATAGACAGTAATAGCTCCACTCAAAGCCTTCCCACGCACTCAGGTAGGATAATCCTACAAAGACATATCATGCGGCTCTACTGGGTATAAGATCCATGATAACAAAGACTTCACTTTATTCTTATTCATCATTTTTCCAAAAGTTTCAAATTTAACGCATATCAGAATAAGCTCTTACCCATCATAGTAGTGTAGGACATTTCGTGATAATCCCCTGCCTACTCAAATCATTAGGTAGCTATAAACTGACTGTCGTGAGCTATTGGTCATCATAGTGGTATAGGACATACGTGGTATACCCTACCTCACTCAAATCATTAACCAGCTTTCGACAAACGTATTTATTAATAATTGCTCACTCACTTTATTTATTCACTTTTCAAAGTCATAAGTTACATCTCACTTATCACATTCAAACTTTATGATATTCACAGTACACGGTCCAACTTAGGTGTAACTATACTGACCTTCTTAAGATACTCATCAAAATAATGAAAGGATATAGTTCAAAAATCTTGCTTCAATATCAAAGGCTTTCGTGAGTGAAAAATGAACACTATCTCCATAAGAGTAAAACATGCTATAATTATCTCACTAAGTCACATACTATCATCGTTAGAAAACTACAACTAGCAAGCATTTAGTTTCAACCACATGCTCGAGACTCACAAAAAATTTTAAATTTCGCAGAAATTTAACATTCACTCATATTTCAAAGGATATAGCATAAAAACATACCTAAACACCCCCCCCCCCCACACTTGAATCACATTATGTCCTCGTAATGTGCAAATAAAAGAAAAAAACTTAGTTGTTTGCAACGATGGTTGTCGATGAAAGTTGGCAGAGGTCAGGCTGGAGCATGAATGGACCGCTACAACTTGAATGGACAACACTGGACATAAAAGCTTGCGAACCTGCTCAAAAGTATCTGCAACACTCGACATACCATATAATCTCGGGGTACAAGGGGTATATGAGCAGACAAGACATTCAGCAGCACGTAAACGGAATAAACATCTCACTCAAACAACCAAGGTACTACTTTTATAAATAACTAACCTAAAAGGAAATAAAACAAAACTAGGTTGCCTCCTAGGAGCGCTCTTTTAATGTCATTAGCTTGACACAATCCTCAAAGTCAACCCGGGTCGGGCCACTTTGGTTTAAACGCGGCCACTTCATCATCAGAATCAGAGGTAAGGACCGAGGTGTGACCACAACCGCCACAAGTCAAGTGCCCTACCAAATTCTTTAACTTGGCTCTCCAGACAGTACTGACTTTCGTCTTTGTCTCAACTTCTCCTACATGTGGCACCAGCGGAATGATAGGTTCAGGAATCGTGGTAGAAGCTTCTTTAAGGGTAAGAATGTCATCATTCAAGCAAAGAAATTAGCCGGAATCTCATCACAAATCAACACACATCAGCACGTCAACAAACTTTTGAAAGTATATGACCTCGGTACTTCATAAGGTTGGCCAAAATACTTTTTCAATCTATGACCGTTCACTTTAAAAGGTTGACCATTGTACCACTTTCAAGGAAATCGCTCCCCGGATGAACTTCGACAATTTCAAAGGTCCGACCATCTCGACTTAAGCTTGCCAAAGAAAGCGGATGTAATCTGGTGTTGTAAAGTAAAGCCCATCTCTCCTACCTTGAAATCCTGTCCTTTATTTTAGCATCATGGAGCACTTTCGTTCTTTCCTTGCTCGACTTGGCATTCTCGTAGGCCCCGAGTCCGATTCATCGAGCTCATGCGATTGTAATAATCTTTTCTCGCCACGCAGGCGCTATCGGGGTTCAAGTATTTAATAGCCCAAGAAGCTCTGTGGCTCCACCTTTCGGCCGGTAGATGGCATGCCTTGCCGTAAACCATTTGAAAGAGCGACGTACCCATAGGGGTCTTGAACGCATGCGATAAGCCCGAGTCGCGTCGTCCAACTTCGGACTCCAATTGGATCTATTAGAATTCACCGTTTTCTCCAAAATCCGCTTTAGACTTCTGCTGCTTACCTCGACTTGGCCACTGGTTTGGGGTGGTATGGTGTTCCAATTCTATGCTTGACACCATATCTCTCAAGAATTTTATCCAATGATGCATTACAAAAATGCGATCCTTCATCACCGATAAGGGCTCTAGGACAGACCAAATCTAGTAAAGATATTCTTTTGCAAGAATTTCTTTACACCTTTGTGATCATTGGTTTGGGTGGCTATAGCCTCTACCCATTTGGAAACATAATCAACGCAGACTAGGATATATTTATTGCCATACGATGATGGGAAGGGTCCCATGAAATTGATGCCCCACACGTCGAAGACTTCACATTCCAAGATAGGCCTCAAAGGCATCTCCATCCTATTCTTGAGCCTCCTATTCTTTGACATCCATCACGGCCTTTGCAAAAGGCTTCAGGCGTCTTTGAGCAGAGTGGGCGGTAAAATCCGGCTTGAAGGATTTTCATAGCGATCTTTGGTGCTCCGTAGTGTCCCACCAAATAGGACCACTATGACATTGCTCTAAGATATCCAATTGCTCATGTTCGGAAACACACTTCTAAGCAACCCGTCTTTGCAGACTTTAAACAAATGTGGATCCTCCCATACGAGATACTTCAAGTCACTGAAAAACTTCTTCTTTTCCTGATACGTCATCTCTTCTAAATGCCCAGTCGCTAAGTAATTGACATAATCAGCATACCACGGCCTCACATTCTCTAGTCTCATTAATTGCTCAGTCGGAAAGTCAATGCCTATTTCCTTCGGATTTTCGTCACCCTCGTTCACTAGGCGAGATAAGTGATCAGCTACAACATTTTCGCTACCCTTCTTATCCTTAATTTCAAGGTCAAATTCCTGTAGAATCAGAATCCATCTCAATAACCTTGGTTTAGCATCTGTTTTTTCCATAAGGTAGCGTAACGCTGCGTGATCTGTCCAAACCACAACTCGAGACCCGAGAAGGTAACTTGAAACTTATCCATAGCAAAAACGCATCGCTAGAATTCTTTCTCTGTAGTAGTGTAGTTACACCGAGCCGGGTTCAAAGTTCGGCTCGCATAGTAGATTGGTCTCGAACTTCTTATCAATTCTTCGCCTCAAAGCGCGCTTATAGCGTAGTTAGAGGCATCGCACATGAGTTCGAAAGGTTTAGTCCAATGGCGCGATCAAAATGAGGGCACTGGTTAACTTATCCTTTAAGCATTTGAAAGCTTCCTTACACCCATCATCAAATACGAACTCTACTTTTCTTTCAACAAAGTTGGATAAGCGGCTTGCTATTGTCGAAAAATCTTTAATAAATCGCCGATAGAAACCAACATGTCCCAGGAATCCTCGTAACTCCTTAACTGTCTTTGGATACGACATTTTCTCAATGGCCTCCACTTTAGCCTTATCCACCTGTATACCTTCGCTGGACAACTTGTGTCCCAAAACAATCCCTTCGTCAACTAGAAAATGGCATTTCTCCCAGTTAAGCACCAAATTTTTCTCAACACATCGCTGGAGTACCATATCTAGATTCTTTAAAATCTCATCAAAACGCCGCCATAGATCGAGAAGTCATCCATAAAGACCTCCATGCATTGTTCCACAAGTCCATCAAAATGGCTAACATGCACCGTTGAAAAGTCGCGGGTGCATTGCATAGGCGAATGGCATTCTGCGGAAGGCAAAAGTGCCGATGGACACGTAAATGTGGTCTTTTCACGGTCATTAGGATCGATGGCTATCTGGAAGTACCCGAATATCCATCGAAAAAACAATAATATTTGTGACCACTCGCCTTTCAATTAGTTGGTCAATGAAGGGTAAGGGAAATGATCTTTTGCAGTGACTTCGTTCAATCTGCGATAATCAATGCAAACTCTATAACCAGTCACAAGACGTAAAGAAATTTCTTCCCCTTTTTCATTTTTTTCTACGGTAATACCCCCCTTCTTTGGCACAACTTGAGTAGGGCTGACCCACTCACTGTCGGCGATGGCGTAAATAATTCCCATATCAAGCCATTTGATGATCTCCTTTTTAACAACCTCTTGCATGTGCGGGTTTAGCCTCCTTTGAGGTTGTCTAACCTTTTTCGCTCCTTCCTCCGTTCGGATCTTATGCATGCACACGTCTGGACTGATTCCTCTGATATCGCCCACTTGCCATCCGAACGCGAGGATATGCTTTTCAAGCACTCTGATTAATTCCGCCTCCTGCTCAGGCTCGAGTTTAGATGAGATGATTAGAGGCAACTTATCGCTGTCTTTAAGAAAGATGTATTTTAGATGTCGCGCGAAGTGGCTTCAACTCTAAGTCGGCGGTGGTTGGTCGATACTTGATTTTAACGGACCACCTCTTTCTTTTGAGTGAGGACCGGTTGGTCAAGAACACTTCATCTTCCTGGGGTGTTATCCCGTAGAAGGTATTGAATAACGCATCAAAAAGGATCTCCTGGTCCGCTTCCGTTTTTCTTTGCTATGTTCAATCATCTTCTTAAGCTCTTCTTCTTCAAGTTCATCCGCAAGTCGCTCCCAATCATCCAACTCCCAATGGGTAGTTTCTCTCGCAGTCGATTTCATCCCGACTTCCCCCATTAAAATTTCCTCTTCTGCAAGGTTAAAGTCTGCCTGATTGAGCTCCTTCAGATCACTACTGCACATCCCTGGAATGTCCCAGATTTTCTGTTCACTCATAGGCCTAGTGTGCGCAAGTTGTTGAGACAACTCTGCAGTGACTACGGTCCGTGAACAATTATTTTCTTCTTCGTGATTTGTGGCATCCAGGGTTACTGCCTCTATGAGCTCTTTATCAGGGTCAGATTCATCCCCATAGATTGCTTCAATGAATGAGATCTCCTGATTTGAGGACTCTACAGTAATTTTTCCTTGCTCAAAGGTAATGGACGTGTTTTCAACTCTCGAGTGATTTGGCCATGTGTGAAGTCAATGGTGGCGGCGGAGGTGTCTAAGAAAGGCCGGCCTAGGATTGAGGCATTTCCTTGTCGGATTGGTAATCCAATATGACCCAGTCGGTTGGAAACACTAATTGTTTAACATGGATAAGGACATTGTTAACACAACCGGCTGCCAAACGGCTGGATTTGTCCACCAACCGAAGAGAGATGGGGCGCTCCCTTAGCCTTTTGTCTAACCCGAGACTCTTACAGATGTTTAATGGCATCACATTGACAGAGGCCCCGAGTCGCATAAGACATTGTGGAATGTGCGGCCTTCAATCCTCGCAATGTGAGAGGGTCGTCCGGGGTCACCTCGTTTTGTTGCGATGCTCTGAGAAATTGTCGAGCATTCTTCTTTTAGCACCTCAACTGCCATTCCCTTTAGCTTCTTCTTGCTTCCACAGGCGTCCTTAAGAAATTTGGAGCATTTGGGCATCTCAGTTAACACTTCAGCAAGAGGCATAGTCACCATGGTTTCTCTGGCGGCTTATCTCACTCCATCGTAAATTTTATCGAGTTCAAGGTATTTTCATTTTTCTTTCTTTGGATAAGGAAGGGTATTCGGATGTTCAATTGGAATTTGATTTTTAATGGCTTCATCCTCCTTATCCTTCCATCTGACAACCTTTTGAGACTTCTTTTTAGTCGGGGGTTCGCCACCGACTTCTCTTCTCAACATCCTCGTCACTCTCCCGAAGAATCATTATCATTACACTCTTGCTCGCCGTCGCTTTCTTGGTATTTGTCTGCCGCTTATCCCTCCTCGAACTCATGGCGCCAGGAGGGCTACTCATTTCCGACAACTTCTCGGGTCCAACTCTCTTTCGCTTCTAAGTGTAATCGCATTCAACTCCTCCTCTCTGTCCATAATTCCACTCGCGGTGTGATGGCATTACTGTAACCGACTTACGCCTTAGGATTTTTATCTCAGTATAACTAGGCGCCTTCCTTGGGAACTGCTTGCTTGTTGATCGACCATCCGGCCAATCTGTCTTTCTATCGCCTTTTGACCGGTGGCTAGTGCTTGCACCATATCTACCGACTCATCGAATTTCTTTTGAGAGATAGAGGTAGGTATGTGGATTTTGCGTTTGAGCCCACCGCCTTGGGGCCTTTGATTGTTGGAGCTGAAGGACTGGTTGGAATTGGATGCGCCGGGTGGCGTATAATAACTGTTCCGCGGATTTCCAGAAAAGTTACGGTTTGGAGTATAGCTTGATTGACCAGAATTTTGATTGAAATTACGAAAAGTTTGTTTCTGGTTGTCCATTACATTTACTTCGTCTCCATTCTCATTGCTCGTCTGCGTTCCCAGAAAACTCATATCCACTGATCCTTTCTGCTGTTGCTTTTGTAAATTTGCCATTTGTTGGTTTATCATCTCCACTTGAGCAACCAACATCCGTGTCACAGATCGCTTACAACAGCATTTACTATTATCATCCTCAACATGGGTCTTCCTGAGGTTGACCACATGTTGTTCTTAACAATTGTTTCACTACCCTATAAGGCGGCATCATCTCCTCCGCCTGAAAAGATCCATGAGTTTGTGGAATCTAGATAATCTATATTGGGTTGAGTAACACCCGATAGAATAATTCTAGAAGCTCATGACGATCGTATCCGTGGTTAGGGCACTTCCTCATCAAGAGATTCGATCTCTCCATGCTTTTCCAACACTTTCTCCGTTCGCTTGTTCAAATGTGGCTATCTCCCTTTTCATATCCATGATTCTGCCAGGTGAGACCCACTTCAGAGCGAAGGCTCTTTTCACATCATTCCAGGAACGAAGAGAATGATGGGCTAAAGATTTGAACCATCTGTTTGCTTCACCTTTTAAAGCAAACGGGAAGAGTTTCAGCTTAACAATCTCGGAATCAACACCCGGATAGTGGCCTGCTTCGCAAATTTGAACAAAAGTGGATAAGAAGTCGTGAGGATCTTCTTGAGCAGTGCCATGAAAGGAGCTATTTTGGACCAGTCCAACCACTCCATTTTTCAGATCGAAATGCACTTGGCCCATATCTGGAGGTCGAATAGGTCTATGCCCCTCCAGGAAGTCTTGGTTAAGATAGGGGGCATAGGGATCTTGATTGAGCTGGGCTTGCTGGGCTTGATGGATTTGTTGCAATTGATTCTGTAGCCCAACTTGCTGATTCTGTTGTTGTTGTAACAACTGTATTTGTTGAAGGAGCTGATTCAGCTGAGCTTGAGGGTCTGGATTTTGATTTGGGAGGGCTGGATTAGGAGGAACTAGATTCGGATTTTGAACTTGGTCAGCCATGATGTCTGGATCGGAAAAAAAAACTTCTTCTTAGGATGGATCGCTCGTGGTTCGGATCAAAGAGAGAGGTCCTTCTTGCTTCCGGGTTTGCATAAACCAGGAGGGCAACCAGAGAGGTCAACACTGACTAAAAGTCAGGTTGACAGAAGAGTTAACCTTGGAATACAAGCTGAGAGAAGAAAAGAAAAGAACAGGAAAGACAGACGGACGGGCGTTCAGGATCGTGAACGAGCGTCTGTTGAGGGAGGGTTCCGGACGGGCGTCTGGTTAAATAGACGCTCGTCTGGTATACTAAAAGCAGCTCAGAGGCGTATTTACTAAACAAACGGGCGGTTGGAGGGCCAGACGCTCGTTTGACCAGTAAACAGAATACGGAAGTTTTTCAGAATGGACGAGCGTCTGTATAATTGGACGTTCGTTCAAAAGCAGAAAACAAGGATCGAGCGAGAAAAGCAAGCGAAAGAAGTAAAAACAAATTAAACTAAAACCTAAAACACAAAGAAAATCACCAACTAGAAAACTCTACCTACGAAGAATCCGACAACCGTTACCGATTCCCCGGCAACGGCGCCAAAAACTTGTTCGTTAAAAACGTGTTTTAAATTTATATTATCGGAACACCCCAAGTATAAGGTACGTAGTAAAGGATGTTGCCGAGTCGTCCTAAGGGAATCGTAAAGTTATCAGATTAAGGTAAAACTCCTAAGTTGGTTATGTCACGAACTATTACTTAAAACTGAGGTTAATTACCTATAAACTGAACCTAAGAAATAAACTGAAAATCTAAGGAAAGAAGATAAAACAGCTACTAAAACAAAACAGCAAACAAGAAATATTCAAGAGTGGACGAACGTCCTCTAAGACGGACGGGCGTCCAGATACGATTTAACTAGAATTATGCAGAAAACAAAACAGCAGAAATTGAGGTTTTAATTAACTAAACTTAAGACTAGCGTTGAAATAAACGATTTTGTTTTCGAATTATAAAAGGGAAACAGTAGAACACCTAGAATCTATCACTCAACAATCAAACAACCAGTTTATGATTCGAATATAGTTTTATTGGTATGATCAATCGCGAAACCGACTAAATTCCTTTAGATCAATTTCTAGGGTTTGTTTACTTTTCCAAGAAAAACAAATAACATTCATCACAAGATCAACAATTCGTTCCCAAATTGTAATACCCAACTAACGATATATGATTCCTCAAAACATCATCAATTGTATCGATTGAAATAGAAAACTATTGTTGAATTATATTTCCATAAAAATTCAAACAACATAGAGGTTCATTGACATTCCTATCTAATGAAACTCTTAACCAATAAATCAGGATTCAAACGATAAATAAAACAAAATATTCAAAATCATAACTAAAGATAAACTAACGAATCATGGTTGTGATGACGTTGATGTGATATCCTCCGGTTGTTCCATCAAGCTATATGTTCGACCAACAATCATGTTGTTAGACATAATCATTGGGATGGAAGGATTCATCTTTCGCCTCTTCTTTTGAATGATCTGCGTTGCTAGGGTTTGTTATGAGTGAATAATGCGTATATGATGTCCCCTAGGGTTTAATACACGCTACTATTTATAGGGTTTTAGGTCGGCTAGATTAAGTCGGCACCGGACGCCCGTCCAAGGTCATGGACGCCACCCGTCAGTTGCAAAACTTATTTGAGTCGGGCCGAGCCGGGCCTTACGTCGCCAGCGTCCCACTACTGACGTCCCAAACTTGCTTTGAATCAAAAATATCATCCTGGGCGCTTTCGTCCACTATCTTGAGCGCGCCATCCGGTTGAACGGCCGTTCAATAATCTGACGCCTTGATTCGAAGACGCGAAAACTTGATTTTCTCATATCTATCTCTTTCCAATCAAATCCAATCACCATTATCTCTTCCTCTTTAATCAAACCCGACTTGATCATCTTTGAATTACCTCTTGAGCTCGAATTTGTGCATCTATAACACATAAAAATATCCCAAAATGTAATAATGTCCAATTAAATATAAATTCATCAATAAAACGCATAAATTGACTAATTTTGTGATTAACTTACTAAAACACCACATGCTCAATATTTCGTCTAAACACTTATTTCTTTATGCAAATAATACAAATACGGGGGAAATTATCATAAAATATAGCCTTATAAAACATATAAAAACACCCTTAACAGTAACCGAACTCCAAAGTCCAAGTTGTTATTCATAGACCCATTCAGAAGGGGTTTTGACAGTATAACCGTCACTTTCTGATCTTAAGAATCTTATAACCAACCTTTACTCAACGTATAAGATATTGAACGAACAGTCATCATCTGAATGTGTACGTAAAATTTCCAATCCTACTTTCAAGCACTAAGTGCTAAATGCCTATATTGACGGAAGTGGGGTGAACTGAATTCACTCCTTATCCATAAATTTGTAAGCATCTTCTAGGTAGACTTCTCGGTTTTACATGATAGTGTAAACCGTTATTTCGCAACCAATATCTTAAATGAATTAAGTAGTGTATTAAAGCACATTAATAACTATATGAGGCAAATTTATGGTGTTATCCCTCAGTGGATAAATTCCACTGAGAGGCAGGCCGAGCATCAGCCCCAAGACTATACTATGGCCTATTACTGAGCATGGAATACTCTATCTTTGGTGATATCAGAGATACCTCCAAATATTTTAGATAATCTTACTGGCGTTTCGAGTAGTTGTCTGACGAGATGTCACTACTCAGAAGCTCCTTCTAACTTGTATCTTTCACGAGACCCCGAAGGTCATTATGAACAAGCTATGTTACTTCTTTAAATCTATTACCCTTTCCTGATTGAATGGAAGCTTAGTCGTCGTTCCTTTTGAGACAGTGTTCCTTGACTGGGAGATAGGAATCACCCTAAGCCAGTCTTCAGATCTTGTCTTTAGGAAATAAGCACTAATTAATAGAGTATGAAGAAGTGTTTATCTAAATACGGAAACCTTTTGCCTTTAATAGTTTATGATGTGTTACATATATCTTTTCAGCATTTCTTAGTGGTTCTGACTTTATCAAACAAAATTCCGAGTCTTGTATTCGTGCTACAAATGTCATATTCACTTTCTATAAGACAAACAAATTATCGAATTGAAAGTGAATCCATTTGTTCCAACGAATCTGAAAACAGAAAATAAATTTTCTGTGATATTTAAGGATTGAATCCGAAATTAATTTGCTTATATCACTCCCACTATTCTAGCTGAAATAACTGCCCGTTGTCTACTCTATTTATCGTTTAATGCATAGCTACCTTGTTCTTCCAAAGAACTTAGATTTCGAGGAAATCGTTAAGGATGAATTGGTCAGTGATCCGAAATCACTTTCCTTATCCTCTGATTTTCTATTTATTAATATTCTGGTTTAGCCTTAAAACTATTTAGTTTAGATGACTAACACGTATAGACATTCCTTCCCATTCTTGACTTTCATTAGATGGAAACAGTCTTGAACTAGCAGTTCATTTGAGTAGACACTACTCGTGAACTGTGGGATGTCTAATGATAGTGTTACTCGTTTGGACTATTCGATTTTTCTAATAAATCAACAAATCATAAGGTTAAAGCTCCCACTAGTTTATCGGTTCCTAATACCGTCAAACTAGCAATACTTTATTTATGATTTTTCAGAGATTAGAAAATCACCAGAACTAAGCTCCCACTAGTTTATCGGTTCCAAATACCGTCTAACTAGTAATGCTTTGTTCATATTTTTCCAGGAATGGAAAAACTCTTGTGCAGTCTCTTACACATTTCTAATGATTCAGAAAAGCAACAAATCATAAGAATAAAGCTCCCACTAGTTTATCTGTTCCAAATACCGTCTAACTAGCAACACTTTATTTATGATTTTCCTTGTGTGATTACTCACACAAATAAAATTCACTAATATAATTTTATATAGTCCTACATCATCTTTGAACTAAGTGCGTCTCTCGTTCAACATGAGTGACAGCAGTGACATACCTATACTATGTCACTTAAGATTTAAAGGCTCAAGAGGAATATCTCTTCCGAAATTTAATTGCATTCTTCGATGAGTTCAACGTTCATGTTACTTTCCACTTTAACAAAGTCATTACACTAGCAGTTTAGTAACCAAGAGATGATAGTTGTAAATAAAATTGACAGAAAAAATTCATACATACACGACTAGATAAATTTTAGGAATTATAAACTGTAAAAGTCTATCCTACCATTCCAAGGATATAACCTCACATTGTACCGCCGCCTAGGGGGTCGGTATCAGCACGATGACAGTTAAACTGAGACAATCTCTCTCGATGATTAAACTTTGAGAATCAAACATCTCATGGGAATCATATATCCCATACTTTAATCGTCGATTACCTTCCTTTTTCAGCCAAGATATTTCCTAACATATCCTGATGAGTGTGACCTACTATATCAGACCTTTAAGTACGCCCCGAGTATGCCTACGTAGGGCAGGTCAGTGACCCGGCGAGTCGTCAAGATCCTATCCTTTCGGAGATCAAGCCTTGAATTTCGATAGTGGTGAACACCATCCGAAGGGGGCTGAAATCAAAGTGGGACGAGGCGACACCATTCTCTCACTTGCTTGCATCTATAGTAGAGGCCGTGGGGTCGGCTATCGCCTTCCCCGCTCCCACTCAATCTTTTGAAAAAGTGGTGGGTTTACTGATCACGGTTTTGGACTTGACAGTATTTTAAGAAACAACAAATCATGTACCCCGAATGGTGTCGGTAATGTAGGCAAGCCTATCCGTCTTATTCATTGGAACATATGTGACTGTCGGTCGGATCCGGTTAAGAGAAGCCCCGTTTAGCCTTAAAGGCTTGTCGGATATGCTAAGTCTTGCCGAACCCCATGCAAACGTCACACGTGGAGGGTGAGTCGATCGAGGCGTAGCTCAATTGAACTTACCCAACCATGGTTAGACCATTTCCGAACCCATGTATCATGATTTTCCGATTTCTTAAATTATCAAACTTTCCCGTAGACACTACAGAACAAACCCTCAACCTCGTTCCGGTTTAAGGTGGGATTCACCGAGAATCCATCACCGAAAACTTAACGATTGACAAAACCCGGTTCCTCGGTTCTATAATTAGTTTCTAATAATTAATTTCCACAACAATTAATGAAAACTTAAACTAATTAATCGAGTTGAATACATGCCTGATTAATTATCCAGAATTAAATAGCTACATGTATGCATATGGAGTGGAATTCATGATATGATGCATGTCATGGCAATTTTCCGGTTAAACGCATACATCCTAAGCATACATCCTTGTGCGGAAAATAAACATCAAGATGGACCGTTGGCACCCCCGTATCTAACCTATTAGAAAATAAATAAATAAAGCCCTAACTAGGGTTTACTAATATCTAATACAATCTACAGCTGATATGTTTCATCGATGATCGGGCATGCAAAAGAACTCTGATTGTCACGAAAATTTATGGGCCTGTTCTGCACTCCCCCTGCTTCAATATGGACGGTTTGATCCGAGTTTCGATGGCCCAAATTTCTCCAGCAACCTGCCGATCCAACTGCTGCATCTGTTTATAACTGCGGCGCAGTAGTGTCTTCCCGGGGCATATCGGACATTGAGACGAAACCCGATCGACCTGAAATTTTTAGGACTTGTTCATAACTCCATGTTAGTCAATCTGAATGGTCGGATCTATGTTTCACCTTTCTAAACTCTTCTAGAAATTCAACGAACTCACAAATTTAGAGTTTTTACGGTCATTGCTTTTCTTTTTATTCTAATGAATAACTTTATTGCAGCGATCTGATATCGAAACGGATTCCGATCGACACCAAATTTTAAGGGAATTTTAATAAACATTTGATCTTTATTCTGACTGGCTTAATCTCCGGGAATAAATAAAAAACCAAACAGCAACAAAACAGGTCTACTTCTAGAAAACTAAAAAGTACAAAATTTCCTATACTCATATTATAAACGAATTTTTATGAGTTTACAATAGATCTAACGGGTAAACAGTACCAACCCCAATCCATCTCTTCAGCCAAAACATATCAAAGCATTCATCATCATGATTCTCGAATTTAAAAAAAAACGAAAAAACAATGCAATCTAAACATGCAAATCCACTCCTAGATCTATCAATTATATACTTTAATTTATAGATCGGAGGCTCTGATACCACTAGTTGGATGTAATATCGCCGGACGGATCTAGATCCGCCCGATTACGCAGCGGAATAAACAAAAGGATCACGATCATATAAAATTAATGCATACATTATTTAAGATCTACCTACAAGAATGTTATATCTACTTACCAATCAAAAGATTATATCCAAAGATTGAGAAGCCGAGATCCAAATAGTTGAGATGCCACAGTCTTCCGATGTGTATCTCCAAGCAACGACCGGTGGATATCGATCCTTGATGCTTGACCTCCTTGATATGCTACCCGGAAAATCCCGAAGATTTTCCCAACTCGAAACCCTAATAGGAAGTCGACATCTCCCCATTATAATTGTGTATATGGCGTGTTTTTCATCATCTGTAGGATTTAGGAGAGCTCTCTTTATATAGGAGAGAAAGCATTGTCCTCCAAGGATTTAATAATTAATACGAAATCAATTATAATAATCCTTAAATAAAAGATACTCCTAGAATAATCTAGAACAAATCCAGAATATTTAAGGACCAATCTAATATTTTTCCAGTTAATTATTTAACAAATAAACAATTAATCACATGTCATATAATTATCCAAGAAAACTAATTTCTTGATAAATATATACTTACAAAATGCGCCTCCCCTAATTTAATTAGGTTAGCACACGTATGATACACAAAAGAGTCGAGTCCATGAAAAATATCTTTTCCATGTATTTAATTATTTAGCCCACTAAATAATTATTTCACACATCAATTAAATAGTCCAACTACTTAATTATTATGAGGCCCAACGTCAAGAAAACATATGCATGTTAGGAGCCACATCGGGGGACCACTCACCTATAACCAAGAGCTACAATAAATTAAATAAAATTATTCATCGAATGTAACAATTCTTATTCAATCTATAATTCCGGGATTACGCCACCATAAACCCGAAACTGAACTCTATCGATTATAGATATATACTTGCACACTAATCAATGAGTAAAAGCGTCCATTGATATAATCATTACATACGGATGAATCCTCCATAGACTGTTCGTTTTGATTCGGGATATTTCCGTAAACCCTTCTCAAAACATCTTATCCTTATTTACCATTAAC
Source organism: Gentiana macrophylla (assembly GCA_026214975.1). Taxonomy (NCBI): domain Eukaryota; kingdom Viridiplantae; phylum Streptophyta; class Magnoliopsida; order Gentianales; family Gentianaceae; genus Gentiana; species Gentiana macrophylla. Next base: position 43,990,663 of record CM047809.1, read on the forward strand.
CCCCTAGTGATCAATTAGTTCATAATTAATATAATATGAATTGGGCCCATCGATCAGTTTCTAGGATTAACAAATAAGGGAATTGTCTGTCTACTTCCCGCAGGAAGGAATGGATTCCATATCCGTGAAGTCACGCACTACTCACTCATTCCGAATAGAGCCAACGAGAAGTGTTCGGATCACATGTATCCAAGTGATCCTTAACTAACACATCAAACCCTACTTTGAACCAAGCGTTGAGATCGTGATCACATCGAGATTGAGATTAATCCATATATGATCATCTTGTGATTCGATAAGATTTCTCGATCACGGAATTATATCGAGAATTCAAATCAAATCGGTCCAGTCCTATATCATAGACATCATATATAAATGCCCTACTAGGTACCCTATACCGACGGTCCGGATAAGACGGTCACACCGTTAAGTGTTATGGGCTCATTATTGGTATATTAATCACGAGACCCATACTCTGATTAAATCACCACGGACTAACTAGTTTTAAGCATATCATCACTAACTCAATCATCGTGTGTATGCCAATACACTGAGTTATGTGATTACATACCGATACACTTAGGGTTTTCAGCAGTGTATTAATATAAGCATAAATGCAAATATTAAGATGAATTATAAATCCTGTCAAAAACAATTATAGAAATTGTCTTCCGGGCACTACACCTAACAATCTCCCATTTGCATGAAAGGCAAGTGATTAATTGTTTAGAGCATACCCCTTATACACAACATTCTCCCACTTGCTCTAAAAGCAAATGATATATATCCCTCAATTCTATACCCGCCAAGTGCATCAAACCATTTAGATGTCAAAATACACTCCGAGTGTGCCGCCGCAGGGTTGGTCAGTGACTCGGTGAGTATGCAACATCTAAATGTCACACGACTTAGTATACTGATCCGTTAGGTTGTCAGCTCGAGACGATCTTTAGGATCGAAACATCGCCGGTCCATCCAATCAGGTGGTACTCTCCCAATATGCTTTTTTTGATATATGTAAATCCAAAAGGACACAAAATAATAATAATAATATAATTCCTTGCCAAAAGGACACAAAATAAACGTAATTAGGTAAATAGGACACTAAGGAATCTTATTTGGTTATAAGGATACAAATTAGATAGATGGACTCAAATACCCTTAATGAAGAAGAAAATAAATAAACAAAAGGGAGGAGGGGGGGAGAGACGCTGTGAAAGGAAAAAAAGGAACATCTTTAACATGGATGATTTTTATTTTTTTTTGGACACACACGCTATTGTTGGTCCTTTTTTTTTCTTTTTTTTTTCCTGGAGGTTGTAACTTGAAATTGTGGTATTTTTTTATTTTTTATTTTTTTTGGACGAATTTATTTTTTTTTTTTTTATTGACTACTGGCTGATGATCACCACCCTTGTGATCACCACCGCGATCAGATGACCACCGTACATTGACCACGGCAAACATCTTTAACCTGGATGATGTATTTTTTTTTTTGAAACACACGCTATTGTTGTGTTTTTTTTTTTGACTATCTTTTCACACCGATGTTGTTTTACACTTACCAAGAGCCGAGAGTGGGCTTCATTTGGATATTCCACATGCTTGCCATTCTGACCGTAAATGAGTCCGGAAAATATATACTATTCTGGCCAATTTATGGTCAATTCACACAACAACCATTCTGACACAATTTGAGTCAGAATACGATTATTATACTGATTTTATTCTAGTCAGAATTTTGAATGTTTTTCATACTCAATACCGGTCAGAAAGACATTCTGACTAAAATTGAGTAAAAAAAACTTTTAATATTCTGTCTGAAATTCAGTCAGAATCAATAGTGGTGCTCTTATATTGTTGTTGTTACCCTGACCCAATTCTAGTCTAAATGTGTAGAGTATTCCGGACTCAATATTGGTCAAAATGATGCTCTGACTATATATGAGTTTGGAAAACTTCAAACATTCTACCCAAAAGATGGTCAGAATCAACCAGTGTGGACTCTCAACACGTATATTCTGACCATATTTCAGTATGGATAATGTGTCACATTCTGACCAAACTTTGGTCAGAATGAACGCGCGTAAAATAGAAAAAGTAAGGGCATAATTGGAAATAAATTTATGTGTGATAAGATAAAAATTGGTGTGAAAAGATATTTCCTTTTTTTTGTTGTTTTTTTTTTGTGGAGGTTGTAACTTGAAAGTGTTGTGTTTTTTTTTCTGGACGGGGAAAATTTATTTTTTTCTTTTTTTCATTGAGCACCATGATGCATTGACCACCCCGATGCATTGACCACCGTGATGCAGTGACAACCCCGATGCATTGACCACCGCGATGCATTAACCAACGTGATGCACTGACAACCGTGATGAAGTGACCACTGTGATTCTCTAACAACCGCGATGCAGTGACACCGCGATGCATTGACCACCGCGATGCATTGATCACCCTGATGCAGTGACCACCCCAATAGATTAACCACCGCGATCGCGCTTACCACCCCGATCGCGAGAGACACCACGATCACGATGACCACCCCGATCTGAGAGGCGCGCGATACAAGGACACCTCCAATGCAGTGACCATCGCGATGCATTGGCCACCGCGATGCATTGACCACCATCAATCTATTGATCACCGCGATACAGTGGCCACCGCGATGCAGTGACCACCCCCAATGCATAGACACACCACGATGCAGTGACCACCCCGATGCAGAGACACCGCGATGCGATTCTTTGGATATCTGAAAACTTGAATCCGGATCCGATCCATAATTGAATCCTCAGATCTGATTCACAGCACCGATCGAGATACTCGATCTTGCATAGCGGAAGCTACGAATAAATTCGCATGCGATTTCACCATGATATGATTCACATAAATAATTAATATAACTATAAGAAGGTTGAATTTTTACCTAAACGGAGAGGGATAGTAAATCGACGAGAGAGGGACAAGCCGTGATCTTCCGGATTGTATCTCCAAGCGACGATCGTGGACGTCGATCCTCGCCGTAGAACCTCCTCGAATATGCCCAAGAAAAACCCAGGTTTTTTCTTCTTAATACTAGAGCGAAAATTAATTTTTCTCTTTTTTATTTAATAAGTGGCTCAATTGTTAGTGTGTATTGTGTTGGGAGGAACTTTCTTTATATAGGAAAATAACTAGTCAAGAAAGAGTTATCATTTTCACACCACAATTACATATTCCTATAAGGAAAAGATATTTGCAATAAAATAAGAGATAATTCCCAAAAAATCAATCTCTTATCTCTTTTCTATGAATTATCTAACAAATAATTAATTAATTAATTAATTACACAAGACATAATCTAGAAAAAAATTCTTTTCCTAATTTATCACAATAGTAGGCGCCGCAAATGTCATTAATTTAATAGAAAATGTCTTTTTTATTTTACATATTATTTACCAAATAAATAATATTGCGTATTCATTAAATAGACCAACTATTTAATTTAGGGCCAAAGACCCAAAAATACACAAAACGGACTTATTGGACTTATAAGGACAAAAAGGAATTTGTTGAACTTATAAGGACACAAATTAAATAGATAGACTCAAATACCCTTAATGAAAAGAAAATAATAATAATAAAAAAAAGAATTTGTGCGCTGTTGTTGTTTGCGTCTTTTCTTTTCTTTTCTTTTTTTTTTTTTTTTCAGGTTTTGTTCAATTTTTTTTTTTTTTTTTCTTTTTTCCAGGTTTTGTTCAGGCGTTCAGTTCTTTTTTTTTTTAACATATGTATTGACCATCGCGATACAATGACCACCCCCGATACATTGACCACCGCGATTCAATGACCACCGCGACGCATTGACCACCCCGATGCATTGACCACCTCGATGCAATGACCATCCTGATGCATTGACCACCGCGATGAAGTGACACCGCGATGTAGAGACACGGCGATGAAGCGACACCGTGATGCAGAGACACCGTAATGAAGTGACACCGCGATCACGGTGACCACCCCGATCGCAGACGCCGCATTGCGAGACACCTCGATGAAGTGATACAAATGACGTAGTGACCGCCCGCGATCGCAGAGCGCCCAACGGAAGTGACACCACGATGCATTGACCACGCCAGATCCATTGATCACCTCGATCTGATGACCACCTCCGATCGCGAGACACCACGATCGCGTGACCAACCCAGATCAGAGACACCGCGATGAAGTGACACCGTATTGCAGAGACATCGTGATGTTATAACATTTGACAATGCAGAGACACCGCAAATACAGAGACACCGCGATGAAGTGACAACGCGATGCAAAGACACCGCGATGAAGTGACACCGCATTGCAGAGACACCGCGATGAAGTGACACCGCGATGCAGAGACACACGATGCAGAGACACCGTGATGCAGTGACCACCCCCGATGCAGAGACACCGCGATGAAGTGACACCGCGATGCAGAGACACCACGATGCAGAGACACAGCGATGCAGAGACACGGCCATGCAGAGACACGGCGATGAAGTGACACCGCGATGTAGAGACAACGCGATGCAGAGACACCGCGATGAAGTGACACCGCGATGCAGAGACAGCGCAATGTCATAGCATTTGACGATGCAGAGACACCGCGATGCAAAGACACCATGATGAAGTGACACCGCGATGCAGAGACACCGTGATAAAGCGACACCGCGATGACATCAATGTCACTTCATTAGTTGTCTAATGTATGCAGTGACATCAATGTCACTTCATTAATTGTCTAATGTATAACACAAGCTTCCCTCTTCAAAAGGCAATGGAACGTATTGGTTTGACAAGTGAGTTAAGGACAATGTGTTCAATGATGACTGATCTTGCAAAAGTGGCTGCAAAAGAACAGGTTATGATAAAACAATGCAAAGATTTCTTGGCAATGGTAGCAACCATACAGGTAAATTCATGAAACAAACTTTTTCCTCTATAGGAAAATCCCTGTGAGCCATTTTTGCTAAAGCTTCCATGGTTGTAGCAATTTTCAAAGTAAAATGAAATCAATGATGTAGGCTTCAGTAACTAAATAATGGTTGAAATATGGCGTTTTCTTAATGGGCAAAAATTTTGTTCCAGTAAATATAGAATTAAAAGCATGAGGTAGTGGAACTAAAAGTGATGAGAAAGCCGAGCTATGTGTTCAAAACATGAACAGGAGAAATAATGCTTAAATTGGAGTGACTGCATACCACAAACATTACAACACTACATACACAAGGGAACAGGATTAAAAAGTAAAGAGATTTGGATGAAAAAGGTCAAATACAATAAAAGTTCATAAACAACTACCTTTCACAATCACAAGCAGAAGAATGGAGAGACTTGAGAAATTTAATTTAAAACCTCCGGGACCACCAGAGTAAAAAAAAAAAAAAAAAATAAGAATGATTTTTTCTATTATTACTTGAGAGAAGAAAAGACTTAAATTTTGGATATGAAAATGTTGGTGGGGGGCTTATGAAAGACAAATTATAGAGTATTCAAGCAGACAAGAGTATCATAACCATAAATAACACACAGAGCTTAAGAAGTTAAGAACAGGGTGTTTCTCGACTCCATGAAAGAAGTGATTCCATTGCTTCTTTATGGAAAAATAGATCTTATGCTCGTCTCAAACTTCATCTTCCTACACAGATTTATGAACTCTTTTTACTTTGAAGCGGGCTCGTGTTCCAAAAACGTGACCTGTGCGTGCGTTTTGCTGATAATATCTTCTATAATCACATATTGACGAGGCATATTATCTCGACCACCGTAGATAGCCCATAACTGACCCGCAGCAGCAAAATTCAGTGATTGGTTATCTTCAAGCACTTGATTCTCTGACAAATAAGTGGTCTGAGGGGGGGAACTTTCATCATCTTCTATAGAAATGGTATCCTCTAAATCTTCCATCGTAGACATAATCTGGTCAAGCTGTTTTTATTAGATTAGGGTATTTTGGTACATGTAGATATATTATATCCTTATAAGTCCAACAGATTCCTTTATATCCTTATGGGGCTAATAAGTATAAAAAACTATACTTTTAAGTAATTAACCCTTTAATTTATTCTCGAGGTTCCATAAAACGAGAAAACACTCGCGTGTTAGAGCCAACCCTAATTACGACTTTATAACCAAGAAAGAATAATAAATTGAATAAAATATTCATCGAACAGAATATTTCTACTCAACCTATTAATTCCGGAATTCCCCCACATAAATCCGAAAACGAACTCTATTGATTATAGATATAACTTATTCTCAAAACGTCGAGTCGAGTCGATAAGTGTCCATTGATATAATCATTACATATAAACTAACCCTCCATAGACTATCCGTAAAGAAGTGGGATTATTTCTGTAAACCTTCTTCAATACATCTTATCATTATTTATCATTAACTCACTAGTGATCAATTAGTTCATAACCAATAGGAACTCCCGGGATCGATCAGTTTCTAGGATTAACAAATAAGGGGATTGTCATTCTACTTCCCGCAGGAAGGAATGGATTCCATATTTGTGAGACACACACTTCTCACTCATTCCAAAATAGTGCCAATGTGAAAGTGATTCAGACCGCGTCTCTTAGCGATCCTTAACGAACACATCAAACCCTATCCTAAAACAAGTAGGAGTCTGTAATCACTTCAGGATTAAAGTTAATTCATATATGATCATCTTGTGATTTAATAAGATTTCTCAATCACGGAATTATATGGGAAATGCAGATTAAATCGGTCCAGTCATATATGACTACATCATATAAAAATGCCTCACTTAGACAACCAATGTCGACGGTCCGGATAAGACGGTCACACCATAAAGTGTTCTGGGCGCATTAATGGTGGTTTAATCAATAGACCCCATACTTTGATTAACTTCACCACGGACTAACATTTCAAGTGTATCACCATAAACTTAATCCTCATGTGTGACACACACTAAGTTATATGGCTACATATGATACGACTTGGGGTTTTCAGTAGTATATTTCTTATAAGCACAAAGCAAATAATAAGATGAGAATAAATATGTCATTTATTAATTGTAAAAACAATTACATAAATTGTCTTTCGGGCGCTACTTCCAACAATCTCCCACTTGCCCGTATAGACAAGCAACAATTGTCTTTCAGGCACACTATATCTAACAATCACCCACTTGCCCGTAAAGACAAGCAATGATTGTTTTTAGAGCACCACAACCTTATTCTTTCTATCCACAACAGTGACCACCGCGATGCATTAACCACCCCAAATACATTGACCACCCCAGATCCATTGATCATCCCGATGCAAAGACACCAGGATGCAGTGACCACCCCTGATGCAGAGACACCGTGATGCAGAGACACCACGATGAAGTGACACCGCGATCACGATGACCATCCCGATGCAATGACTACGCGATGCATTAACCACCACGAAAGTGACCATCGGGATGCAGTGACATTTCATGAAGAAACACTACGATGACATTTGATATTTTTCCGACTTAATTTCAGAAAATCGATTTCTTTTCTTCATAAAATGGACTTCAAACGGCTATATCGCGGTTGAGCAAAAACTGATAATTGATGAACTTGCCGGTCTGTTCAAGGTTATACAAAACTAATAATGATAGTTGTATATATGTTACATATATTTTTAGAGAAAAAAAATTGGATCCAAAATACACAACAATAAAACCGAATTTAGAGGTAAAAAATTAAATAAAAAAAAAAAAGAAACACAAATGAATGATTTGTTTGGAATGCTAGTCTTTGCTTTCCAGATTCCTTGCTCTTTTCATGGCTCATCATCAACTTTTAAAAGAGGAATCTCCTTTCTCCTACCTGCAACCTTTTTAACAGATAATGAACCCAGAAAGAAAGCATTTATTTATCCGCATATAAAGTTGAGTCATGAAGTATACACATTCTCTGCAAGTCCAAAACAAAATTCACCATTAAAATTCCTTAAGCTGAACTCCACTTATAAAAGCAGCACCTTGCCAACAGTGCAAAACATAAGCAAACAATTTGATGCCCAGCTGCATTAATCCGTAAAGAATAACCGTGTTGTCGAGTAACACTTGTCGAGTAACACTTACCTAAGCATGTTCACTGCGGATACGCCTTGCCAACTGGATATCCTTTGGCATAATGGTCACTCTCCTAGCATGGATAGCACACATGTTTGCATCTTCAAACAGACCTATCAAGTAGGTTTCTTAACTACGCCGGCTTTATGGGCCAAATTCCTGGGAAATTTTTAGGTAGTGTGTACTCTCGTGAGTGCATCTTCACGCGCACAATCATACCGGCAGGATCGAACTACACACCACACAAACAATTCTACAATCTGATCTTGTGGATTACGATTGTGCTCGTAAGTATGTGCTACGTGAGTACACTACCTAAAAATTTCCCCAAATTCCTTGCAGCCTATATGGAACTATTACATTCTGGAATTACAAGTCACTGTCACAATCGAAGACAACAAACATGAAGAGAGCAACTTGTCTTCAACATCCATGCAGTATATGTCTTTAGCCGATAAGGAATGTACATGATTTCAAAGTAATGATTTGAAAGATGCACAGAACAAAATGGGAAATCTAGAAACTCAAATTCTGGTTAACAAGCAGGAGAAAAGTTTCATTGAATTCATAATTCAAAAGTAAGCACTTTTTTCCCTGCAAAGAGAATACATTTGCCTTGAGCAACATCTTTAAAACTCTACAAGATCAAATGTACAAAAAAAAAAGAACAACATGTCAATCTTCCAATACGAAAAAATCTAAACAAAGCAGAGCCCTTCTTAGTTGTTCATCATTAGCAAAAGGAAACCTGAAAGGCTAAATCTAAAACCCAGAAACTATCACCAAAGCATTAGCAAAGCCGTTTTAATTTCCAATCAAACAGAATTCTCCTACTCTTCCCTTTTCAAGATCAGCATTCTTCGACAGCAACTTAGCTTTCACAACTACAACCTGATTCTCCAGCAAAACACCTTTACCTAAAACCTTGAAATACCCAGACTTACCTTCAGCCAATTTTTCCTTCACGTCAGCAGGCATGAGCGACCAGGTCTTATCAATGTTAAGGATCGGGCAGTGAAATTGGCTGCGGAGCTTGTGGAAATATCCTCATACCAAGTTTACCAAAGTAACCTGGATGATACTTTTCGAACAGGATCCGGTGATGATGCATACCTCCGGCGTTTCCCCTACCTCCGAAATGCTTCCTGTGCTTGCCGATACGTCCATGTCCGGAGCTGAAGCAGCCTTTCATCTTCCGATTATTCTTGATGCGGGTAGTCATCTTGTTGCTCGAAGGTTTTAGGGATTTGGGGAATGGGATACTAGCAACGAATTGTTGCTGTTGTTGGTTTACTGAGAAAAGATGAGAAGAAAGGGGTAATTTAGTAAAGTTAAATAGAATATGTCATTATAAACGGTTATTTTTTGGGGTGTGTTTAATTAAGTCTCCAAATCGGTCTTTATATACAAATATTTATAGAATTAAATGATTCACCAACTACTTAGAGGTTATATGTGTAAAATATTAAATCATTGAATGATATTCAAAGTATTAAATATACTTTTTTTTAATTCGTGTGAAAAAACAAATTGAATAAACTAGTGGTTGGGTATGCCGTGCAAGGCACGGCATGCCCTTTCCATGAAATCTCAATTCTTTGGACATTCCCTGTAGAACCTCGAAAGCAATTTCAACCTCAAATAATTTTCCCATGTAATCTCAGCTTCTTCCATGCACATAAGTTCTTGCTTGATGCCTAAATTTGAACAATTCTTCATTAAGTCTTGCTTCAGTTAACTTCTTCTCAAGGTCCAATTCCCTTGCCAAAGATTTTCCTAACATTTAAAGGACATGTTTACGTGATTCCCAGATCATCAAAGACAATTATGATTATTCCACGCATCACATCACATGCTTCACAAAGGCTGATACCAATTCAAGCAAGGAGTGAGAAAAAGGGAAAATAAACATGATTTCACACGTCACAGCACATACTTTTAAAAAGGCCGATACAATTGCAGTAGGGAGTAAAAAAAGAGCAATTAAACAGCCCTTCATTTTTTAGTAGGAACATGGAAATCCTACAACACTGCCACAAATTATACAGCATCCACTATAGGTGTCAATAATCAGTGATAATATTAAGCACAATATTATTACTGAGATTAAGCAGAAACATCAATCACAAGTTGATACTATTTTCGTACCTATAGCACGTTCAAGGCATTTTTTTTTCTCTTTTCAGGATCATCATCAGACTCTTCCATAGCAGATGCCTCGAATTTTGCATAGCTTATCCATACTTTAACGTGTTTGGTGCGGTTTAATAGCTTTTCATACAGTTCCCGAGTGTTTATCAAACTCTTCCTCTGATATCTCAAAATCGATATAAGCCTGCAAGGAGGAAAACACATATAATACCTGATTTCCATGACTTGGAGAAATGTACTGTAAGGAAATAAGCCAAAAACATAATATGCAAAAAAGAAGAACCACGTTAAAAATTGGGTAAAAGCCGCTAGATAATCAATAAAAAAGCTATAAAATTTATGAAAACCAACGAAAAATGAAGACAACCACTATAAACTGTTTTATTTTCCATGTAGTAAAATTTATTATTTGGTCCCTATAAATTTATTATGTACCAATTGCTTTTTATATTTCAAACGTTTACTCATAGCCGTCATACCCCATATCCTATTTTTTCAAAAATCTCCCACCCACGTATCTCGTATCCACATATTTGTACCCATGCAACCAAGGAAGTAAACCGGGAACATAACCCAGAAGCTTCAACAGAAACATCTACATAAATAGTCTTGAAAGGAATATAAACACAGACTCCAATGAAAGAATGCCAAGAAGCTCATACTATAACATACATTAACAAAAGCATTTTTAAAGGGCTGTCATACCTTCCACAAAAGCTCAGGCATATCCAAAAGAGGTTGTTCAATTGCAAGCTCAAACAGGGCTCTAGCACGGTCCGCTTGAGCCAGCGATTTCTCCAATTCTGCATACTTGCTCCAGGCACAGCAGTTCTCAGGAGACCATTCAAGGTACTTCTTATATAGTTTTCTGCACCAATCAATGTTGCCCAGCTGTAGCTCAATCTCAATGTACTTTTTTGAATATCTGTTAGCAAGGAGTGAAATGTAAAAAGGTCACACATAACATGGAAGCTTAAAACAATCAAAAAATAGTTCTTCTATTACCTTGTCTTTAGGAGCCCTCCCAATTGCTTCTCCAAGAATAGCTCGTGCTCCTTTCAAATTTAATAGTCTTATTTCAAGTTGGGCCGAGAGCAGCCAAATCTTTGAAAAAGAAAATTTCTTGTGGGGGATCAACTCCCGACACAACCTGAATCATATGCCAAATATTAAATATGATAAGAAAAATATTCAAAGCACACAACCTAGCACATTGTTGGAGAACATATTCAAGCATATCTATGACAATAACATGGGACTTCCATAGCATGCCATCAAATAGTAAGGTCACTGGCTTCCAATTCCCAATTAAAAAATCCAAATAAGTCACAATTATTATCTAATTCTAATACAAAGTCTCCCCAATGAAATATAAAGAGACTATCTTTTCACACAAATATTGTTTTACACTTACCAAGAGCCGAGAGTGGGCTTCGTTTGGATTTTCCACACGCCTGCCATTCTGACCGTAAATGAGTCCGGAAAATATATACTATTCTGGCCAATTTATGGTCAATTCACACAGCATACGATCATTATACTGATTTTATTCTAGTCAGAATTTTGAATGTTTTTCATACTCAATACCGGTCAAAAAGACATTCTGACTAAAATTGAGTACAAAAGACTTTTAATATTCTGTCTGAAATTCAGTCAGAATCAATAGTGGTGCTCTTATATTGTTGTTGTTATCCTGACCCAATTCTAGTCTGAATGTGTAAAGTATTCCGGACTCAATATTGGTCGAAATGATGCTCGACTATGTATGAGTTTGGAAAACTTCAAACATTCTACCTAAAATATGGTCGAAATCAAACAAAGGTGTGGACTCTCAACACGTATATTCCGACCATATTTCAATATGGATAATGTGTCATATTCTGACCAAACTTTGGTCAGAATGAACGCGCGTAAAATAAAAAAAATAAGGGCGAAATTGGAAAAAAAAAATCTGTGTGGTAAGATAAAAATTTGTGTGAAAAGATATTCCCAATATAAAACTAAAATTCTTGAGAAGCATGAAATTCAGCACAGTATTGACAGAAAGTATTCTGCCACGCAACACCTATATCTTGCTCTTATGAGTTCAGGGACGGACATACACAATTATATGTATATGAAGGTATAACAAAAGATATTAAAAATATCAGATTGATAAGGATGTTGATGAATGCGCTTGGACCACCAGAATGTCTGACTGTATTTTCGCAGAACTGGCTTCTTCAATATACAATTTCAGCATTACTTTTGAAGGACCTGTCTTAATATTTAAGAAAGCATAGCAATGGCTTGCCTATGTTTCCTTGCAAGCTCATCATTTAGTGGAGCATTCTATGCACAGACATAGATTTAATTAGAGGGCATACCTATACATACAATGAATGGAAAAAATAGAATAGATGATTCATAGGCAAGAAGTACATTAGATAAACAGACATAAATTCAAAGCAACAAGAACAAATAAAACATCTAAGTAACAACTTTCATTGAAGAATGATAAACCACACTGATAAAAAAAAATTGATATGTAAACTATAAGTGCTTTATCACTTCAACCTCTGTGATTTTAAGCAACGATGCAGTTAATATAATGCTCAATTTATGTTCACTCTACAACTTAAGACAGCTTGGGTTGCAGCAAAACATAAAGGAATATAATTACGAGACACACAAACAAACCTAGACAAAATGTAAGTGAACTTTTCGTCATAAGCCCTCAAGACCACATTACAGTGCACCAACTGCATGTTTTGTGACTCCTTTTAATCCTAAAAGGCCCACATTGAACAGTCTTGCGAACAATTAAAAACGTTCAATCTCACTGAACTGTTAATCATCAGGCTTCAAGGCAGTAGAAACCCAAAGGAACAAAATGTACCATTTATAGGTTTTGTGGCTGACAAAAAAAGGAAAAAAAAGGCTGACTTACCAGCCTTGTAAACAGTAGAAAATATGCTTTTAAAACACACAAAAAGAACATGTAGAGCATTGAAAGCTAATAAGTACCCATCATACCATCGAATGATCTGTTGTGAGAGGAGAAATAAATGCGTTGCTCCAGTAGAGGTAAATGCACTGAAGATTTTGTGGGTTTGTATTCTACACGAAGAATTGAACCATTAGTTGTTATGACAGAGCTCTAAAGATGAACTGAATTTAATGAATGAAAAAGCATTTCAAAGTCTAAAATTTACACAGCCTTCATAAATTTACCCGGTTACCAAGTCTCCATCGTGTAAACCCCTTCTTCTACCAAGCCTCCATCGTGTAAACACTTAGATATCATCAATGGGACCTCTTCTCCTACACTATGCTTTATACTTGGTTTTTACATACTATTTTCTCTTCAAGAATAATGCAGATTATGAACTAAAAGAGAGAGAGAGAGAGAGAGAGAGGGGCAACAATCAATTAATTGCGGAATCCACCTTGAAATGAACCTCCCCTGTGCTTTGGTGTCGATACTTTTTAGTTTTTCAGTTTTTTGCATTTTCCAAAAGCAACAAATATCTAAAATTACTACAAACCAACAGAAAATATGTTGACAAAAAAGACCCAAGGTTATACAAATGATTCGATTCGATTCAGTTTAACAAACCTTGGTCTCAGCAGACTCCAACTTGTTCAATTTTGCAAACATGTTTCCGTAGAATTTAATTTAGCGACTTCCTTGTTGTACTCCTTCACCTTCTCCTTTAATGCTTTGTATTCAAGTTTCACCTCCCTGACCACCACAACACAATGAGCCAATCAACCATAAGAATACATTGAGAAAAAAAGATACACAAACCCGAAATCGATGGAAGTAAAAGGACCTACTTGTTGTCGGAATCAATTTCAAGAGCCTTCTTAAAGTCCAACTCAGCAAGAGCTAAATCTGCTGCATTCATGTATGCTTGTGCTCCCCTTGGTGTAGACCTGCAGTAGCTATCAACATGAGCTTGGACCCATTAGTAATATATGGCATAAAACATCCTTAAAAATTATAAAGCATGTTCAGGTTTCCTTATCATCACAGAAACAAAGTAATTATAGCATACAGTTAGACATGTGGATTGAGTTTTAATCAAATAATTAAACCCAAAAAAAAATCTAGTAACATAGATCTTCCATTTGACCACAGGCCTATCATAGCCTTTAAAAAAATAATCTGTTTTCAGGTCAAGTAAATAGACTCAAGCAAGACATAAATGGACATCTAAGAGTAATCTTCCTCCACGTTCAAATAGAAAGACTAACAGGTGAAATAATATTTTATGAATACACTGAAGATCTTGCATGATATTTGATGACATCATAAAGACATACATAGGAAGGAAATGTAGTTAGTTTAAAAAGGAGTTTCACCCCTCACACAAAAAAAACTCTATTACACATGCCAAGATAACAGAGGAACTTGGAATATGACTTGCTTTGGTATTTGTATTGCCATAGTCTATAAATTCACTTTAGAATCCACAGAGTATTCATTTCTATGTGAAAAAACCAATGTAAAGTATTTGGGAGTAAGAAGAAAACCTCATAGGGCAGAAATGAAAGGTGTAGTTGAATTCAAGCTACTCAACCAGGGTATCTCACGACAAATGTCGTCGATCATTGTCTGTAAAATTAGGCTCAAATTATGATTATGGAAGAAGACCATTTGGGTGTTGCCTCAAGTACATGAATGACACAATATCATACAAGCTCTTTTAGATTAAGGCTTCCCCACCTCATCCACCATTTCCCTCAAGAAGTCTTCGAGCTGAAACTAATTGTAATGTCGTGATAACAAGAATTCAATAGTTAATACCAACTGAAAACTAATTTTTTTCATATATATAAATAGTATCAACAAGTAGTAGTAAAAACCAAAGTAATAGTATAACACCTTTAAAACTTGAGTTTTGCCATAACAGTTTACTGATGAGACTTATAATAGAACCATGAACAGCTGCAATATTGCATTTCCCAAAAATATCAAACATTGATTGTGGATAACCAGGTACAAGCCCTTTTGATTCATTCATTAGAATGTATCTGTTCAATTCTGGATCCCTTGAAACAACCGTTGTACAGCTTTTGAATAATCACAAGAAGGAAAAAAAGACCATTAAAGATTCAAATGTTTTTGTATGAAGAAAATAGGACGGAGTAGAAGTAATAACATTTTCAAAGCTGATTTCTTACCATACACCGCACTAAGTAACATTTTATTAGTCTTAAAGAAACGATTTTTTGAAGGTTGAGCCTCACATTTCACCTTCTTAATGTCAAATTTTAACTCAATAATCAACTTTGAAAAAATTGATTCAGTGTGTTGTGTTTAGATACTGAATCAACCTTTTTAAAGTGTTTCAAGAATCGCCTTTTATGAAGGTGGAATATCACATTAAACCTACAAGTTTTTTTAACTGACAAATTGACTTTGGAAACATCGATTCGGTGTAGTTCACAAGGCAAATAAAGGGCTCCCAAAAAGAATACTTCCCATTTGCATTTTCATATCCCAATGCTCTCAATACCCAACAAACGACATGGGGTTAAAAGTGACAAATCTAGCATAAAGGGGAAGCTATAAGCAAACAAACATAAACCCAGAGCATAAGACGAAGCTACATCCATGGAACAAGAACATCCGAACCGAATATTCACATCCACTACAACATAATGTCTTGATACGTACCTGTACAAAAGCAAGGCTTAATTCTCCAATAATTAACGAATATGAATCCACCTGCAACACAACACAATAGTAAACATATTTAAACAACAAATTATGTCCACTGAAAATTTTGTGAAATTAAAGGTTGAACATAAAAAGTCTGGAATCAACGTGTTACAAACAAACCAACAAAATGAAGCTACAATGAACGGGAAAATGAATGATGAAAAAGGGCGCTGCTAATTTTATATATATACACACACACCCAGAAACACAACATGACTCATTAAACATAAACAAAAACCTGACATGGGAGTTTAAAATTGTATACACACCTAAAATATCTTCACCCTTAAATTAAACTCCTTCAAACGAAAACCTGCAAAACAACATAAAATTTGTGAGAACCGTGAAGATCACATCTTTCTGTCAAGATGACAACTTTCCAAACTGTGAAGATTACACGCACCAAACCAAACTAAATAAAACATAAAAGCCAAGATCCAAACCCGAAAAGAGATGACGGATTCTCCATTCTCATCAGCACTCACTCCATTCTAAAACGCAGATTAGATGTCGTTCATCTTTTGCTCTCAGATCCTCCCATTTAATCTTCAGCAAAGAACTAAAATTTTGCAGGGAAAAGGAGAATTTCAATGGGTTTTTGGAGGAAAAGGGAAAAAATGGAGAGATTAATCAGCCAAAATCGTTACATAGAAAGAAATGAAGACTTCTTGGCCAGCTGTGATACAGCTGTAATACCGACAGCTATACACACTTGCTAAAAGGTTATTTCTGAATAATAGACAAAAAAAAAAAAAACTTAAAGCAAGCATAATAGGTGGCAGGCTTGGAAGATTTCCAACTTTTGCAAATTAGGGACGTGGGTGAATGAGAGAGTTTCTTGCTCTCTCATTTTATAGATAGTAGGATAAAATGGAACGGATGGACTATTAGAATTTGTAGCCTTTTCACGTATTATATGAAAGTTTCAGTCGCAAAACTTTTGAGCATCTCAAAGGCTTTTATGGGAGGTTACAACACTTGAGATCTAAATGAAGAAAGTTCTTTATATATAAGATAATCTGACCACACGCTTTTATTTTTAAATGAAATCGTGTGATCTAAATCAAATCATTCTGCATCGGCCACTTTACATACATGTTGGAGCTTTTAGTGCTAAACTTTCCCGGCTTGTATAAGTTATAACGATAAACAAACAACACGAAAATATAATTTGCAGTCTTTCCAAGGGGAGTTTTTCAACAAAAAAAAACAAAAAAACACAACAACAACAACAACAAGGGAAGAACCGAAGAAGTCAAAACCCCACCCCACCCCATCCCCCCCAACAAAAAAAAAATAAATACAGAAACAATAAGCAATATAAATGCCATATCCCAAAATCCAAAAACAGAACGTTGACTACCACACTATAATATTACCATCGTTTTCATGAACGTCTATTCAGGCAGCTCTATTGCAAATCTTAAATTAATTCCATGATAATTGCGATAGTTATAATAAGAGTATATGTATTTGTTATTCTTTTTATTTATAAGCAATTAATTTTTTATTAATATTTGTCCAAGGACGGAACTTTTTAGGGGTGCTAAGTCCACCAAGGTCAATTTTTTTTAATGAAATTAAATGTTATTTATATAAAACGTTATCTTACGAAAATATCTATGTTAGCTCACATATTCTTCGAATTATCATGTTTTTATGCGTTTAGAATGACTTTTTTTTGGTCAAAGTCAAGATTCAAAGATGAAAAATACTCTATGAAGTAGCATTAATTATAAAGATGTTTAGCACACTCGACTAGAAAATCCCAGTACCGTCGTTGATTTGTAGTTTTGTCTATCACGCGTTCATGCGACCAAAGAACATAGTAATAATCGGATTGATTTCAAAAATCATCAATCGCGGGTTCGAGTCTACTTGGCGCGAAAAGGATGCGTGTGTGTGAATCCTTCGTTTCCGGTGCGGGGAAAAAATCCCTTACAAAGGCCCATACTTAAACCCTATATGCTTGTTAAGGAGTTTTATACAAATCATATGAAAACAATAGTGAGTAGATTTCCTGACATTGATTCTTTATCCTAAAATTTATATATATATATTAAAGTAAAAGAAATATATACGTAGGCCTCATGTGACATTACTATCGACTAAAGCGGAAATATATTCTAAGAAACAACTCAGCTCGGGAATGACAAAAGACAAAACGGATCAACTAGTTTCACTTCGCGTCTAAGAAAACCAAACGAAAAACAACGAAATACTCCCTCCGTCCCAATCTGTCGCAATATTTAAGGAAATATCAATTAATAGGTCGTCTCGTCATTTAAAACTTGACTAATTTACAATTTTGTCCTTTTTATATGTAGCATCATTTTCATTTTATAAAATACATTGGGGCAATTTAGGAAATTAAAGCAAAAACTTTGAGTCTAATTAGTGTAATAGGACTTATTTTGGGACAACCTTAAATCAATAAATCCCAAACAAATTGGGACGGAGGAGTAAATGTTTTTACAACTATTAAATATCCCAATGAAACGAAAAGGTAAAGTCTAGAAGCTCTCAAACAATAAAATGTTTAGTCTCTCAACAACATTATTAAAGTGCCTAAATGGAAAGATAACATGCATCTTTAGCATAGGTCTCAAGCTCATACATCGGCTCCATCAGGGCTATCATCGTATCCGAACTCACCTACCTGCCAATCATCTTTTCGGGGTGGGAACAATAACAAGGGGTAAGTACAATTGTACTCAGTATGGGGTAGAAGATTCGGCACAGACAGCATATGCATATATAGCATAGAAGGGATTACATTCGCTACCCCATTAATTATATAAATAGCTCACTCTCCCTCTACTAGCTATGTTAGTAAAACCTCAACCAAGCAATGATTTGTTACACTATGATCCAATGACACTTCGCCGGGTGATAGGTATGCACCAAAACATGTTCAATGCATCATATGGCACGGGCTATTTCGTGTGGACTGTTCCATACTGTACACATCACGTAAGTTTGTTATGAAGTTAAACTAATAGTCTAGGTTCATTCACGTGTAGGCTCCCTAACAATATCTATTAGACGGTCTAGATTAACTACCTAGCACATAAAAAAAAGGATCATTTACTACTAAGACAATGTCCTGCTAGGTCAAGACAACTGCCTTCTGGTGCTCTCACATTCTCCCTGCAAAGGGTCTCAGTTGTGGTGCAGAATCGGGGCTACCAGAAGTCAATGCTAGATTTTTGCCATGTTCCAAATAATGTCTCAAAGACATACATACCATAAAGCATCATCATATACAAAGGAAAACATCAAAATATAGTGAACATGTGTTTCGGCATGCGCTAAAACCTATCTAGAACATCATGTTCTATTATGCTCATTTTGGCGCACGCTAAAACTAAACAGAGACCTTATGTTCGATTATGTTGTCCTTTAGCGCACACTAAGCCTCTTCGGCACGCGCTAAACCTGAACAGAGCATTATGTTCTCTGCTTGACATCTTTGGCTCGCGCTAACCGCACATAACCATTCTGCCAATTCCATGCTTGCTTTGAGCTTGCGCTAAAACTGGTTTGGCGCACGCTAAACTGTCGGGAATTCGAGAACAACCTTAAACAATGCCAAAACTCAGGCCTTTCACAACCAAATCAATTTCCAACTTTTTTACTCCAAAACCTGTAATTCATAGCAGCAACATACACAAAACTGATACCAACTAACACAAAAACCAAATAGAACACCCCTTTAACATAATTTTGCAAAGAAAGTGATCCCAAAAAGTGAAACGGCAAGAATCCTTGAAACCTCTCTTTTCCGTGCGATTTCTACAAAACCAAAACACAATTCTACGATTACTAAGACAATTGAAGCAAACCACAACACCTTGAACTCTGAATTTCACCAAAAACGATTGAGATTCTAATTTGGGGCCAAAAGAGAAAACTTACGAATTGAAGTATTGTTGATGTTAAAACAATCCTCGTGATGAGACGATCAACTTCATCTACTACAGTATGTTGAGACGATCAACAAATTATTCGTGATGTTGAAGATTCATTTCTCTCAAAACTAATCTCCCAAAGGGTCAGAGCGTTCAACGTATGCCCCTTTTTGATAACTGGCGTGTGTGTAATTAAATGAGGGGTGGGGGTTATTTTATGGAAATATAATTATTAATCCTTAATAATTAAATTTCAAAAATCCTCGGTTAACCAACTAAAATAAAAATTAATCTTCTAATTAGAATTAGGACAAATAATAAAATAAAAAAATCCATCTTTGCCTATTTTAATTGCTCAAAAAAAATTAGGACAAATAATTAAAATGGAATTATATTAAATAAATCCATCTTTGACTATTTTATCCTTCTTTAAAATCTGGGGTATTTAGACAATATTTTTCTCTTTTCTTGCACTGTTATGTTTGGGTCGACTTGGGTTTAGAAAAAGCAAAAAGGAAAAAAATTAATCCAATCATATACGGTTTGAGTAAAAAATCAACCAAAAATAATTGGGTTTCTTCCGGTCTGTAAGGTTTGGATTTCAAGTTAGTTTAAGTTTATTGAATTTTTTTGCTCAATTCTACCTCCCATGACCCTATTTCAACGTTAATATAAGATTACATGAAGATGTATTTCAAAATCAACATAGAGCCATGTCTTTTTTTTTTTTATGATATGAAAGGTTTAACACACACTAATTATCGCTCAAATGCGCCGAACCAGGCGCGCGCTTACTGGGGTATGATAAATTTACCTACCTACATTGAGGTCGATGTCTTGAAAGACAACATAAAACCATGTCAAAATACACATATTTTAAAGTTAAAATATGGTTTTAGAGGATCACCAAACCAATGTCAGAAAGGATGATTCGTGTTGACCTACTTTTTCTTTTTGAAATTGCATGTTTTATTTTGAGGGGGTTGAAATTGCATGTTGACCTACTTAAACATCTAATAGCCAATCATGGATATTTTTAAAATTTCTCTACCTGCACTTTTAGACCAGTGTTATTTATGTATTTATTATTGGGTGATTGAGGGAAAAGGATAAAAAAAAATTACAAAATAAATAAATAGGACACACTCATTTTTTTAGTTGTAAAAAGGACAAAAAATTGACACGGACAAAATTGACCCTCGCCGCGCATCCTCGGGTAGATGATACATGAGTACATCAGGTTCATCCTGCTTTGTTTCTAATTTTTTTTTTTTCAAACACCCGTAACTTTTGGTTTAAAACTCCAATCATCGAAATTTTTCCACCAAAATTCATTTTTTTTTTGCTCTTTACTTTGAGCCCAAATACGATACCCTTCCGACGTAAATTTTGAAAAAACCGAAAAAAAATATTTCCATTAACCAGAGCATTTTTCTTATAAACGACCATAACTTTTGATTTAGAACACCGATCATCAAAATTGTTTCACCAAAATTCATATTTTTTTTATCTTCATTTTGAGACCTCATTTGATACCTTTCGACGTAGTATTTGAAAACCGAATTTAATCGCAGCGTTTACACCAACACATGATCGTGAATACAATGATCGTGCTCATTTAAGGCTTAATTCAAGTGACTACTTCAAGGCACATATCTATCTAGCTCATATAAGGCTCATTTAAGGTTTAATTCAAGGGACACAATACCATATCCGCTCATATAATGCACACAATATGAGTAACAATATCATATAAGGCACACGATGATCGTGAATAACAAAGATCGATTACACAATATCGATTACACGATGCTCGATGAACACGATGTCGTGGCTCATTTAAGGCTTAATTCAAGTGACTACTTTAAGACACACATAACCCGGCTCATATAAGGCTCATTTAAGGCTTAATTCAAAGGACACAATATCATATATGGCTCATATAAGGCATACAATATCACAACAGTATCATATAAGGCACACATTATCAATAACACGGTATCATGCTCATATAAGGCTCATTTACGGCTCAATACCAAGTACAAAGCCTACTCAATGAAACTACTCTGTCAATCTGTTTAGAATACATGATACCACCATAAGCTTAGGCCCCAACCACTTGGAATTTGAAAATATCACAAGAGAATAAAGCATTGCACCATACCATACACATTGAGTACAAAACATATATCACCAAGGCCAACTGGATGCTTTTATAGTCTTGGGTTAGCTATAATACTATAAAATAAACATGAAGGGTGCTCAAATTCTTCTATTTTATCACGAAACATATTTACGTAATTATGGAATGAGGAATGAAAACAAAAATGAATAAAAGCCAAAAACTCCATAAAAGAAGCACAAGTAGGCAGATCAAATGAGAACCTTGTGGATATACAACCTTGAGCCCCGACCGTGCATATGCAACCTTGTTTGTTTACTACACACTGGGGTAAACATAAACTTGATTCCCATTCAAAACTCCGTAATGCCGTTGATGCAAATGAGCAGAGAAAATTAATCACAGTGATAGCACAACTTCAACTTCAAAACAACTGAGAATGTAGAGTAAAAAATAAATGACTAACCTATCAAAACAATCTAATCAGTTTCCATTCCAGCCTCATTTGATGAAAACGGCAACTCCGTCGTTTTTACTCCATATTCTCTCTGAAAATCAATTGCTCCTTTGAAACCCGTTTTCGAATTAATTCCTTTGATTTCCCAATATTCTCTGCAATTAACCCTTCTCTACATTTACTCCTATGTTTCTACTCCTCTCTGTTCATCCATCTTCCTCACATGCCTTAATTCGATTAAGGAAAGAATTAGATGCTGCCTTGAGTCTTTTATCAAGCTACCACATTCGAAAAACGTTTATGGAAAGTTCAATGCCGAAAAGGTGTTGTCTTACTATCGATTTGATGTTGGCTACGTGGGTTACCATGAACGCTTGATTCGAGCAGTATAATCCTGATTTTGTGCATACGAAATTCGAAGGTGACATCTTTTCCGATTCAGGAGATTAGTGATTTAGTGAGACCGGAAGCATTGGCTGAAGAATGTTGATGATAAAATTTTGAGGAGGAAAAAGAAACAGCGTGTTGGAAGATAAGGGTAATTTAGTCCGACTGAAATTATTTGTCCTTATTACAACTAAAAAAAGATGTGTGGATTAATACTTAATTAAGGAGGGGGAAAGTGGACTTATACCTAATTCTTCCTTTATTTTATTTAGGAAAGTGGTAATCTTCCTTTTCTTTTTCCAAATTAAGGCGAATACTTCCAAGTATAAGTTGTTCAAAAACCAACGAATTAATAATATAATCATTTCCTTCAACAACAAAAAAAAAATATAATCATTATGATCACTGTCTAAACATAGTGTAATTGCAGTATCACCACATGTCATTATTTCCTAAGACTCCATGATCATAGGGCCTTTGTGGATTTGCTGTCTCATTTTGTTAATAAAACCAGAGAATAATAAAATGCATAATAAAAAACCTGGTGGTTTGTATTTATTGCATCCTTCCTACACTCATCACACATGAGAAGAAGAAGAGAGAGAAAAGGTAAAGAAAAAAAAGTACAGAGAAAAGAAGATTGATTGATTTTTTTGTATCTTTTTTCTCATATATGTGGGATTTCAATGAAAAGAAGATTTCTTGATCTACTTTTGGATTCTTGAACAAAATTTATATTCAAAAGATACCTCCATATATGCAAAGATTTCATGACATAGAAATAGTTAATAATATTACATGAGAGCCTGAGGAATCAAGATATATATATCATGAAGGCTTGGGAGGCGACAGTCGATTCTGGTTGCGAGAAAACGAGCCCACACGATTTTCGCACGCCAGTGGCAGCGGCACCGCCTAATCATGTTGAAGAAGTGATTGATGAGCAAGAGGAAGAAGAAGAAGAGGAGGAGGACGAGGGGGACGAGGAGGAGGAAGATGATGAAGAAGAAGAAGAAAACGAACATCCAAGTGATGACGTGTACAACGCAGAAAGATTTCTGCCTAATGGTGATTACTACACAGGTTATTGGTCTGATAATTTCCCAGATGGATTTGGTAAATATTTATGGACAGATGGTTGTATGTATATAGGAGAATGGATTAAAGGCAAAGCAATGGGTAAAGGTACCTTCAGTTGGCCTTCTGGTGCAATGTATGAAGGTAACTTCAAGAACGGTTATATGGACGGTGAGGCGTTTACACGAGCCCTAACGGGATACCTACAAGGGTTCATGGATGATGAATTTGAAACACGGCCATGGGGCGAAAGAATACATAAGCGGTGATTCCTACGAAGGAGAATGGTGTCGCGGGCTTCAAGAAGGACAATATGGGAAATACCAATGGAGCAATGGGAATTACTATGTTGGTGAATGGAAGAATGGGAACATATGTGGTAATGGTAAGTTATGTTGGAGTAGTAATGGGAATGTATATGAAGGAAATTGGGAAGATAATTACCCTAAAGGACAAGGTACATTTAGATGGCCTAATGGGAGTGTTTATGTAGGTAATTGGAGTAAAGATCCAAATGAAAGAAATGGGACTTATTATCCAACATTAGAGGACAATAATCTTGAATTTGATCCACAAGAAATTTACAACAATGATTTGAATGAATGCAATGTTTGCCAAAGTGAAAGACTATCAATTTTACAATCTAACAAAAAGTTAGTTGTTTGGAGATCTTCCAAAGCAGTTGATAGAGACTTTGATCATCGAATCCCGGGGGGGTCGGATCATTCGGTAAGCGGACCCACAACTCCTGATAGGAATGGGAGCCCTTTTAGGTTACCTAAAGTAGTGAAAAGACAAGGGGAGACTATATCTAAAGGTCATAAAAACTATGAACTCATGCTCAATTTGCAATTAGGGATCAGGTATATATATATATCTTTCTTTCTTTTCTCTTCTCTCTCGAGAATCGACTTCTAGTCGATTGTACTGTATCCATGTAGGGCCGTCCCTGAGTGTTTAAAGGCCCTAAGCCAAGTTATCAAAACATGCCTTTTTGAAAAAAGACAAATGGTTTTCAAAATATATGTCACGTGATTAGACTAATTATAAACTTATTGGATCAAAAAAAAAAAAAAAAAAAAAAAAGGCCCTAAATTCTTGAACATTTTTTCGAAGGCTCTAAGCCGTGGCCTTGTTGGCCCTATGCACAGGGACGGGCCTGACTCATTGTATGTATGTATGTATGTATTGATGATTGAACAGGCATTCAGTAGGAAAACCAGGTCCACCGCCATCGCTTGATCTAAAGCCTTCAGCATTTGACCCAAAGGAAAAGTACTGGACAAGATTTCCACCTGAGGGGTCTAAACACACCCCACCACACCCCTCCTGTGAGTTTAGATGGAAGGACTATTGCCCTAAAGTTTTCAGGTCTGCCCTCAGATTCTTTCAGTTCAGACATCAAATGATGTATCTTTAGTTTCACAACATTAATTAATTAATTATCTATACTCAATTACAGGACACTTAGGATGTTGTTCAAGGTCGATCCAGCTGATTACATGCTATCCATTTGCGGTAATGACGCTTTACGCGAACTCTGTTCGCCTGGAAAAAGCGGGAGCTTCTTTTACTTGACGAATGACGACAAATACATGATCAAGACAATGAAGAAGGCAGAAGCTAAAGTGAGATATATTAATTCATACTTTATTTACTTTGCCTGATTCATTCTTACAACTATCTATATATATATATATAGGTACTTTTAAGGATGCTTAATGCGTATTATGATCATGTTCGAGCATTTGAGAACACGCTCGTTACTAAGTACTACGGTCTACACTGCGTGAAATTAGCTGGTCCGACACAAAAGAAGGTAAGATTCATCATAATGGGGAACCTATTCTGCACCGATTACATGATTCATAGGAGGTATGACTTGAAAGGATCTACATTCGGACGCATAACGGACAAGCCTGAATCTGAAATCGATTCGAATACAACACTAAAGGACCTAGACCTCAACTTCATTTTCAGATTGCACAAGATTTGGTTTCAAGATTTCCGGAGGTGTGATTTCTCTATATGTCCCCTTTTTCCATCTTCTTCATAGTTAATTTTTCAAATTTTTTTTTCTTTTTTCTCTCATTGCTTTAAGATTGTTCTATAGAGCTAGTTTAGGCATATATTGCCCTTACTTCCTCCCTCCGTCCCAAAATGTAAATCTGTTTGAGGTTTTCACACTTATTAAGAAAGTTGGTTAAATTAGTTATGTGTCATTAATTTCGATTAAAAAGACTAAAATGACATTTAACTGTTATTAATGCATTTTATATTATGAGACAAAATAAAAAAGTTAAATGGACTTACATTTTGGGACGGATGTAGTATTAGAGATATAACTAAAAGGAAATAAAATGCATTCCCTAACAAGAATCTTTGAAATGCATCAGAATGCCTATCGTGCATGATTTGAATAGAGAATCTATATTTTGTGCAATATTTGTATTACAGAATTTACAGATTCTGTATTTTATTTTACATATTTTAGTAAAGATTATGTTGCAGAATGCAGATTATGTTTTTAGTGGATCTAAATAATATGGATCTTTATTTTATAAATGAATTTTGCTTCGTTTTAAAGTATGTAGCTAATGCAAGAACGTCTGATACATACAGGCAAATAGATAAGGATTGTGAGTTTCTTGAGCAAGAGAGGATCATGGACTACAGTCTTTTGGTTGGTCTTCATTTTTCAGAAGCTGGAACTGGCAATGAGTTGACTCCCTCTGGCTCTATTACCCCAACCGGTAATTATTAATTTTAGTACCTAGGACAAAAGAGTGACACCACATTGAAAACAAGGGACCGTTTGAAAAGTCAATTCTCAGATCTAGAATCGATTTTTCATCTGGATAATTGTCAAAGTCGGTTGTCAGCTCTAGAATCGACTATGGAAAAAAAAAAAGGTCGATTGTCACTATGGTGCCACTAAAGGCACACCAGAACAATGTCATTAACAAAAACTTCAAAAGAAGGGAAGATAAACAATACATACATGTGATGATACAGATAATGGCGGCTCGGATGATTCGGTTCCCCGTCTTTCTCGAGGTGATATGGATCAGATTCTCTTGGACCCTGCAGGGTAAGCTCTTATACCGTTGTGATTGTAAACTTTTGGCCCTTAAATTTTTTTTTTTATATACAATGACCCCTAAAAGGCTATGTTTTGACCCTTCCGACCGACTTCCCAAATTTGAAGCCGGGGAGCAAAGGGTTATACCAAGAATTTGAAACGCGTTTGAAATTGCAGGTGGGCTAGTATAAGGTTAGGAATAAACATGCCAGCAAAGAGTAGAAAGAACAGAGAGGAACAACGACATTGAGATACAGATTAGTAGGAGAGCCGATTGGAGAATTTTACGATGTGATATTGTTCTTTGGTATCATAGACATACTTCAAGATTATGATATCACAAAAAAGCTTGAACATGCATATAAGTCTATTCAATATGATCCAAACTCGATATCAGCTGTTGATCCAAAGCAGTATTCTAGGCGATTTCGCGACTACATATTCAAAGTCTTTGCAGAAGATACTTAATAATAAGCCCGACGAAATTCGGTTTGATCCTAACCAAGTTATCATGTTGTATACTTGTATTCATTCATTCTTTGATTTGTTTCATGTCACATAGAATATTTGGATAAAAGCATAGAACAAGTTGTAAGGTATATTTACCATCATAATATTTGGTTTCAAGGGTGCATGTTTAGTTCTAATTTAGCATAATAATAATAATAATAATAATAATAATAATATGCATATGAGTATTTGCAAGATAGTTTAACAGATTCTCAATTTTACATATTTAAATGTCACATTTCGTTACCTTACAGAATCACTGCTTCAAATACCCATCCTTTTTTTTTCATAAAAATTTTATTTTACCGATTCAAACGCCATATTTCTATATTTTAGACTTCTATATTTTAGACTGCATTAGAATCTTCATTGCAATCAAGGTGCAAGACTGCCATACTGGTGTGGTCACCACCTGAGAGGCTTCAGTGGTAGGAGAGACCGAGTTCGATTCCTCCCGTAAATTTAGGCATTTCGTTTCCCGTCAAAAAAAAAAAAAAAACTCTTCATTGCAATCTCTGTAAACATTAAAAATAAAGAAAGTTTATATTTCATAGGCATAATAAACGTAGGGTAAGCTTAGGGAATGAGTATTTCGCCAATAAAAACTGAGTGTTTTCATATACAGAAGCTCAAAATCATGTGTTATAATTGTTCAGAAATGTAATTTCTAGTTACATGCGTTTTAAAGAGCACCCTAAACGAGTATACATTTTCAATGAACAAAATAATTAAACAATAGGGGCAATATATAACCCAAAAGCTCAACTTAG
Source organism: Gentiana macrophylla (assembly GCA_026214975.1). Lineage (NCBI taxonomy): Eukaryota > Viridiplantae > Streptophyta > Magnoliopsida > Gentianales > Gentianaceae > Gentiana > Gentiana macrophylla. The sequence goes on from CM047809.1 coordinate 44,018,935, forward strand.
TGATAATATCACACAGTAACATGACTTGAATCCAACCAAACACTACAACGAAAAAAGACGAAATCCAAACACAGTACATACACAAAGACGTGTGTATACATATATATAAATATATACACACACATCCCCCGCATACGATAAAATAAATTCTCCAACATAATGTGTCTGTAGTAATCACATATTTATTCAAACGCAACATTCGACTAATTAAGATACTTCCAATGACAAGAGAAACATCTTCTAAAGTCCTTGGATAATCTTCACAACTTCTAGGCAAACGGGGACGCCTAGAAACACAACGTAAAGCACTCACTCAACAACAGATGGGAACTGCATATGACATAGCTTGCATATCATCATCAAACGACTACACTGCAACCCCTTTTTCTGGTAGTATCCGTTTCTGAGCCCAAGTAGGTAATAATATTTGCTATTACTTCTGTTAACATCTTTCCAGATGTCCACCAAACCCGAACAGTAACCAGGAAATATGCTCATCCCTCATACCCTCCCTCCCCAACAAGACAAGGTGACTTAACATCAGATAATTCTGCTCCCTGCTTTGTTCATGTCATAAGTCATCCTCATCAGCCCGGCGCATGCTGCCAGAAATACGTCAAGATAAGAAATTCACAATCAACCAAGACCAAATACAACACCCCCACCCCCACCCCCACCCCCCCACCCCCCCTTTTGCCCCGGAAAAAAGGAGACAGAGAGTCAACATGGAAATATGGAGGAAAAAAGGTTTAGGACAAAATCTCCATGACATTGAAATGAAATGAGTACAACTCCTAAAACACTAACATGTCATGAAATGCTTCCTCTAATAAACCAATGAAAAGCCATCTAATCATATCTTCAAGATAAGTAATATCCGAAATTTATTGAAGGGAAAAAAAACATACTTGAAACCTCTACCACATTTTCAAATCTACAAACCAAAAAAGAAATAGTGTTGACTCTAGAAGAAGAGCAAGGATGACATACCTGTTTAACAGCAAGTGCCCACTACTCTTCAAGACCATCCATGTTCCATGAAAAATTTAATAACATTGGCCAAACCATAATGAGATGGCTGTACTTGCTCCATGCATAGAATAACTGCCACTGCAAAAGGTTCACAACCAGCATAATGAATTAGATACCAAGTCAATAGTGAATTACTTCATAAGAACTTACAAGAAAATTGATTTCATAATGAAATTTATGCTGAATAATCGTACCATCTAAGTTTCATAATCCCCTCTCATCACAGAAACCCTTCCCAAAGTGATTGCCCGTGATAATGATGTTTCTGGACAGCAGGCTGCTGATTTACTTTATGAAGTTGCTGTTGTTGCTCTTCGTATACTTGTAGTTGTTCAGATAAATGGCTCTCAGTCCAACCATTCAGGTTTTCCATTGTGGGTTGCAAAGACATCACCTGCTTCCCAGGAAAAGGGAAGTTCACAGCACCAATGGAGCCAGTACCGTTGCCAAAATTATGATGCATGTCCAGCTGTACTAACAGAACCGTTAAAACCAACATTTCTGTTGACCGTATGCAAATTATAACCATCAAGCCATCTATAGTCATCCATTTGGGATATTCCGGTATTTTCAGCCTTCAAAGATAATGCAGATAGTGACTCATCCACAGTTTTGGACGGAACAGAACCAAAGCCAGGTGGAGGACCCATATGCCTAACAGGTCGGCTCACAGGATTTTTCTTTAACCCTGAGGCAGTAACGGGTGAAGGCTTCCTGAGCAGGTTATCAGCTCCTTGATACATGATTGAATCAAATTTTGAAGGCACCAACTTCTGAGGCATGGGAGGCGAGTAATTACCACCATTGTTAACAGGTAAGTGGAGAGGATCTGAAAATGAAGGGACTGAAAGGTCCCTGCGTAATTTTGGGATACTGGCTTTAAAGTAGGCCCATTTGCGGAATAAGTCAAATGGGTGGTCATCCTGTTCTCTACAGCTTGTTGCTCCGACGGCCACAAAAAGTAGTTGGCTGCAAAACTGCAGATACTGGGGAGTAGTATTAACACCTGACAATGGAGGCCTTGAACTTGTATTGAAAGCATTTTGTCCATGAAAAACCTCAAGGCCGTCTGAGAATGAATCAGCTGCATCATTTCCCATACTAACTTTCGGTCCATTCACCTCATCCACAAGTATATCTGAAGAATATTGTTTTGCATATATACTGTCGTCTTTCTTTTCAGCCATGAAAGGCTTAAAAACAATCACCTCATCCTCTTCCTCAGCTTCCACCTGCAATGGTGGCTTCGTCTGCAAGATATCCACATTCATTTGATCAAGAATAGGATTCTCTTCCAGACCAATTAATTTGGGAGTCTCTAAAGTAGTGTGCACATTATCCTCAGAAATATGAGGCTCTTGACCGATAGTAAACTTCTTCAACTTAGAATTGAAATAAAGCCTCTCATCCCCAAGACGGACAACATTAGCAAGAGCCTTGCCGGCAGCTAAAATCCTTTTCATACGAGCATTTATCTCCTTGTTTCCATCACTTCCATAAGAATGCATCCCAGAAAAATCAAGAATAACCTGAGCAGGAAGAAGAGGAAGAAACCCTCTCAGCTCGAAATCCTCCGGCAATGCAAGTCGATTGGCAGTATCACCTTCCTCATATAGGGTCATACTACCGAAGCAAGTTTCATCCTCGTCCACATCAGCAGACAAGTATCCTTCCGAGATAATCTTGTTAAGAAAGTTCATACAGTGGTTCCAGAAAAACAATCTTGCACTAGCTTGTTTCTCCTCCACCCCACTGCCTCCAACTGCAACATCTTGATGACAAGCTAGCCATTCTATAAAAACCATAATTCCAGGTAATAGATAGCTTGTAGAAAGATCGTTCAGCGTGCTGCAGTGATCGATCATAAGGCCTACCAATTCAAAAGTGGCACTATAAGCATTCTCAAGTAGAACTGAGCGCTGTAATATCTCAGCATACGACTGATTTTCAGTTTCCCTGTTTACATTGTGAATACTAAAGATGAGAATGGCTATTAGCCTCACAATTGCCAGTCTACAGTCTGAAGCTTCTGTGCCAAAAATGTACTCATCATCCCTTCTTGAAGAGAGCAGCTCAACAAAATCACTTCTAACAGCCGTGAATACTTCCCCAAAGGTCTCCAAACTGGTCATGACAATAAAAACTCGTAATTAAACAATTAGACAGCATCCACATATATGCAAAATAATAGGGTGCCCATGCAATGAATAAAGTACCTTGTTCAGCGTAAAAGAATCCCATTCAGTCGAGCAGATCGTATACATTGAATGACTTCAAAATCATGGATATGTCGCATGACCTGTCCTTACTCGAGGACCCTCAGACCGAGTGTCTTTTGTTTGAAGCCTTGTATCACCTTTACCCCTTACTCTCCCAGTTGTTCGTGCAGATCCACCCATGGTAGAGGCAGGTTTTGTACCTCAAACAGTTGACTATAACTTTGACGATTCTAATTATAATTAAAAACAATAATTAATGAATAAAATTTAGGAATGAAGCGACATGTAAAAGAAACTTGGTGCAAGTACCGGATATTCAAAATAAACAAAATTACAAACTGTATATATCTAAAAAAACACACAAAAAAGAACTTCATGTGCAGGAAAGAAAATTCATATACGCAAGGCAGTATATCTATACACTGAATGACCAAGTGCAGTGTATTACACCTGCACGGCCACAAGTCACACAACTGTAACTATATAACTCCAAGAAGGTCATCCATGCTATCAACTACAAAAAAAAAAAAAAAAAAAAAAAAAAAAAAAAAAAAAAATCTTTGCCCAAAACTCCATTTCCGATTTCCATTCAAAGCAGTTTCATATCCAAACCAGTAGACGAGAATATGACAGCAGTGAGCCATACTTGATCATGGACTTAAATGACTAGTCAATAAACCATTAATTAGTCATGCAGAAAAGGTGTGCTTAAATCGTTTACTATGCAGGTTATCTTGTTGCAAAAATAGAATCATGCTAGCTGTTAACTACACTGGAAACACCAAGAAGCTATGTACTACTCTTTTCATGTGGTTAAGTGCACCATTATGCAACAATACATTGAAGCAATAATTTACATAGCCATGCAACTGCACATATACTCTTCACATTCCGAAAAAACACATGACAAAAGCAAATTACAAGCATCAATTGCCAAGATATATTATATTAGCTCCCTGATCCCAACTAAACCAGCATGAACACGCACAAGTTTATACCTAGAAGAAGTAGCTCACCTTCTCAAATGCAATAATCAAGTTATCTCTGGCAGTAACAAACGGACTTTCAGCAGCAAGGCTCCGGAAATAGCGATAAATAGCAACCAACTCATCGCCAGAATAGGTAGACAAAATAGCAAGCTGAAAAACAAAACAAACTTAGTTTTAAGGAATAAACAGCTCTAAATTCAGCAAAGAAAGTAAATTGCTACAGAAAACAAACATACAAAAATGAAAATAAAAAAAAACGAAACCTGATGATGTGGATTGCCACGAGACGGCCAAAGAGAAATAGCCTGCATATAGTAACTTGAAGATGTTGCAAAGTCCAGCGCCTTGGAATCGCCATCCCCATATAAGCCTTTATAACGAGCAAGATCACCCAAATAGATAAAACAGCGATGACAAGACATCAATCCTTTTTTCAACTCAGTCGATCTGTTACCATCTTGCAGCACAGGGATCTGACCCGCTGAATCGCCAGACAGATAACCCAAAGGCAGACCATACTTGGCTCTAATCTTCAACATCAAATCATGATAGAAACCTGTCGCCTCTGTAAGAAAGGTTTTAAACTGACTGCGGATCTTAGTGACTCGATCAGTTCCACCTCGCACTGGACCCTTCCCATTTTGAGATGAATTTGATCCCGCTGAAGCAACAGCTGCACTGTAAGTAGCACGTAGTTCCTCAATTCGCCTATAATGCAACTGCCATAATGCAAACTCTATTTCATGCTGTTCAGAAAAGTCATGATCTTCAAGGATAATAGCCTGGTAGTTTTCGCGCATTTGCTGCCATGCATTTGGATCAGAAGGTATTCTAGCTTGGGCTGCCTTCCTACGCCTATTCTCCAACTCAGAATTCTAGTCATAGTCATAGTCATAGCAAAGTCAGATAAACAAGTTGAACAATTTAGTTAAGGATGACCCAAGCTCAGAACAGATTTTCCACTCTGGAACTAACGTCTCATCCCACAAAACCTACCATACCCTGAATTATTATTAACCCTTAAAGACAATTAAAAATAATGCTTCTCTTAACAACATTCTATCGTATAACACCAGTTTAGGTATAAAAAAAAGGGTCTACCTGATTAAAAAGTCGCTGAACATGTTCCCTTGTAGGATTATCTATACTGTTATCCATCGGAATGGTCATCATCCATCAAATAACACTGGAAAGTATAAGTTTTGATATTTTCAGTGCCAGTTACAACATACAGCATCTAATCTGCAGATAACCTGCACCATTTTTAACATAAGGACATCGTTGTCATGAAATCCCCCCTACAACCGGGAAAAAAAAAAGACAACCTATGTGAGAATGCGCATAGATAAGGAGGCACAATAAGTACAGGAGAAGACACAAGTTCTTAGAGAGATGAACCATATCAGACCACAACATTCTAGCTACCCTAGACAGATAATTAAATAAAAAAGACTATAACAAGGCATTCCACAAAGATGGGCATCCTACAGAATCAGCATATGAAAGTTTAAGTAGAAACTCTTCAATGATCACTGTCTTATAAACAACTCATACTCGATATAAAATAAAACAGAAGTATGATTGACGAATGAACAAGCAAAGTCCTTGTATGAAAAGAACCCTGAGAGGATCCGCATGTGACAAATATTAGACACGCATATAATTTTTCAAGAAAAGAAAACCACAATATGGGTAAAAAAAAAACTCCAGATTGCATAAATAGAAGTTGAAAAAAAAACCCAACTCACAGAGCACATATGCAAACAAAGAATAATGAATTAATGATACTGAGTATTAAAGGTATATCAGATTAACGATAACTGCTATGTCAATTATCATGTCACGTGAGAAACAAAAAGACCCAGCTGTGATCTGAAAACCATAAAAGCAATAAGATCGTAAAGGCTACCATTCCATTAAAAAAAGAAAATTAAACAAATAACATTAACGATGGGATAAAACAAGGATTGCCCTGATAATAAAAAACACTTCTGTCTTCAAAGCAACTTAATAGTCGATTTAAATCCTCACCCAAAAACATTCAAGGCTAAAGTTTAGGACCAAAGAGAATATCTACCCCAACGAATTCGAGTAAAAAGCAAGAAGAACATGATTAGTCGGCAAGATCAGAAGTTTTCTCTTCTGGAAAGGAATAAAACCCACAAATTTCAATTCTGAATGAATCTATCCTAAAAAAAAAAGGTTTCCCAATTCAATAAAAGAACACCCAAGAAGTTGAATTATTAGGGAAGCGCGATAGATACCTTCAAGAAAAAAGACAAAAGACAAATCACACGAATAATTGAACATCGTAATCGAGGCCCAAAAACTTACCGTGCTTGATGAGCAGATCTAGGCGAATCCCGATGCACAAGTACCACGGATCGCCCCAATTCTCTTCCCCGCAATATTTAAAATGAAAACAAGATGATGATGATGATGATGATATGGAGAGAAAAGGGGAGAGAGATTAGGGTTTGGAAAATTTTGGGGCTGAAATTACAAGCGACGAACAAGAAGAAAAAGGTGTAGAGAGAGAATGAGAACCCAAACAAAATGACTTGTGTTTTTACATGAATATCAACGGAAGGTGTTTTGCCTTTGTCTGGTTTGTTTTATATTTATTTTAGGTCTTTATATGGTTTTATTATTAGGGAAAATTATTAAAATGACCCAAATCTTTTTTTGTGAAATTATCAAAAGGATATGAACATTTGTAATAAAAAGATAAAATATCTTATATTTAGACAATTCTGCCTCTTCATTTACAAATCTACTAAAAATCCAAGGGAAAAACAAAAAACAAAACCACCCATTAAATCACGCCACCAACTCATATTTGCATTGAAAAATATTTAAAAATAATATATATATATATATATATATATATATATATGATATCAAATAGTAGTATCACATAAAGTATAATAATGTAAAATATTAGTGTCAAATAGTATTATAATGTCGAATAGTAGTATATATATGATATCGAATGATAGTGTCGAATAGTAGTGTACGATGGTATAACAATATCGAATAGGAGTTTTATATATATATATATATATATATATATATATATGTATATATATATATAAAACAAGTTAGTGCATTGAACATGCGGGTGTAGTTTATTTTAAAAAAATGACTTGAGGGGTATTATTATGCTTTGAAAGCGTATGGTGTATTTTTGATAATTTTGTAAATATTTTTATCATTTTCAATGAAGTCTCACTTATTATTATTATTACTACCTCGATTCGCTGAAACAAAAAAATGTTCACTTCTTTTTTTGAAAAATGTTCACTTCACGGTGGTATCTGTGATTAATAAAATAATTAATTGTTATATTTTAAATAGTGATGGACATATATACCCTATCAAATAAATGTTTTTTCGGAATATGAAATGAATATATAATCATTAAATGTTATGATAGGGGTATGTTTGGAAAAATAAATTAAATGATATATTGGTTTTCTAAATGAACACTGACGATGCCAAGAATTGTACCTACCTACGTGGCACCTCTGTAGTGGCTCAACATTGAGGGACGACGCATGGGCTTCCCTTAGGTCGGACTAAAAGAGCCCGCCACTCGCCTTTATTCCCTCTAAGTCGATCATTGTTTAGGCCGGGTTCTACCGGTCGTATGGCCTGGTTCGATCCCGACCCTTTAAAGTCGGCCAACATTTGTGCTCTTCTCAACCCGTAACCGGCCCCGTGTTCGGTCTTTCCTAGGTCTACCGTTCTTGCACCCTTGACCGAGCTATTTCCAGATTCAAATACTGTCTCCCTCGAGACGACCGAGTGTAGAAAGGTTCGCGCGGGTCTTAGCCGGTCGTCTAGGTTAGTCAGAGTCCATCTCTTGTCGTACTTCCCACGTGGGCAATAAATAGATAATTATGGAAAGAATCTTAGGCCATAAAGACTCTCATCTCTATCGCTTAACACAAATATTCGAATACCATAATTATCTCCTACAATCAAGGAGATCTACTAATCTTTATCTTTTCCTTAGAAACACGGCAATCCAAGCCCAACAATGACAAGGCCAACGCCGCACTTTGAGGCATAACTCTTCTTTATATAAACCATCCCTGAGGAACTACGAATACTTGATTCCAATCCCAACATTGGATCGTGGCGACTTGACCACCGTCAAGTGCGATCTAAAATATCCTCAAATCACCCCTCCGCTTTGTCGTTCTTCATATTTACGGAATATCTTTGGACTATCATCGTGAGAAAGAACCACTAAGATTGAAGGAGACGATTTTGAATCGTCAATTGGCGGCTGAAGAGAGGCATCCTTTTCATGAGTAATTTGTCCGTGGAATTTGCCTGAACATGAAGAACGTAAACACCATCTCCGGTAGCTACGGCGGCCAGGCCGGGATGATTGACGCTCGATACCACAACGCTTTGAAAAGACAGATTTCTCCATCGGTGGCTTACTACACCGAAGACCCCTATCCGCTGGTGACTAACAACGGTGGCCACATCATCGAAGCCGTGGTGGATCGAAATCGTGCAAGGCGTTTGTATTGACACCGGAAGCGCGGTTAGTGTTTTATACTACTTACTTTACGCTTGATGCACTTAAATAACTTTGAGTTAGCCCGTACTACACACCTTATTCGGCTTTGCCGACCTCTGCCAGATGTATCGTGAGGCACCATTGTCCTCCTACCACCTCCGTCCGACCTCCCTAATCCGAACTCTCCCACCGAGTATGTGATGATTAAGGCACCATCCCCTTATAATATAATTTTGAGGCAACCCCCGCTGATCAGTTTACGGGCAGTCGTGTCACTCACGCACAATAGCCTAAGATTCTTGGCCGAAGGAGGCCTCGTGGAAATCGTGGGCAACATGGATCAGGCGAGAAGCTGCTCCGCGTCCGAAGCAGATGGAGCTGTCAGGTCTGAACCACTCCCTATCGAAGAATTGCTGCCCGAGGGGGAGGAAACTTGGTCCTCTGACGACAAAACAGAAGAAGTATGCCTGTGGGAAGATCGAAAGGACCGGACCGTCGCGGTAGGATTATGGATCCCGACTTACACAAAGAAACGACTAGTAGCCTACTTTAAAGGAGTTTAAGGGCGTGTTCGCTTTGACTACGGAAGAGATGCCTGATCATCCCCCGCCTTAGCTATGCATCGGTTGAATGTCGACCGAACCGAAGCTTGGTCCGCCCGCTGTGAAGAAGAGGCATTTTGCACAAGAGCGGATGGATGCCGTTAAGAAGGAAGTGACCAAGCTGCTCCAGGCCAACATCATTCGAGAAGTGAGTTACCCAGACTGGCTGGCAAACCCCGTCTTAGTAAAGAAACCTGACGGTAGTTGGAGGATGTGTGTAGACTTTACAGACCTCAACCAAGCTTGCCCCAAAGATCGCTACCCCTTACCCAATAAGATCGAATGGTGGATTCGACCATAGGGTTCGAGTTTTGTTTTCTTAGACGCTTCACAGGGGCTACCATCGATTGTCCTCGCTTCATCACCGAGTATGGGACGTCTCTTTATTTACAAGACTATGCCCTTCGGCCTAAAAATGCTTCTGAGCGACCTACCAAAGGGCCGTCAACAAGATATTTGAAGACCAGATTGGAAGTGTATGGAGGTGTATGTATGACCTCCTAATCAAAAGCAAGACCACAGAGCAATACTTGATGGGCGTAAAGGAAGTCTTTGAAGCACTTCGAGAACTGCTACAGATGAAACTCAATCCAAAAAATGCACGTTCGAATTCGGACCGGAAAATTCTTGGGCTGCATGATATCCAAGGAGGGTATCGAGCTAACCCGGACAAGGTAGAAGCGCCAAGGACCATGCAACACCAAGGAACATCAAAGAAGTTCAGAGGTTAACAGGAAGAATGGCGCTGGACGCTTCTTGTCTAAGTCGGCTCAATGAGCCTCTCCATTCTTTAAGATCTTGAAACAAGCTAACCCGTTTAAATAATAGAGGAATACCAGCAGGACTTCAAAGATTTGAAAGCCTACCTAACCGAACTACCCACGTTAACCTTGCCACAGCCGGGAGATACATTGTTCGCCTACTTAGCAGTATGTGGCGAGGCTACAAGCGCCGGCCCTGGCGCGTCAGGAACAGGCAGGTGCAGGTCTTCGATTTTCTCGTTAGTAAAGCCCTTCGCGGTCAGTGAGGTCGATATCAAAGGCCGAAGCTAGTATTAGCTTTTGGTACATACCTCGAAAACAGAGACCTTATTTTCAGGCTTACCCGATAGTTATAATTACCGACCAGACCTCTTCAACAAATATTAGCTCGTCTAAACATCGGGAGGTTAACAAAATGGGTGGTAGAACTAGCCGAGTATGATTTGGATTTCTACCCCGAGCGGCTATTAAAGCTCAAGCACTGGCATTTCCTAGCGAAAAAGGAGCCATAACCGCCGATCGGGGGTCAATCGAGCGCCCGAGGTCGGATAATCGGTCACTTTGTATGTCGATAGAGGCTCTAACAAAGATGGGGTTGGGGCGGGGACTCTGCTCATCACCCTAAAAGCGAGAAATTCCCTACGCACTCCGATTCAACTTCCCGCCAACAATAGAAGCCGAGTATGAAGCTCATCACCGGACTCACTTTAGCATCTAAGTTGGGAGCAAAGAGTCTTGGTATATAAGCGATTCTCAGCTTGATTGTCAATCACGTAAAGGAGAATACGAAGCCAAGGAAGATCCTATGAAGAAATACTAGCGTGTAGCTGCCATCGATCGAAGGCCTTTCACCACGGTTATTATTGAGCAAGTACCCGATCTCAAAATCGGCGGGCGATGCCCTCTCCAAGTTAGCATCTAACCGTTTCCACCAAAAAGTGCTAGTGGAACTATTAC